>JAKWIY010003057.1:1200000-1802172 GCA_027704805.1 Solanum corneliomulleri | reverse complement strand
GAAATCATAGGCATCCTCAGATTCAGCACCCTTGAAAGCGGACGTTTCAATTTCAAGAACTTACTGAAAAGTTCGTGATGATCACTCGTCATTATAGGCCCTGTAGTCAATCGAGTAAAAGTGCCTATTTCCAATGAGGCATCCATGCGGGGAGCCTCAGCAGCGCATGTTGTACCTCGGAACCTGAGGAGCCGGTGCAGAAAAAACATGGAGGTGTCTGGCCTTGATCAGATAACCTGCTAAGATAAACAAGAACCTGGTTAATCATCTCTGGGGTAGGTTGGGGTGGTAATTCCTCATCTGCACTTGCTCATTTTCCCTTCCTCACCCTCTCTTTCTACCTCATCGTCGGTGGAGGAGTCACTGCCCTAGTACTAGATGGGCCGGTTGCTTGTCCTCTTCCTCTAGAGGGACTCCGGGGACTTCTACCGGCGACCTCTACCCACTACTCCTCTTCGAGCTACAGCCCCAGTGGCTGGCTCAGACGCATCTTGTCTTGCCGGTGTTGGTGTGGGCGCAGTTGTTGCTCTAGTTCTAACCATCTGCGAAATAGAGTGAAGATGGTCAGATACAATTGTAATCACCTAGATACCAATTGGATCCAAGTAATAGCACGAAAGAAAGAGAGAGAAGAATGGAATTTTCCTAAAGTCTTATAGCCTCTCAAGAAAAGTAAAGGCGTCCCCCTACCGTTCCTTAAGACTCTACTAGACTCCTTCTTGTGATGAGACCAACGAACCTAAGGCTCTGATACAAGTTTGTCACGACCCAAAACGAGCCGAGTGGCACCCACACTTATCCTACTATGTGAGCGAACCACCAATCTAAACTCCAACATTTCAACTATAATAACAGAATATAATGCGGAAGACTTTAACTCATTAATGAAAATCGATTAATAACTTCTAAAACTCAATACTTATTATTCCCAAAATCTGAAAGTCACCACCACAAGAAAACATCATCAAATTACTAAATCTAAGATGTCTAAGAAGCTAAAATAAATAAACAGCTAGTCCATGCCGGAATTTCAAGGCATCAAGACATGAAGAGGAAGATCCGTTCAAGCTAGAAACAATAGCTCACCCTGAAATCTGGCGTGATGAAGACTGGCTAGAGTTGAGGACGAGTTGAAGACGATGGTACGTTTGCTGCACTCCACCAATAATCAAAGAAAGACAAATACAAGTAGGGGTCAGTACAAGGCACAAGTACTGAGTAGGTTCATCGGCCAACTCAAAATAGAAAACAGTATATATCAAATAATAATATAAAATCAACTACATACTCAACAGGTGTTAACAACAAATACCATAACCATTGGCCACAACGCCCAGCACATCTATGAGGACTCAAGCCTCCCCATCATACTCATTTGGGAATTAGTTCTTTAAATGAGTATATTATTCAAGTTTTCATTCTCTTTATTTCTCTTGTGTCGGTACGTGACACTCCGCTCCCACTACTACTATCCTGGTGTCGGAACGTGACATTCCGATCCCCTACTATCCTGGTGTCGGACGTGACACCCGATCCTCTAATACTATCCTGGTGTCAAACGTGACACCCGATCCTCTAGTACTATCCTGGTGTCGGAACGTGACACCCGATCCTCTAATTCTATCCTGGTGTCGGAACGTGACACCCGATCCTCTAATACTATCTGGTGTTACGGAACGTGACACTGATCCTCTAATTCTATCCTGGTGTCGGAACGTGACCCCGATCCTCTAATACTATCCTGGTGTCGGAACGTGACACCCGATCCTCTAATCTCATTACTTTAGTTCATCAAGCCTTCTTTTATACCAAGGCATCATTATTAACAAAGTAAATTTAGATTTAAGATTCACAGCCTCATCTTCCCAACCCATTACAATTGCATCATCACATCATGCAAGCACAATTAAGCATATAGAAGACTTTACAATACTACCCAATACATATCATTCGCTATTAAGAGTTTACTATGAAATAGCATAAACCATAACCTACCTCCACCGAAGAATCACGATCAAACAAGCTATCTTCCAAAACTTTGCTTTCCTCTGCGTCTCTTCTCTTTCTCTCGTTCGTTTCTCCCTTCTCTCTCTGTTCTTTCTATTTTTCTTATTCACAACCCCCTTTTCTTTTACCCTAATTGTCATATAATTAAGTATAAAAGATGATAAAAATAACCCATTTTTATTTCAAGGTTATCTCCTTTAACCCCCAAGTAATTGAATTATTAACATTAATCCACTAACTTTATAATTATAAGCATGAATAGTCCAAAACGCCCCTTAAAAACTTTAATAGAAATCCGACCCAGTCAGGGTACGCAGCCTGTGACGGTCCGTCATGACTGTGACGGTCCGTCCTGCAGGTCCGTCACAAAGTTCAGAGAGTTAATTCTGTGGAAAGATTTGTGACGGTCCGTCGTGCCAACGACGGTCCGTCCTGCCATTCCGTCACGAAGTTTAGAGAGTCGATCTCAGTACCCAAATTTCAGAATTCTAAGTGTTTTGGAACGAGACCCCCCCTCGACGGTCCGTCGTGCCCATGACGGTCCGTCGTGGGATCCGTCGACCCAGACAGTGATTTCCAGAAATAAACTCTACTGCTCAAAACGACTAAACAGGTCGTTACGTTATTTAAATGTATATTGAAGTTTGCCATATTATGTAGTTTTTCCAATTTATAATCTATACAGTATAACAAAAATAATTTTTAGCGGCAATAAATATTGATATTAATAAAGAGCGTTCAAGTCTTTACTGACATTAGTTAAGTGTCATTGGAACCAATATTGCTAAAGGCTTTAGGGACATATGCAAAAAATATTAATTACTGCTAAAAATACATATTTAGCGGTAATTAAAAATTAATTACCGACAATATCATTTTTGATATAGTGATACCAAATAAGACTAAAATAATACCAAATGTAGCAATAGATATTTGTTCATCAAATATATATCCAGTGCCTCTTCTTTTTTGTCAAAATATATACGGAATTATACTTGAATCTCGCTTAGAATTAAAATTTTGCTCATAATCTCATGTATGATATCAGTCTAAAATATGTATATAATTGTATATATTTTGTATGAAGTTCATTTTAGGTTTATGAAAGGAGAAAAACACAAGTTTTGATTAGGGTGTATAAAATTAAATCGAAAATCGAACCAAACTGCAAATCGAGTCAAATCGAAAAAAATCCGACTAGAAGTTTGGTTTGACTTAGTTTGGTATTGAAAAAAATCGACTATATTTGGGTTAGGTTTGGTTTAATTAGCTAAAAAAAAACCAACCTGAGACCAAACCAACCCGACATTATATATGTAATTTTAAAATTTTATTTTATACATAAAAATATTGGGAAAATTGTATATAATAGCAAACTAATAACCAAAAAATAAATGGAGTAGCTAGAGTTTGATTTAATTGTGCTCCATAGCAAACGTTTGTAAAAAATTGCAGGCGCCTCTCTCCCAAATATCTTGCTCGCCACTCTCCTCCAATCTCTCGCTCGCTTCCTCACTTTTTATACAAACACAAGTGTATAAAAATTGTTTCTAATTGTATAAAGCAGAGAAAATTGTATAAATACATATATTTTTGTTCCCCTCTCTCCCCTCTTCCAGATCTCGCTCGCCACTCTCCCAGATCTCGTTCGCCACCCTCGCCTTTCTCACTTATACAAACAGAAGCGAAATTTATAAATTGTGCTTCTGTTTGTATAAAGCGTGAGAAAATTGTATATACACATATATTTTCGTCCTATACACTTATAATTATATAATGAAAATACCCCCCTGCCCAGTTTCTTATGCCTTTATTTCTTTCTCATTTTATACAATTTTCAAATTGTATGTAATTTCTCTCTTTCTCGTTTTATACAAATTCAAATTGTATATAATCGTTCTATACACTTGTAATAATATAATTCGTTTTATACACTTCGTTTTTATACAGTTCTCTGCCCAAGAGTCTCTCTCTTTCTTGTTTTATACTCCTCGTTTTACACAATTTGCTTCAACTGTATATGTATAACAAATTATATAGTTTCTATTTTTGTTATGGAGCACAATTATGCAAACTTTGCTATAACATACAAATATGAATTTTTTATTTGTTATATGTGAAAGTTGTCCAAAAATATTTACTTTGCCATCATTTCAAAACAATTCTCATATTGTTTCATAGTTTTTATCTTTTAATATATTATTTCAAATTTAAAACTTAGAATTCGAAATGGTCAAATAAAAATTATAGTTCATAAATATTGATAATTATAATAAAACTTAAATCAAAATTAAATTATTACTAATGCAAAAAGAAAATCAATTGAACACTAAGAATGACAATAAAATTGAATATTTCTTCTTTAGTTTTACATTGGTTTAGACAATTAAAAACATAATCTAATTTAATTTTCCTTAAATATTTTGAAATGTAAATAATACTTATTAAACTTATTTCAGCATGATTTAATTAGTACTTTTAAATTATGCTTATTTTCATTATGACATTACAATAATTATTTTATATGCTAATTTAATTATTATTTTTAGTGAATATTTTTGTATCATCAATACTCATCCAATATTTAGTGTTATCTTTTTAAAGAAACATTTTAGATAATTGTATTTTGGTTGGACTAAAGAAATATTTGGACCACAAGTTAATAATATGTTTGTATGCAAGTTTTACCAAAAAAATCCAAAAGATCTGAAAAAATCCAAAGTTTATTAGTTTGGTTTGATTTATATCGAAAAAATCCAAAAGATTTGGAAAAATCCAAAGTTTATATTAGTGTGATTTAATTTATAAATTCAAAAATTCAAAAGGGGCTTTTAGGTTATTTTGAGTTATCACCACTCAAAATAAAGTTAATTTGTGGTAAATTAAAATTTTCAAACTTCAGCCTCAACACATATACATTTAGTAACATAGAGTTATTGTTTTCTAAAAAAATAAATAAAAAAAATATTAACATACACATTAATTTTAGTTTAAAAAAATCACTAGTCAACAAACGAATAATTAAAAAATGCATGAAAGTTTAAGAAAAACTTGACAATTCACGTAAAATTAAATAAAAATATGATTTTGTTTTTTGGTTAAAAAAATAATTATTATCACTAATATGATTTTAAATAGATTAAGCTCATAGGAGTTGTTCATGGAGAAATTAGAACCTAGGGCTATGGAGATTGTGAAAGCTTATAATAGTTAAAAAAAATATGATTTTTAATCGCTTCATTAAATAATAAAAGAATATGATTTTTTTTGGGGGGAGTGAGAGAATTGGAAGAACATGTCATGATATTAGAAAATCTAATAATGTTGATAATTTAGATGACAAAATTCACATTGATTTTATTTATAAAATTATCAATCAACGAACGAATAAGTAAAAAATGCATGAAATTTGAGAAAAACTTGAGAATATTCTTGTAAAATTAAATAAAATATGATTTCTCGTCCATTTTATTGAACAATAAACAAACATGAGAGAGAGAGAGCTAGAGAGAGTAGCGGGGAAACGAACCTTTTTTTTGTTTCACTTTCCTTTCTCCTCTTCTCTCTCTCTTCTCTCTCCCTCACTATGAAATATGTGTATTTTTCGCTTTTATACCTTTTTTTTTCCTCTCTTGATTGATTTACAAGATATGAGCTTTGTTTGATTCAACGAGATATGCCTTCTCAGGTATGTTTTCTTGTACCCCTCTAATCTTTTTGTATACATTTGTCATGAGATCTTGTGTTTACAAATCTCACATGTTTAAAATTGAGAAATTATATGATTCAGATCTTTAGTATTTTCTTTTTATTAAACATAATATCTTCTTCTTCGCATGAATTTATTTATTTGTTTTTATTTTTTACTTCAGACTTTATGTATGAACTCCCATCATTTAATAGATCCATCTCGATAAAATGTTGATTTATTTTTTTGTGACGTGAATTTTAAATCTCATTATCCTTTTCAATATGTTCATCGCATTAGATTTGCCATTATGCCTAAGAAAATTGACAATATTTAATTTTTTGAAATTTCAATTAGTATTTAGGTTTTTGAAGTTTCTCAATCTTATTCGTATTTTGTAGGATGCGTTATTGTTGTTGGCAAGAGTACTAGTAAGAATTTGATCAAAGGAATACTTTAGTCTAAATGGATTCAATTAGCACAACTCCTGTTCCAGCTTCTGATATTCCAATTAACCAAGTTAATAATAGATCAATAAATCGTAGGCTTTCAACTCGATTTCCTTCATCGAAAGATGCCACATACCCTGATGACATAGTTAATGAATTCGGGTCAACGAATAGATCATTGAATAGAAATGCTAGTAAAGCTCAACGAGGGAGCCCTAGCACGAAATATGACCCTTCAATGTCAATGAGAAGATCAGGGACGGATGGTGAATGTGAAGAGGACGAGTCAGAAGAAGAAGAAGAAGGGGAAGAGGAACCGGTTAGAATGTCATTGATGGCATTATTAGCGGAGTCAGAAGGTTCATCATATATGATGGGAGAGGACGAGGACGAGGATGAGGATGAGGATGATGGTGGTGGTGATAATTTAAATAATTGTTGTGTTTGTCAAGTTAGACATAAAGGGGCAGCATTTGTACCTTGTGGACATTCATTTTGCAGGTTATGTTCAAGGGAACTTTGGGTTGAAGGAGCTAATTGCCCACTTTGCAACAATTTCATATTGGAAATTCTTGACATTTTCTAATCACTTTTCATTTCAACATTCATCAAAATTTTCATTTAGATTTAATATTATTTTTTTCTTTTTTTGTTTTGCATTTCTTCTTTGTTTGTTAATTAGAGCAAAAAATGTAACTAGTTAAAATTGAAGTTAATGAATACATAGTATTAGTGCACTTTTTTACTTTTATAGCATGAGCATGAAATGGGGTTTGACATAAATTGGAATTTGTCTAGTATATGATCACTCTAGCTATTTGTATATGAAAAGATCATGATAATTAATATATATTGACAAGCGAATTATTTTTTTTTGAATCGAGCATTTTGATTAACTATTGATCGAATCAAATTTGAGTACATCATGAATCAAAGATGGGGGAATACACTCGATAGAATTAGTCATAAAACCCGAAGTCCAAGCTAATTGGTGGGCACACTGGTTCACTGATCTTTTAATGAAAGACAAAGAAATAGAAGTGGAGCCACACATGAGTGCTTTACAATCATAAATAATAGGGATAATGCCCAAGTACTCCCTCAATCTATGCCCGAAATCTCAGAGACACACTTATACTATACTAAGGTCCTATTACCCCCCTGAACTTATTTTATTAATAATTTTTTACCCCTTTTAAGCCTACGTGGCACTATCTTGTGGGCCCAACGATGGTTGACTTTTTTTTTTCAAACTAGTGCCACGTAGGCTAAAAAGGGGTATAAAATTACTTATAAAATAAGTTTAGGGGGTAATAGGATCTTAGTATAGTATAAGTGTGTCTCTGGGATTTCGGGCATAGGTTGAGGGGGTACTTGTGCATTTTCCATAAATAATAACATCAAAGTATGAGTAAATTTTTACAGGCCTTTCCTAGCGCTTGTTAAACAAGATTTTGTCTATCTCTGCAATTATCGAGGCTGCTGCAAAGTGTATCTTTAGCCTTCTTAATGCTTCTCGAACACCCAAATCCTCGTCCATAAGTGGTCCCGCTGTCTTCCTGATCGACTTGAGCGGCCTCTGATGAAGCTTTCATGAGAATCCCGAACTATCATGCTAATTTCAGTTATTTCGTAATCAAGATCCCACGAAGTATCAATATTGCATTTAAAAATTTTCTCACCAGAAGGAGATCACTTTGTTATTTTTATTGTTTTTTTTCTTTTCTTTTTTTTTGCATTTCTTCTTGTTTTTTAATCAGAGCAAAAAGTGTAACTAGTGAAAATAGAAGTTAATGAATGCACCTACTAATTTTTTTTTATAGCATGAGCATAATTGGGGTTTGACATGAAATGGGATTTGTCTGATATATGGTTACCTTAGCTACTTGTATACGATTTATGAAAAATCATAATAAAGAATCAAGTTTATATATTGACAAGCGAAATATATAAATGAAATTCTGAAAAAGTTCTAAATGTATAAATATAAAAGTATAAATATAGAATTTATATATACTTACTCTCGTTTGTATATCTGATTGCGAATATACAAATCGCAATCTTTATAAAAACCAAAACTATAATTATAAAATATAATTACCAAAACTATAAATATAAAACTTTATTATATCTATTATGTTTGTTGTTTGCCTAATGTAAGTAACCCAACAGTTCCATGTAAAATTTGGTTATTACAATAAACATAATTTGTGTCTTTCTTAGAAGTTGTGCAAACACTATAAAAAGAAATATATATGTATATTATATATTTTTAAAACATGAATGATAAAATTTGAGGCTATTTCTATTAATTATTGATACTACAAATCAAGAAAAAGTTAATATCCATTTCATGTTCATTTTCTCTTCTAAGTTATTTCTAATATGAGCAAATTATGATGTGTTAAATTGTAGGTTATTAATGAAGTGATAAAGATTGTTGACCAACTCATACTTCTCTTGTTAAAAATATTGTAAATATTTTTTTACGAATTTAAATTTTATATAGATAAATAATAATAATAAATATGAATAGAATAAAAATAATACTAAAATTTATATTCGATAAAATAAATATAAAAAAAATAAGAGAGATTTTATTCTTATCAATGATGAATTTAGATTTAGAGCACTAGCCAACAAATTATCTATAGGTATATATTAAGAAATTCATAGTTTATAAATAACTATTTCCTCTTTCCCGTTTTACATATATCAATGTTTCTCTTTTTGAGCATTAAATAATTTAAGTTTGATCAAAAAATTTATATATGGTATTTTAAGTTTTTTTTAATGAATTTTTTATATTTGTAAATTATGTAAAAAGTATCATAAGTCACATTGACAATTTAAGTTTGATTGAAAAATTTATGTATGAAATTTTGAGTTTTTTTTAATGAATTTTTTATATTTATAAATTATGTAAAAAGTATCATAAGTCATAATGATTGACAATTCAAAATAAATAAAAGATATATAAAAGAATTACAATAAAAATAAACTTGTTTGAATCTCAAAATCTGAAAAGTGTCACATGAATTGTAACGAAAGAAGTAATTGTTAGTATAAAACTACTACTACTACTATTATTATTATTATTATTATTATTATTATTATTATTATTAATTTAAAGTCATTGTAGCAATTTATAGATAAACTATAAAAATTAAATTTGCCTAAGCATACTTTAGTTAAATCAATTCAACATTGCTCAACTCTTTCTTTTTTTAAAATGACAAACGTTAATATGTAATATAATAAAAACGACAACTAACTTATTATTACTACAATACACGTTATACTATAATAATTACATTATCATTATTTGAAATTTATTCATTTATTTTGGGTACCAATCAAGTTAGTTGGTTCAATTTTCTTTATTCATAATGTGTTTAAAATTTATTTCTAATATTGATGTATGCCCAATTAGGGTTTATATATGACTTAAAGGAAAGGATTTCGACTACACAACATAAACCCATATTTTCCTTCTTTACCATTTTTTTTATTCATTTTGAGTGAAGTATTAGGATGTGTTTTTTTACGAAGAAAAATATTTTTTTTTAAATTAACAAGAGCGTTAAAGTCTTATCGATATTTGTTAATTGTCATTGGATTCAATATCGCTATAGACTTTACAATCATATACAAAGAGTGTTAATTGCTTCTAAAAATACTTATTTAATGAAATTAAACTATTACCATTAATTAATTGCTGTTAAAGATCATTTTCTTGTTTACATTGACGAAATTATTACCTTGATTTTAAATAACTTGTTTTTCTTGAAAAAATAATAACCAATGAATATAGAAAAACTGAAAAATTCACCATTACCAAACACACCCTTCATTAGCCACCCCCACCCCACCCCCCCAAAAAAGAACACCAAACCCCCACTATATATATGTCCCTCTAGTATTCAAACATCTTCATTAAAAATAAATATTTTAGCTCAATTATATAAAATATATTTTATTTTTCTATTTTAATCGTCGCAAAATATGTACTTTTATATAAAACTTGTATGTTTTTTGGTATTTTTCTACTTAGAGCTTTAGCCAAAGATATACCCTATGATGTCAATTACAATATTATATTTGGGAATCAAAATGTTGTATCCTTCAACCAAGGAAGAGAACTTCAGATTTCAATGGACAAATCTTCTGGTATTTTTTGTTATTATATGTTAGTGTCATATGTTTTGATTTATTTGTCATATTTTAATTTGAATCGAATTTTAAAAATGAAAAAGAAAAGAAATTTTTTAAAAGTTGTATATCATAAACATGCATGGACAGAGTTATAAGTCGGAATACAACAATGTTGTAGCTTTAACTCAAATATTATATTTAATTTTTATTGACAAATGCATTAAATATAAATATAAAAAATAAATTTAGAAAATTGTTTATAAATTCAGAACTTGAAAATTAAAATTCTGATTCCACTTAAACACTTACACGGTTATAGTATTTTTTAAATATATAGCTTGAAACGTATACATATATATGGCTATAAGCATATCATTAAGAAAATATTGAAAATTGTCATTATTATTGTTATTACTATTATTATTATTATTATTATTATTATTATTAAGAAGGAAATAATATCAAATATTAAAGTAATGAAGGAAGTATCTATTTTGTTGTTTTTGGCAATAGTAGCAACAATATTTATCACAAAAAAATATAGAAATTAGCTACAAAATTAGTTACTAAAAACCTCTTACTACATAATTTTTTGATAATTTTTCGCTAATTCATCATTAAATTGATTTAGTGATAGAAACCTTTTAATTTACCAAAGTGAGATTTTCTTGCACCTTGCATCGATCAAATGTTTACAAGCTTAAGCAGTTAAAAAAAGCACACATTTCGATTCATATATAAGAGATTATTTTTTATAGCTTGATTGATTTAGTAATTTTATTTTTCATATAGGATCTGGCATTGGATCTAAGAAGAATTATGGTTCAGGCTCCTTTCACATGAAAATAAAACTACCAAACAAAGACTCAGCAGGAGTTGTTGTTGCTTTTTATGTAAGTAAAATAATATATCTTCTATTAATTTTCCAAAAATATTTTTGAAATAATATTTTTATTTAATTGTCAAACACTAGAATAAGTAAAAAAAAAAAATTTTTTTATTATTATTTTTTTATTCATACCAAACATAACCTTAAAGCAACCGACTAAAAAACCTTCCATAAATAAGTGTACATAGAATATACTATGACATATTTAAAATAGGAAAAAGGTCGAAGTATCTCTTTAGACATTTAAATTTCAGAGACACAACTTAATTAAACGAAGGTCCTACCCCTTCCCCCGAAGTCATTTGTTTTTTTTGTAATTTTATATTTCTTTTTGACTTATGTGACATTCAAATATCTCTCAGGCGCCTCAACTGCGTGGAGTCACGGGGTGTGTCATATAAGACAAACGATGTACAATATTTTAATATATATATAAAATAAGTTTAAGGGGGTAATAGAGCCTTAATTTAGTTAAGATGTGTCTCTGAGATTTCGTCCAAATCTAAGGGGTATCAATGTATATAAAGTTGAATTCTAAGTTATAAATTAAATATTTATGAATTAATTTCATATATATTTTTGCAGCTACATTCAAATACATACAATAATGATGAAATAGATCTTGAATTTTTGGGCAATAGAGAAGGCAAACCATATAGTTTGCAAACAAATGTGTTTGTAAATGGTGTAGGAAGTAGAGAGCAAAGGGTGCATCTTTGGTTTGATCCAACTGCAGAATTTCACAACTATAAAATCATGTGGAATGAACATCAAATAGTGTAAGATACATATAATTATGTACATTTATGTGATATAGTACATGTTTTTTTAATGAATCGTTTACGATCGGGTTAAAATAGGGTTATATTTATTGATTTTGGGGTTTTTCATTCAATTGATCAAGGATACTGCTGATAAGTTTGTAGACGACAAGGGTAAGAATAACTTCATTTTAACTGTAAGGTCATAATCAACTAATAAATCAAAGATGAAGAATATTTTTGACCCTTTTCCTTGTTTAGTCATCAATGCTTATCTTTCGTAAACTAAATTTTGACAGACGTAATTATTCCTTATTTATATTAGCGGTCAGTTACACAACACACATAAGTTAACCCGAATAGAACCAACTAAATTGTACTTTCTTTATCTCAATTTATATGATATATTTTATATTTTGAGAATCAAACAATTTAAGTTTGACTGAAAATTTATGCATGAAATCTTTAATTTTTTTGAAATGAAATTTATATATTTGTAAACTGCGTAAAAAGTATTATGAGTCAGAATCATTGATAATTCAAAATGTTTAAAAGATCTATGAAAAATTTACGATCAAAGATAAACTTGTTTGACTCTTGAAATCCGAAATGTGACATATAAAATGAGACAGAGATAGTAATAACTAAGTTAAATATATTTACATTATCAGTGCATATAAACTAAAAAAAAAAATTTGTATATTTTTTCAAATATTTTCAGGTTTTATGTGGAAAATATTCCAATTAGGGTGTTCAAAAACAATGAAAAAATTGGAGTTGGATATCCAAGACAACCAATGCAATTACTAGCCACAATATGGGATGGAGATGGTTGGGCAACAGATGGAGGATTAACAAAAACCAATTGGTCTTTTGCACCTTTTAAAGCTTATTTTGAAGATTTTAATATTGGTGGATGCCCAATAATTAAATTAAATACTAATAATTGCAATTCACAAAGTTATTGGTGGAACCAAAAAATATATTGGAGGTTGAGTTCTACACAAAAAAAATTATATGAAAAATATAGAGTCACTTATAAAACTTATGATTATTGTGATGATAGGATTAGATATCCTACTCCACCCTTAGAATGTGTTTCATAAATATATTGAAAATATAGAAAAATAATCTTCATAGATTTCTTTGTAATAGTGATCCGTTATAATAATATTTTATTACATTTTGTTATATCGAACAAAAAATATTCAGATAAATATTCAGAATTGTATGGTAATCTCATTTTTTGCAAATGAAATTGAGAGAATGCCATATACTTCCAAGGTCTAAGCTTGTCTTACTTACCTTGTTCCCTTTCTAAACCTGAATTGATTATCCATGCTTTAAGAAATAACATTTTGGATTTTGTGCCACTCTGGGGGTGTAAAAAGAATATGAAAAATCGGTTGGATCGATCGAATTGAATTGATTTATGTAACTTTTTAAATAAAATTATAGGTTTTTATTTAAGTGTATAATCGTCTGAATAATTAAGATGATCTTATTATGAAAAAAAGAAGAAAAATTTCAAATCGAACCGAATAGCCTTGGGATACATATATTTTTATTGATTAAAACATGTTAAATTAATATTAAATATATTTAATAACATTTTTCATATATAAATATAACCTAAGTTCTAGGCCTTGTTTGATCAGATTACTTTGTCTCTTTGTTTTTTTAATTAGTTTTTACTTAATTAGGTTTAAAATTAAAAGATAATGTGATAGATACTCTATCAAACAATACAAGAAAACTTATGCAAACACTTCTATTAAATGTTTAAGATCAAACAATATGGCAACAAAGTTTAACATTCGTGTCTTCTTGGTGAAAAATTAAAATACTTTTTCAAGAATATATATATATATATATATATATATATATATCTATATCTATATATATATATATAGTAATATATTTTGAGTAATATTTTAAAATAAAAAAAAACAAAAAATCAATCAAACCGTGTCAATATTGAGAAAAATCATATAATTGAAATGATTTAAGAAGTTAGATTTTACATGCTTTAAGAAATGAGTACAATCACAAAATAAATCTAACATTTTGGACGTGTACCACCCTTAAAAACTAATGTTTTTGTTTTAATTCATATAAATAACATATTTCTTTATTTAACAAATATTTAATGATTTTGTCAAACATTTTATATATATTAGATTCCATATATTTGGCAAAAACAGTACATAAGTGTACACTTTTCTATTTAAAAAAAATAATTTATGTGAAGCATAATTTTGAAATATTGAAAATTCTTTTTCATATTTTAAAAACTCGCATCTATTACACTACATCACAATAGTTGACATAAAGGGTGTAAGAACTCTTAGGACCTATTTGACTATGTAATATTAAATCATGATTTGAAATATATTTATATAATTATGATACGAAATTACGAGATGAAGTCAAAGTTTTATTTGAATATAATTTTTTATGTTGTATATTTTTTCATAAACATAAACATTTTATAAGTTGTAAAACAATCAAAATTATCTATACAATCTTAACAATAAATAAAAGTTTATAAAATCGCATTATACATCATCATAAGGTTATCCTAAAAAGTTTCAGTATTTATTCATCAAACCTTTATTGAATAAAAAATAAAATTAAACATAAGTTATAGTGTTCAAGTTGTTAGTAGCTAAGGAAGTTACTTTTGCAATTAATGCCACAATATTAATCTTGTCCACTCAATATAATGATAATTTTTTCATTATTATTGAACATTGCTTTGAATGTAGTGATAAATTTGATAAACAATAAGGAATTCGATGAATATAAATAGTAAATTAAGAATTGATTAGACGTAAGAATAGTTTTAGATTAGAGAAGTAATCGTTATATGAGATATAAATAGTTTAAAAAATAATGATATGAATTATAAATTTTATTTACATATAAATATATGGCTAGTAGATATATAAATTAAATGTGATTTTTTTATTAAATATAAAATTGTGGATCAATTTTTGTATTTAATAAATCTCATATCATGATTTTTAGAGAATTTGAGAGTTCACTTCACGATATATCATGAGCAGAAATCAACGTGAAATCGCAGAGTCAAACACCTACTTAGTAGAGTGGAGTAGGAGAAATAATACATGCATAAACTCTATGTATAACACCTTATCTGATACACTTTTTCCAACATATATATACACTTTATTGCGCATTAAGGTATGTATACATTAGCATGCTTAAAGTCCTATGAAACCCCTTGTTATATTTTTTTCATCATAATTGTGAAGAATATTTTTATGCTATACGTACAATTTTTAATACATAAAATCAAACAAATACATAAAAATTTTCTATGTATGTTTAATAGCTTAATGCAACTATGCAAGTATAACTAATACAAATATTACTATTAATATACAATTACTTTCAACTTTAATTACTTATTTCCAAATTATTTATTAAGAATTAATGCTATACATCAATTAATATCCTTAGTTATTATAATAAAATATACATATTTATCATTATTTTTCTAAAGAATAAAGAATAATACCAAATTTAAATAAACAAGTAAAACAAATAAAAACATATTTCAAATCATAATATCTTACGAATTATAATCCGCCCCGCCCGCCCGGCCGCAAACGGTGCAATTAAAAATGGTATTTCCTTATTTGTAACAAAAAGTTTGTGTTACACAGTATTTGAATTTCAAATTCACTCTCTCCCCTTTCTCTATAAAACCCTAATAAATGTTTTTGGGTTGTTGAATTTTTCTGCAGTTTTGAACAAGTTCAGGTTCGATTCTCATTTGGATCCTTTAATTCCTTTGAAATTATCGATTAACTTGTTTTGTGTTCTTCGTTTTTTTATTTTTTAATGTTTAATCGGTTTATTTTACAGTCTTGTGTTGTGATCTGCTAAATTTTCGTGTATATGTTTGTGTTGTGATGAAAAATTCATATTTTTGCTTCCATTGTTTGTTATATATATACTGAAATTGTTGTTATTAAGTATGAATAGATAGATAGCGGACTGGTTGTTGTTGCTACAGTTCTGTCATGTGTGGCTAGGTTTACTTTGGAGCAGCTTAAACTAGGAGGAGGGAGGGGGGATCCGTCGATTGAACATTCGGCTAAAAATGGTCAAATTGTGTACGCGGTACTTGTTGGTGGTGGGAGTTGATAGGTATCTTATGGAGTTAGTCGAGGTAGGTGAAATTTGGCTTGGGCAGTAGGATTATTAAAAAAAATTAAAATAGGGTGGAATGGATACACTGGATTTATACAATCAACCCACTAGTTTTAAGTTGTGTAGTTTCTGGTAATTTTTTGCCAAATTTGATATAAAGGGAGTGTCCTCTTCCTGCTTTCACACTGTTGATATTGGTTTTGAGGTTACAATATAACAGCAACAACAACAAACAACAACAAACCAAACCCAGTGTAGTCCCATAAGCGGGGTTTGGGGAGGTCGATGTGTGCAGACCTCACCCGTATCTTGTGGAGGTAGAGAGGTTGTTTCTGGAAAATCCTCAGCTCGAGTAACACACATTAAAATCAGTTTAACGGGAAATACAGAAGTAAAGAGGACATAACAAGGTTTGAGGTTACAATGTGGAAGTTAATTTTGTTTTCTGGGTCTTCTTTTAACCATGTGTAAGATTTAATTTTGGAACTTGAATGGGCTATGGTTAAGCCGGATAACTTTTCAAACTCAAAAGTTATAAAAAGAAGAAGCTATTTGATTCTGTTGTACGGAGCTTAGTATTAAGCTGTAGAGCTGGACTAAGGTTTGGCAGATGGAGTGTGAAGGGTTCTTGAGATACTGTCACGTTGGTATTAAAATTTCGATGCCCGTGCTTTCCTTTCCATTGATTGCAGCCCGATTTAACTTCTACTTAGCTAAAAATACATGAAAGCATCCTTCGGGGTGGCCCAGTGGTTTGAGCTTGGGACTTCCATGTTGGAGGTCTCAAGTTCGAATCCCCTTGCCAGCGAAAGCAAGGGGTTTGCCTTCTGGGCCAAGCTCGTCGCACCAGGCTTGCCTAGTGCAGGTTACTTCTCCTATGTGGTTTGCGAGCTATTGCATAGGAGCGGGGTTTTACCCTGTGCGCACCCAAAAGGGTAGGCTGCGGGTTTCCCTTGCCGTTACAAAAAAAAATAATCATGAAAGCACGCAACTTGCAATTTGCAAGTCTATTCATTTCTGCTTCTCGCCATGGTGTATGTTAAAAGTCAACTTTAAGCGTTACTGCAGAAGTGTATTTAGTAAATCAAAGATTCTTGAATTACTGCTAGTTCTTGTCCCTTGCATTATGATGAAAATAAAACCCTAGCATAACTTCAAATTTATCTGTCTTTCCCTGTTCTTGATATATAATTTCACTTGACATCTTAGGAATTATACTGTCGAAGCTAACCCTTGAGATCACGACTGAGCAAAGCATGAGTTCCCAAGAAAGTAGTGCACAACCAATTAGGCGTACAAGGTCCCAGTCGAGAAGAAATACTGTTCTAAATGTGGATCTAAATGCTGCACCGCCAGCTGAGAACAGAATTCAGGAAGGAGATCCTATTCATATTGTGTCTGGGGATACACCACAAGGACGAAGAGGTGCCTCTTTGACAGCTGGAGCAATTGATGTTGAGGCACTTGATGATGATGTGATTATATCATCCCCTAGGGCGTTTGCAGCAGTATGTACTTCCCCATACTATTCTATTTTCCTTTGTTAAGATTGTTTAGTGGTACATCATGTTTGTGATTACGGTGAATGTTTCACATCAAGTCTAATATGTTAGATATCTTCTCATTTTTCATTAGGCTAAGATCAACTCCAGAAGGAATCAAGGACGGGTTATTGTGCTTGATGTGGATTCTGGTAATTTATTCTTCTCTTAAGCCTGTTACACCTGCAGGTTATTTGTTTGTGTTTAGCTATAGAACTTCTTTTTTTTCCCAATCAAGAGCTGTAGAACTTTTTTATTTGCTTTAGATAGGAATTATCTGACTAGAATTGCTTAGAGTAACCTCTTTTTTTCTTCTTTAATGGTTAAGTAGATATGTGATTGTAATTATAGTATTCTCTTTATGGGTGGAGCAAGATGATCTTTCCTGGACCTATGATAATCGTCTCTTTCTTTGAGGATTCCAATTCAATGTACGAAGTTTGTGCACTCAAGGAGTGTCTGTTCTGATGGAATGGAGGAGTTTATTAATTCTTCAGGATTAAAATGAATCTTAAAGTGACATATTACTTCGCCAGTATCAACTGAACTTTCTTTAGAGTATATTCTTTTTCTAATCCTCTAATGGTTGGGAGAAGGAGGAGTGTGTAGATAACAAAATATACACAAGGTATTTGAGCTATGGCATGTATGGTGTTCTAATTAATTTTGCATCAAAAGTGCTTGACCTGATGTACTTTTGGGTTAGTCCATTTGCATGGAAAGCTTGGCTTGAGTTATTTCTTCCATTACCCTTTGTGATTGACTTTGGTTGGAGCATGGCTATTGCAGAGGACCGTGCGTCTAGGGGTAACAGTCGCAACAGGCATAGAAGAGTCTCTACAAATCAAGCAACAAACAATGGTGATATTCACATAGACCTAGAAGGACATAGCTGCCCAAAGGTACAGTCCATGTACTATATTTTGTTTATTTAAAAGAATATATTTTATCGATCTACCATCTCAAGTTTCGAAACGTTATTCTAATTAATTTTGTTCCCCATGCCAGAGAGTTGATCTAAGAAGTGCAATACCAGCACCACCAAAAGAGCCTACATTCAGCTGTCCAGTGTGCATGGGTCCATTAGTTGAGGAGATGTCAACGAAATGTGGTCACATTTTCTGCAAGGCGTGCATTAAAGCATCCATTGCTGCTCAGGGAAAATGTCCTACTTGTAGGAGGAAACTGGCCGCGAAAGACACCATAAGAGTATATCTTCCTGCCACAAATTAAGTCCAAGGTTTGTTTACCGCTCCCTCTTAACTTTTTTCTCTCTGTCCCCCTCTATTTCCTGAATAAATGGATAAGGATTTATTCTTTTATGTGCTTGTGTTATAATCTTCTCTGTCCACACAGGAAGTGCTATCTTTTGGTTCACTTTCTAGTTATGTGTGAATTATAACGTCAAGATGATTTATGCCTTGAGAATTATTCACTTTATTTCAATATCAGTGTTTGGTTATAAAATCTCCAAATCCAACTTGGATTTGAATTCCAAATTTGGGAAAGTGCTCCGGAACTTGTTTTCCAACCCCATCTTCATAAAATCCCAAATAATGTGTTCTCTTATCGTCTTTGCATAAAGTATAACCAGATCACTCCTTAAAGTTTTGCTACCTTTGCAGGTAGAACATGTCATGGCTATTATATAACATGGTTGATCACCTTCTTTGACAGGATTTTGCTATCATTTACATAACCTCTGGATGAAGTGTATGACTATGTGAGTGGAAGCGAAAGTATTGACTGGAAATACTTTTATTCAGTTTAGCTTTAGGTCTGAATCATTGATGGTACTCTTCCAGTATGTGCCTTTAAAAGATTGGTGTAATTAGTAAATGGATTTAAGCTACATGCATTGACAACTTTAGTGATATCATTTGTGTAATATACCTTGAAGAAAATCTATGAACCATTCAGCAAGTTCTTGCCTATTCATAAGTGGAGAAATGGGTTCACCACCAAAGGTCTAGTTGGATGGTTGAGATTCTTGTATCCTTAACCAGTTGGGTTCAAATCCTATGAATAGAGACCATTTTGGTACATAGGCACTTTACTTCCTCATGGTCTATTCAAATCCTATAAATAGAGACTATTTGGGTACATAGGCACTTTACTTCCTCATGGTCTATTCAAATCCTATGAATAGAGACCATTTGGGTACATAGGCACTTTACTTCCTCATGGTCTATTCAAATCCTATGAATAGAGACCATTTTGGTACATAGGCACTTTACTTCCTCATGGTCTATTCATTGTGAATCGAGATTAGTCAGATCAGTGGACTTTAATAAATTGGATTTCTTGAAAAATGGATTTCCTATTGTAATTGGATTTAGATGAAGGCAAATCCTCCAAGGTTTTTGAATTCAATTACATAGAAGATGAGAAGAAAGATATAGTGCACAAATATCTTTCTCATCTACACCATTTCGATATCGACTATTTAATAGAATGAAATTTAAATCCTTATGAGATTTTATATTATTGCATATTGATCGTTCATAAGCTATTATACTCACTTCTTTTTCCCTATTTAATCATATGATATTTGAATCTTACTGGCTTAACCACTTGAGTATGTTCTTTTTATAGATTAACACAATCTACACACACAAATATGGAACCAATTGTGTTGCATAATACATTGTACACGACCAACCCATTAAACAGAAAGAAACACAAATTTGTCAAAATACTAGAAACTATAGTAGCATCAATAATAAACAAAATTCACCTAATATGTTTATTTCCCAGTTCTTTTTCATTGAAATACAAATAAAGCTTCAACCATTGACCAAACTCTTCATAAAAGTCGGACTGGAGTAAGATAAGGACGAGTTTTTTTGGGTATATATGATTTTTTTTTCTCGAACTAAGTATGCATACGTATAATTCATCACAGTCTTCTGAATCTTGGATTCGCCTCTCCAATTAGGTGGAAGCTTGACCATCTTTGCCTTGAGTTAGATACTTTGCAACCATATTCATTATGGCCACAAAGGGTTGAATACTAACAAATGAGGCATTAGCTATTGCTTCTTCCTTGACTTCATACTCAATTGTTGATTTTGTGATACATGTTTCTTTACCTTTCTCTATGACTTCAAACTTAACTTTATAAAGTGTAAATCCAAGATCAAGAAGTCCACCTTCCACCACTTGAGCTATTTTCACCCTCTTATCATCATCAATAACAACAAATTTCTCTTTGTGAGATGTCAAAAGTGGTGTTCCTGGTGGAAATGTTACTCTGAGGACTGAATCAACACCACCATCACCTTCAAGTATATCGACGTTATGAACGATATTCGGAAGCTCTTTAACTACAATATGTGCTAGTTGAATAGTGCCATAGATTTTCCAAGCTTCATTTGCTGGCACATGAACTTCAATCTCTTCAGATATTGTTCCAAACATGTTGTTTGTTGAGTGAAAAATATAGTAGTTTTGATTATTGTAATGTACACTAAGTTATGTGTATATATATATATATATACATAAAAAAAGATAATATTTGGAGCATATAGTTGTTAGGCCTTGCCGAATGAGTCTTATGTGATGTTGATATATGGCCGGCCATTTGTACCATCACACCTCACTATAAACGCCTCGTTCGTATCGAGATATTTTAAAACTTAATATAGAGACTGATACTACCTCCGTTCCATTTTAAATGTCATTTTTCGGATTTCAAGAATGAAACAAGTTTCTCTTTGATCGTAAATTATTCATAAATCTTTTAAACAATGTAAATTATTAATTATTGTTACTAATAGTACTTTTTAAGTAGTTTACAAATATATAAACTTCATTTCAAATAAATTGAAGATTTTATGCGTAAATTTCTATTTAACTTAAACTGTTTAACTCTCAAAACATAAAAGGTGTCATGTAAATTGGGACAGAGGGAGTATACGTTTATTTGGATGTTAGAAAAAAAAAACCTAATTTTCTAATGTTGTAAAAATAACAAAAATATTAAAATTTAAAATCTTAAATAGTATTTATGTTTCAATAATTCAAAATTAAAGAAGGATAGTGCATCAATAATTTTTGTCTAATGAAAAATCAAATATGCGCGGATCTTTCAATGTAAATTACTTTAATTACCAGAAAATATTGTATCATATAAAAGTTTAAAATATTTGATCAAAATAATATCCTATAGTATTTCTGTATCTGGTTTTATAACAATAAAGAATTTATTGTTTTATGAAAATAATGAACTAGCAATAAAAATGGGAATACAGTAAACTAAAATAATTAATATTTGATAAGGTTATTATAAAAAGGGCCATTTTTACAAAGATCCTACACCACTATTAATTGAATTATATAAGTATTAAATTATCTCCTAAACTACGATTTTGCAGTATTAGTTATTTTCCTCATTTCCATTTAGTTGGCACGTCATAAAAAACTAACTTAGCAATGTGTTTTTTTATATTTCGTGTCAATTAAAAAAATTATATTTAATAAGAATAAAATTATTTAAAAATAATAATTAATGTTAAAATAAATGTTATGTCGATTTAAATGAGTATAATTTTGTATATCGAACTTAAAAAGTATTAATTACTATACTAGCGAACAATTATCAAGAGTTAATCAGCTTGTCGCGATTGAGTCACTGAGAGTGAAACAGAAGACCTCGTGATCAGGGACGAAGCCAACTTATTATTTGGGAATGGACTTTCGTGGAAATAAAAAAGTCCTTTATCGAATTGAAACTAATGACTTAAGACTCCGAGAAAACAAAAGAGGGAGTCAAAATAGGTTGTGAGTTTTGTTTTGTTTGAGTTAGGAATTAGGGGATTGAAATGAGTTTTGGTAATTTTAAAGGAAATTCTTATATAATATATATGTTATTTGATTAATTACGCTTTTAAGTGTTAATTTATTTTTATTATCATATAGACATATTTTAGCTTTAATAACCATCTGATTTAGATATATAGTAAAATTGTATTTAAATTGTATAAAGGTGAAGTTCTTAAAAAATGTATAAAGTTATATTAAAATTGTATTAAATATAAATAATCGGTGGTTTGATAGTGGTGATTTCAGAAAAAAAACTTTGAAAATATTAAAATTGTGCTAAAATTATATATATACATATATATAAATATAAATTGTAGTTATAATACAACTCAATTTCAATATTATATATTATAAATTCGATAGTAATTATTCAGAATAAATATAATACATTTTTAATGATGTAAATTTTAATTTAAATAGTATCCAAACGTTTGAAATTCACATACAATACTTATATTATATTTGTATTAAGAATGTTTTGTCATATATTAGGTGAAGTTCTAATAAAATGTATCAAGGTTATATCAAAATTGTATTAAATGTACACAGTTGGTGGTTTGATTGTTGTAGTTATTTACCGAAAAGAAGTGAAACTCTGAGAAATTTGTAACAAATTTGTATAAAAATTATATTAAAAAATAATGATTTTGTGGTAAGAAATACTGATATGTGTAGGAGTAAGAGATATGTTATAATTAGAAAATAATGTTATATAATATATTATTTATGTAAATTACTCGAATTAAATTGTGTTGGTTCAAAACTCAAAATATATCATTAATATAATTTAAAATGTAAAATATATTCTTTTGATTTTATTTTTATTTTTTAATAAAAAATACTCATATAATTATATTCATGAACTATCAAAAATGATATATCTAAAAAATTCTTTATTGACCATTTTTATTTTAGACGTAATTGTTCAAATTCTAGAAGACTCATCGATAAATTGAGGTAAAAACATTTATTGTCTTGTTTTTGTCATAATTAAACGAGGTAACGCACAAGTATCTCCTCAATCTATGCTCGAAATTTCAGAGATACCCTTATGCTACATTAAAGTCCTATTAATCCATGAACTTATTTCATAAATATAATTTTCTTTGTCTTTTCGATCTACGTGACACTATCTTGTGAGTTCAGCATGTGCTGATATTTTTTTTCAAAGTAGTGTCACCTAAATCGAAAAGGGATGGAAAATTATTTATAAAATAAGTTTAAGAGTAATATGACTTTAGTATATTAAAAGTATGTCTTTAAGATTTCAGGCATATGCATTTTCGCTAATTAAATCGAAGATTATACTAATTTGTGTGTGGCAACTACTCTGTTAATAATTTTAATACAAAGTATGTGCAAGCAAAATTAGGTCACACAGCACAGAAAAATTGAAGATGGCAATGGAGATGAGGAGAATTTTTCTGCGGAAATGTAATGGTATTCGCTGTATCTCTTCGTTTCATGTATTACATTCTTATTCTTCTTCACAGCGTAGTGAAGTAAAGGGTAGAGTTGGGTTAAGTAGTAGTAGCAATTTTGAGTGTTTAGATGATGCTGTTACTCACTTCCATCAAATGGTTACAATGAAGCCTCTTCCTTCAGTTGTCGATTTCTCTAAATTATTTAAGAATATGATAAGTATGAAGCATTACTCTGCTGTGATTTCTCTTTTTCGACAAATGCAGAAATTGGGTATCCAAATTGATGGAGTCATTTTGACTAGTGTGATAAACAGTTATTGCTTTATGCATCGTGCTGATTGTGGATTTTGGGTGTTATCAATTTACGTAAAGAGTGGTTTTGCATTTGATGTGGTCATCTTTACTACCCTAATAAGGGGATTCTTTGCTGAAAATAAGGTTAAAGATGCTGTTGAATTGTTCAAAAAATCGGTTACAGAGAAGATTTGTGAGCCTGATGAAGTCATGTATGCAATCGTCATGAATGGACTCAGTAAAAGGGGTCATACTCAAAAAACTTTAAGTTTGCTACGGTTAATGGAACAAGGGAACACTAAACCAAAAAGAATTCACTACAATATCGTAATAGATGCCCTATGCAAAGATGGGAACTCAGATACTGCTATCAACTTTTTGAATGAGATGAAGCAAAAAGGCATTCATCCAGACATATTAACGTATAATTCATTGATTGATAGTTTGTGTAAGCTCGGTCAGTGGGAAAAGGTTAAAACTTTGTTCTCGGAGATGGTGAACCTAAATATGTATCCAGATGTGCGCACCTTCAACATACTAACAGATGGACTATGCAAAGAAGGGAAAGTTGAAGATGCCGAAGAAGTAATGAAACAAATGGTTGAAAAGGGTGTCGAGCCTAATTTAATCACCTACAATGTGATAATGGATGGATATTGTTTGCGTGGTCAACTATATAAAGCGAGGAGAATTTTTTATATCTTGATAGATAAGGGCATTGAGCCTACCATTTTTAGCTATAACATACTAATAAATGGATATTGTAAGAAAAAGAAAATTGACAAGGCCATGCAATTGTTTTGTGAAATTTCTCAAAAGGGATTAAAGCCTAATATTGTTAGCTACAATACTATCTTGCAAGGTCTGTTTGAAGTTGGAAGAATTGGTGTTGCAAAACAATTGTTTGTTGAGATGGTATCTACTGGGCCGGTACCTAACTTATCCACTCATAACACTTTGCTTGATGGTTATTTTAAGTACGGACTTGTTGAAGAAGCTATGTCACTCTTTAATAAGTTGGAAGGAAAGACAGAAAATATTGACATTGTATCTTACAATATTATCATTAATGGGTTGTGTAAAAACGGTAAACTCGATGAAGCTTATGCTATTTTTGAGAAGCTTTCTTCAATGGGATTGATTCTGAATGTGAGAACATACAATACAATGATAACTGGATTTTGTCTACAAGGGTTGTTAGATGAAGCTAAAGATACGCTTAGAAAAATGGAAGGGGACAATTGTCTTCCAAACAATGTCACTTACAATGTTTTTGTGCAAGGGTATCTTAGGTGTAGGAAAATAAATGAAATGGTAACTTTTATGAATGAAATGACTGGGAGGGGCTTCTCATTTGACGCAACTACAGCTAAGTTACTGGTAAAGGAAATAAGTGAGAATCCTTCCATCCTTGAGATGATACCAAAGCTCCACATGGAAAAGAAGAAGTGAAAATTGCTATCGCTTGGTTTTTTCGGCTATGTTTTAAGCTTTGATACAGTTTTGTTTATCACCTCAAATGAAATTGAATCCAATGCAATTGTGGAAGATGAAATATGGCAATGAAAATGTTGCTTTGGCTTTCAGGCTGGCTTATCGAGGAGGTACATCACTGTTGATGTTTTGATTGTTTTTCCACTATTTTTTATCTTGGAAATCAGATATTACTGTTCTCTTGATATGAGAAATAGTGTGAGTTACCCTTATGTGTACATATTATAAGTTTAGGAATATCATATCCAATGCTATTTGTTTTCAACATGTATTGTCATTTTCTATCTATTTGAGAATAAATAACAATGTCCTTCAATATATTGAGGAGTAGCATATTTCAGACAGGCACTCCATTATATGATGTCAATTTTATTTACGTGTGGGTTTGCGGAACAGGTTCATCACGGTCACGCCAGAAGCTGAAGTTCTGAAAGCGAAGCAGCTGATGATAGGTACTACTTTCTGCTTCTTTTCTTTTTTTGATGCCCTCTTTATTGTATTTGCTTCATACACAAGAATATTTGCAATAATGTACTTTATGATGGACTTGAGGAGTAACAATTTAAGCCACGCCAAAAAAAAGAAGAGATTATACAAGAACAACAATTTTGAAAGAACAAATTTTGGAATACCTAGCAAGACTACTGGTTTTTAACTATAAAGCACACAAAATGAAGAAGGAAAAAGGGAACACTGAACACAAGAGTGGTGCAGTAATAATTGATATCAATACAACCCTCCATCACTTATTCACCACAACAAAGTTGTCTGAGGATTTATCTTGATTCTCTAAGGCTGATGTACTGGCAAAGAGAATTGTATATCGTCTTCCTTACATGCTATCTTGCAAAGAAAATTACACTGGTCAAGTAATCGGAAAAAGAAAGAGAAGCTACTCCATTTTATGTGGCACTTCTTTTCTTTTTAGCATGTTTAAAATAGAACAACGCCTTTCCATTATTGAAAATAATTTAATTATAAATTTCCCATTTTACCTTTGATGACATGCTTTTATAGCCACAAATATGACATGGCACGTTTAAGACTAGAAGTTCCTTTCTTTTGTCAAACTCTGTGTCCAGTGAAACCCCACCGCATAAAACTAAATGGAATAGGAAATAAGTTCCGTCTATACTTGCATATTTCCCAGGGTAAGAGCACTCACTATTTTTCACGCATGGTGCTTAAATAACGAGATACTATTCAGGCCAAGGACCTGTAAGTTTTCAGTTCTTCTCTGCCTGGTGGCTCTGATGTATTTCTGTGCTAACTGGTTCCTTATCCAGCTTACACTTTAAGTTGCTTGACATGGATATGACTGCTGGTGCTAGATTACATTGAAGATAGGGTCTTGCATAAGGAACTTCAAGAGCTTTAGGGTGTTCCCTTCTGGTCCATTTGCTCCAGGACTGAATGTATCCTTGATGAAGCAAGACCTTGTAGCTGTTCTAATGGGCTTCCCTAAGCTTCAGTCAGTTTTATACTTCTGCTGCCAAATGACAAATGATGCCTTGGTTACTATTGCAAGGAACCATTGTAATATGATCCAATTTCGTTTGTGTGTATTATCAAACCTCAAACTCATGTAACCCTTGAAGCACTTGATGCTGGTTTTGGGGCCATTGTTCAACACTGCAAGGAATTCCAGCAACTCTCTCTTTCTGGCCTCCTTACGGACCGTATGTTTGAGTACATCAGGGTCCATGCTAGAAGTTAGAGATGCTTTCCTTAGCTTTTCTGGGGGATAAGCATCTATGCCTCCACTACGTGCTCTCTGGCTGTGATAGCCTCGGCAAGTTAGAGATTAGAGACTGCCCCTTTGGCGATGAGGCTCTGTTATCCAACGGTGCAAAGCTGGAGACAATGTAATCCCTTTGGATGTCTAAATTGTTCAGTATGTATCCTTCTAGCTCAGAAGTTGCCAGGGCTTAATGTTGAAGTTATAGACGGGAAGGTAATCCGGACACGAGACAAGAAAGTTTCCCTGTGCATCATTATGTATCCTCTAGTAACTTGTTCTTCTGGTGAAATGGTGTTGTCATGTACTTCTGAGCATGTATAGTTGAACTCTAATTGTAATTCTCTATGAAGAATAATGTGAACTAAGTCATTCATTATATATCTCAAGTGCATATCATGACATTGCAACATGATGCAAATGAAATCCCATTGGTTGTAACTTTCAAAAGGTATTTTATTGTTTTACTATTCTTTCTTCTACATTGATAAATCTGCTTTAATACTAAAGAGATTATTGCATCAAACAAATAAATAATACTCTCTTTGTCCTTAATTACTTATCCACGTTTGAATTGACACCTTATTAAGAAAATAATTATTGACATATTCAGTTTATCATTTTATCCCTATTAATTATGAAGTGGATGAATTCAAGAAATTCTATTTTTTTTTTAAAGTACTTAAGTTAGCGTATAGCCCAAAAATGGAAAAATGACAGAAATGTCACCTATAAGTTCTCTTATTACCATTATCTCCTATTAGTTTTATAAATCTCCAAAATCCCTCATTTTCGCGCATTAGATTAATGTATCAATGCATCATATTAATGTATCTCGCGAATCAGATTAGTGTATCATGTATAAAATATACATAAGATTAGTGTATCATGTATAAGATGTAATGTATTTTACTTAACGATTAATATATCTCGCGCATCAAATTAATGTATCAGCACTTATATTATTGTATCAGTTTGAGGGATCTATGTTATTATAAAATTATAAGGGCTAAATAGTAATTTACTTTAAAAATATATAATTTCTGTCATTTGTCCAAAAAAATTTGTCTATTAGTAATAACAGTAAAAAAATAAAAAGTGGACAAGTATAGTATTATTTTGTCATCAATAATTTCTTTTGATACTGATTACACATCCCGCAGATATTAATATTAGATATACTTTCTCCGTCTCATTTTATGTGGCACTTTTTTCGCATTTCGAGGTTCGAACAAGTTTATTTTTAACAGTAATTTTTTCATAGATGCTTTTAACATTTTGAATTATCTGATTTATAGTACTCTTTATACAGTTTACAAATATATAAATTTTATTTTTGAAAAATTGAAAATTTCATATGTAAATATTCAACCAAAATTAAATTGTTTGAATCTCAAAAAACGAAAAGTGTCACGCTGATTACTAACATTTCTTATTAGGTCACACTGAAAATTATTGAGCGGCAATGGCGATGAGCAGAATTTGTCTGAGGAATTGCAATGGTATTCTCTCTATCTCCTCTTCTTCACGCAGTAATTTTGAATGTTTAGATGATGCTCTTACTCAATTCCATCAAATGATTACAATGAAGCCTCTTCCTTCAGTTGTCGATTTCTCTAAATTATTGAAAAAATTGATAAATATGAAGAAGCATTACTCAAATGTTGTTTCTCTTTTCCGAGAAATGCAGAAATTAGGTATACCAATTGATGGGTTCATCTTGACTAATGTGATTAACAGTATTGCCTTATGCATACTACTGATTGTGCATTTTCAGTGTTATCTATTTACTTGAAGAATGGCATTCCGTTTGATACTGTTGTATTTAATACCCTATTAAGAGGAATTTTTGCTGAAAATAAGGTGAAGGATGCTGTGGAATTGTTCAAAAAATTAGTGAGAGAGAAAACTTGTGAGCCTGACGAATTCATGTATTCAATCGTCATGAATGGGTTAAGCAAAAGAGGTCATACTCAGAAAATTGGTTTGCTACGGTAATGGAACAAGGTAAAACTCAGCCCGATATATGTATCTACAACATTGTTATAGATGCTCATTGCAAAGATGGAAACTTAGATGCTGCTATCAACGTTCTGAATGAGATGAAACAGAAAGACATTTATCCCGATATAGTCACATATACTTCAATAATTGATGGTTTGTGTAAGTTTGGTCAGTGGGAGAAAGCTACGACTTTGTTCTCTGAGATGGTGAACATTAATATGTATCTAGATCTGCGCGTCTTCAATATACTAATAGATGGACTATGCAAAGAAGGGAAAGTTGAAGATGCGGAGGAAGTAATGAGAAACATGGTTGAAAAGGGTGTAGAGCCTGATGTATTCACTCATAGTATGATAATGGATGGATATTGTTTGCGTGGTGAAGTAGATAGAGCTAGGAGAATTTTCGATATCTTGATAGATAAGGGAATTGAGCCTACCATTTTTAGCTATAACATACTAATAAATGGTTACTGTAAGAAAAAGAATCTTGATGAGGCCATGCAATTGTTTAGTGAAATTTCTCAAAAGGGATTAAAGCCTAGTATTGTTACCTACAATACTATCTTACAAGGTCTGTTTGAAGTTGGAAGAATTGGTGTTGCAAAACAACTGTTTGTAGAGATGGAATCTGCAGGACTTGCCCCTGATTTATACATGTATGGTACTTTGCTTGATGGTTATTTCAAGTATGGACTTGTCGAAGAAGCTATGTCACTGTTTAATAAGTTGGAAAGGAAGATAGAAAATGTTAGTATTACATATTACAATATTATCATTAATGGATTGTCTAAAAACGGTGAACTTTATAAAGCTCATGCCATTTTTGAGAAGCTTTCTTCAATGGGATTGGTTCCGGATGTGAGAACATACACTATTATGATAGCTGGATTTTGTCAACAAGAGCTGTTAGATGAAGCTAAGGATATGCTTAGAAAAATGGAAGACAACGGTTGTTTTCCAAACAATTTCACTTACAATATTATTTTGCGAGGATATCTTAGGTGCAGGAAAATAAATGAAATGGTAAGTTTTATGAAGGAGATGAATGGAAGGGGCTTCTCATTTGATGCAACTACAGCTGAGTTACTAGTAAATGCTATTAGTGAGAATCCTTCAGTCCTTGACATGTTACCAGAACTTCATGAGGAAATCAAGAAGTGAAAATTGTTTATCGCTTGGTTTTTTCAGCTGCAGTATGTGATACAATTTCCTTTTTGACATCCAATGCAATTGCAGAAGTTGATGGCAATTAGAGCGTTGCTTGAGGTTTCTTAGGCAGACCTACTGAGGAGGTATGTTGAATTTTGATATTTTGAGTTCTATATCCGTTTTTCTTTTTCTCAATTGCACCATAAATATGAGAATAAAATGGTAATCTTATCGAGTTAAATATAACAATGTTGAGTTTCATTATGTGTTTTAAGTCTAGTAATATCATTTATCAGGTGCTATTTGGTCATTGAATCTAATAGGAAATACTATAGTTGCCAGATTTGTGTTCTTTCCATTTGGCCTTGTCTGGTAAAGCATTTTTGCAGCCCTTGAATCCTTCATTCACTTCTCAAAATTGAGAATTTGACAGTGCATGTGTAAAACTTAACCAATCTCTCTATTTGTTTCCGAACCCCATATCTGTAATCGAGTTCATCAAAAATCCCCAATTTACATGGTTGTCACCTTCTATATCTCCAGCTTCATCAATAGCCAAGTGCTCCTTATCTTCTTCTTCTTTTTTTTGATCCAAAGCCTCATTACTTGTCTATCTTTAGTGAATGCCAACTGTTTTCTGTCCAATAATTTTCTGATAAATTGCTTCCAGCTGTTTGGCTATAATTTATATACACTATCAATCAAACTAATGTATTTGAAATGTTTCAACTTTTTCGCGAGTGTAAAGCGCCAATTATCATTTGTTTTCTTTTTCTGCCTGGACTATCACTCTCTATGTATTAAAAAACGGACCTCAACAATCAATTTTTCCCTTTTCTACTTGAAAGATGGTGGTAGTTCAGGTAGAAAGAGAACAACTGAGAGTAGAGGTGTGTATGATAGTTCAGTTCATGGAGGAGGAAAAGGAAACATCTTATAGTTGAGGTGTGAAACTCACAAAAAAATCGATGTGTTTTTGACTATCAACTCTCCATTTTTCATGGGAGTTAAGGCAAGCAGTTTATGTTGCATGTATATTCCTTGCAAAATGTTTGTTCTGGTGAAAATACTCTACTACTTTCAACACATCATCCTTGACAAATGACAACTTCACTTGGAGAGCCTAATATGGCATTTATTCTACTCAAATGTATATTCAGTTGGCAATTTCTTATCCCGGTAAATAGTGTGGATAACTTTTTGGATTTTGTTAACTCCCTGTCTGCTTCATGTTTTGTTTGAAGCAACTTCTTTTGCTCTCTTGTTATCTTGCATTCATCTTAGTAGGGGCCTGTGGAGCTGGTGGACTTGCAAATAAAAGGCTATTTTTATTACTTCTAGGTTTTAGTTTTATGTAAAATAGGAGTATTTTTTATGTGTGTGTTTTGAATTATAACTAAACTATGTGTTGCCTTCTACCAATAGTGCGCCTTGTGGTCCAGACCCGTGCATATTGAGAGCTTAATGCACCAGGCCTTGTGGTTGAGACCCGTGCATATTGAAAGCTTAGTGCACCTGTCTTTGCGCTCTTAACCTATATAAATTGTCTTTCCTGTAAATTGGCTAATCAATTTGTAGTAGACTTGTTTTTGTCCCCTAAACAATATGCATGCATTATTTCTCTTATAACAATGATTTTTCATGCCTTAAAAGCTTTCTTTCAATTTATTTTGGCATAACATAGCAAATATTTATTCCAGATTTGTACCTTTCCATCAGTGTAACGCAACTTGTGTTGTAAGCTCGGAAAAACATTGAACACCCATCAAATGCTTTGCCATTTTCTGTTTCTACGATCTGTGCCAGTAACAGCAAGGCAACTGCACTAAAGAAAGATCCCGTCTCTCCAAAGGATATCGAATTGGAAGTAATATGCTGATGTGTTTCTCCATCATGAATCCTTCTTCAGATTGTGGACACTTCTGTATAGCTCCTCTTCCCGAGCACGCTTTGCAGCAAGAGCTTCCTCGTCAAGGACTTGGATAGGCGACCATTCAGGAAGTTTTAGCCAATCATCCTTCTTATTGACCAGAGAGTCGTAGTAGCTTCTCAAGGCTGGTTTTACTCTTATAGTAGCATAATCAACTGTTGTTCCCACAACTGCAAACATCACAGAATAACGAACAGCACCAAGTTGACCACCTGATAATCATCCAATAGAATCGGTCAGCTATTTATCAGGTTCATAGAGATCAAGCACGATCACTTGAGAGAAACATATCAGAAATCATAGATTTGAAAAGCATAGATGAAATGTTGTCATCAAAAACTTCCGCTCAAACTGCAACCAAACTGAAACTTGATTCAACTAGTAGTATCGGTAATAGGAATAAGAGTTACAAAATATACAAATATTCCAATATAGCATAGAAAGTAAGGGAAATACAGTTCACAAAGCTTCTGATATGCATTGTGACTTTGTGGGTTTCAAATCCAACCTCAACAACAAACACAGTGAGATCCCACAGGTTGGGTCTGGGGAGTGGAAGTAGAGAGATTGTTTCCGAAAGACTCTCGCTTGTGGGCGAAAAACCCAAGGAATAAAATATCAAAAACATAAGCAAGAGTAAACATGACCAACGTAGAGCACTTTCCAGATTACAGAGTAAAAGCTACAATCTTAACTGGTCTCTTTGCACAAGTATTTATCTAACATAGCTATGAGATTAAACAAAGCTTCTGCACCATGACAATACAACTTTATATTGAATGATAAAAGGTATGATACATACAAGAGTTCTATCGATTGTATCGAAGCCATAATAAACTTTAAAAGTAGATGTGCTGAGAACAATTATTTTGAATTAATATCACAAAAATGTCGTGCCAACCCAACTAATTTGGGACAGGGGCAAGTTGTTATGTTGCATGACCAAATGCATAGAGTAACTGTTGTTCACCAAACTACAGAAAATCGAAATACTTCCCATAATCATTGGATCACAAACTAAAGTGAGCATAACTAGCTCGTTTTTTTAAGTTGGATCTAACAAAACATCTTCAGCATATTTTAACTGATGCTTGGATTCATAAATTGAGCAAGAGGCCCATTAGATTTGCCACCCAAGGGTGTATCCTACTGGTCAATAAGGTGGGAGGAGAACGAGGTCTCAAATTCAATCCCAGTAGGTGAACTCTTACCATCGACCTAAACCTGACCTTAGTGGGCAAAGTTACCCAATACTTGTGCTGGTGGGAACAGTACCCAAGGGAATAATCGCATAAGCTGGCCCAGACACTACAGGCAATAAAAACTTTGGATCCAACATCGAAATTCCAACAACTCTCCAGGGAATCATGTTATATGAAATGCAAAAATATCACTCGCCTAAGAACTTCTTGCCAGGAGTCTCTTCCATTTGTTTGATCTTTTTTTATATATGATACAAGGTTCCTCCAATTAAGAGACTTTTTTCCCGTTAAAGATTTTTAAAAAAAGGAAGTAGTGAACAAATCTAGCTGCCCTGATTAGCAAACAAACATGACCATGAAAAATCAGCAAAGGGGCTCGCTCAGTGAAACTATTTGTACCATGATTATTTATAAACATAACCGTTTTTTAAAAAAGTAAATAAATATCTAAACACATGATGTCATTAGAAAGAAAGACCACATGTCTAGTTAATGTCTAAATTAGCCTATCCTGCTGGAGCCTTTGATGCACTGGCGGCTGGCGCACACACAGAAACACATTGAGAGAGAGTTGCAAATTTTACCTTGCAGACGTCCAAGTATAGCACCACTACCAAAACCTCCAATAGCTGAGTTCAGCAGATCATCAGGCTTTCCTGTTCTACTTGCTCTTACAAACTCACGAGCACCTGCCACACAAATAAAAAAGAACATATATTAACTTCAGATTTATGTGCAATTGGACACAAACAACATCACAATAGTGAAACAGCTATGATCACTCTTTTGACTAAACTTCACCCATGGGCTTCTAAGAAATAGACGATCTTAAGTGGAATCAACGACCCAAGTCCAGAGCCAGGTTTTTCATAAATAGTTGCAGTATGAGAGTCCATCGTGCAATGAAGACTGCATAAATTATGTGGATTAATTTGTTGTGGATAAAGCTGTTATAAACATTTTGAACATGTCTGTAGGAAGATGAGTTTATTCATGACAGCTAGACTAGATGACTGCTAAATTTGTGATAAAAATTAAAATCACCAAAAAAGTGGAGTGTTCAAGAATAAAATATGTGAGGAATGCAGATGAGGTGAATAAGATTGTCACGTGTGGAATCTGAAAGATGCAAACTTATGAAGCAGAAAACTGAGCAGAATACCAGATTATTGGCTTTCAAATTATAAACAGCATAGAGGAGAAATTAATAATACAATCAATCAAGTAACATCACTCCCATGTTAGTGGAAGTTGGCTTGAATTCTTTGTCTCCATTCTGCTCCATTCAAATTTATTCATTCTAACACTACGATTGCCTTTTAATAGTAATTAGGGGCTCTCTATTCTCTAAACCGGTAAATCTCCCGTCATTCAAATCTAACCAAAATAGAAGGACTCCTAATAAACACGGGATCTAACATATGTGCAATATAGCAACATAAATCTTTATACCGACTCGTGTTTTTTTTAATGAGAATGGTAACTTTTTCTTCTATTTATCCCCAGGTATACTACATCAAAGTAGCCCCCCTTCCAAAAGTATTACAAACTAAACAGACTCCATACCAACTAGTTTTCATAACTGTGGTACAACAAGAAGCTGGACTTATCAACCAAAAAAATAGAAAATAACACAAATCTAGAAGGCCAGTAGGTGGAATCTGCTATTGTCAGATCGACGGGTGATTTTAACAATAGAAAAATGTTGCGAGCGTATTTGAACCAAAAGGTGGATGAAGGATAATTTTACATCATTTACTAATTCATAGTGATATTTTTTGGCCCTTTTCTATTTCCATTTTGATGTTGCTGGGGGAAAATGTTGCAAAAAGGGGAGGGTCAGAGAAAGTAAGCAAATCTGTAGTACTAAAACAGCACACAACGTGGCCTAACATTTTCAACATCTTGGAAACAACATGTCTCCCCCAAACCAAATTCCAAAATCAAATTCAACTCAACACAAGTCTTCATGACATGATTAAGAGATATAAAATTTTAAAACATGTAAAAGAGTGAGATTACCGCAATAACATGCAGTGACGATAGCAAAATTCGTTGCATAAGTTGCACAAATGTTTGCTAAGCCATGAACTTTCCTGTGCTTTGATACCAAACCAGCTCCTCCACCAGCCACCCCTAAATTCCATACAAAAAAAAAAAAGAGTTACAAATATCAAAATAACTTGTCAAAAATAACAATAAACTTAGATGAACAATCAATTGATCAAATCAACTATCTCAAATAAGTTTGAAATCGACTATTTAAATTTGCCCGCAGGAATCCGGTAGATTTTGCTCAAACAGTGTATATGTGTTAATAAATTCTCTAAATTTATACATATATTAACTTTGGCACCCAGTTATTATCACTTAAAATCGTCCTAAAATTCAAAATACATAAAAAATTGAAATTCTGGCTTCGCCTATGAGTATATTCATTTCATTTTCACTGTATTTTCGATCGATTTAATCACGTACAAGCTCAAAATATCAATTTAAAAGCGTAAATCGAATTAAAATTAGGGTTTCCGTGAGAACTAAAAAGTACCAGCTAAGAGAGTCGGAAAAAGAAACCGTTCCTTCCAATCTGATGATGATGAAGACGCAGATGAAACTTGTTCTTCTGAATCACTTTTACGCATGGAATCCATTGACTCTCGATTTCGATCTTCTGGTGAAAGTTGATCGGAATCGGAGAGATTTGAGTGACCCGAAACGAAATAAGGAGGACTGAGTTTTGGATTTAAAGAACCGGCCCAATTAAAAATGGGCTAGTCTAGATAAGAATTTGAAAACTTACATAAATATACTATATTAAATATCATATTTGTATATTATACCTATAGTTTGTATAATTGCGTTATATAGCAAATTTTATATTTGTTATGGAGCTTTTGGTTTGTATAATTTGCTATAAACATCTAATTTTATACGAAATTTTTGATTTTGTATAAATTCATTTATACATTGTAATTTGTATAATAAGATCTATATATATATGATTTTAAGTGTATATGACGAAAATATATGTATTTATATTTGTATATACACTTTTCTCTCGCTTTATACAAACACAAACACTTTTTATACATTTTATACCTAAATGTATAAAATGACTAATTGAATATCGGAAATGGTTAATTCTATATCGAATCAGATGACAAAAAAAGAGATGTTTGCTGCGAATTGCAAATAAAATAAACTATGGCTTAACATTTAATTTGAATTAACAATTTTTTATTTCATACAATTTTCCTATTTATAATACACGTTTAATACATATTACAAAGACCAATTTTTTATTCACATATATACAAGTTTTATTGATGGATATTACATTATCATATATTCTAATACACTTACAATACAATATGTCAAATTCTTATCAAACAAACCTAACATATTCTAAAAAACAATTATAATACATACATATTGTGTACATATTGCGTACATAATTCACTTTTAATACACATTGCAGATTTAACATAACATTGTTATGTATTGCTATAAATGGTAATAAATAAAAAAATATCGCTAAAATCGATAATTATTTATTAAAAAGGTACCCATCCAAGTAATTTTTCCTTAGAATTTTCACGGTGCACCTTCCTTGTACGAATATCGAAAAAGTATACATCATTCTAATTAATTGTTGAAGTGAAATGAATTGATTCGATCATTCAAGTCAACTAGCATTTATTTACGCCAAGATTCGACCTATATGGACTTCTTCTTTCTCTTATGATACTTCTTGGAAGATTATTTCGTTCTTTTAAGCATTTTGATTTAATACCACGTATGCAGCTGTTAATGTCTTTTCATCTTTTTAGGTGGGGACAATCGAAAAAGTATTCCTTCTATTCCAATTATTATATATATTATATTTTTTTAGTCTGTTCAAAATAAAATATCACTTTTTTACTATTTTAAAATTCTTATTTTTAATGATGTTTGATGTGTACATCTTAACTAGTTGTAGCACTAAGCTAACTAGTAATTATGCACTTTATATTCTTTATTATCACTTTTGGATACATAATTAGGAAAGGAGATTGTAATTATTACACACATGTAAAATGTAATTGACTAATTAGATAAAAGTTTGATCATATAGGGGACAAAGATGAAAAAACTAGTGAAGGAAGGTACCTTTTTCTACACAAGTCTTTGGATGCTTCAATCATGGAATTAAAATATTAAATGATAAAATTAAATGTTTGTCCTTCAATTTTTTAATTAAATTTGGGCATATATTTAATAAAAAATTAAAATATAAATATATAATCAAAATTATCGAGTTCAATATTAATTTGCGAAATCATTGTTCAGGGCAAATATCACATTTGAATAAAGGATCTTTTTTATCTCTTTTTTCTTTTTTTTTTCTTGCACTCAAAATGTAAAATCCAAAAAAAAAAAAAAAAATTGATCAAAAAGTTATTTACTGTTACTTCTAAGCCCTTAACAAATGAATGGATTAAATATGATAGGGAAGGTTGAAAACAAATAAAATATTTAATTCACTTATATTTAGGTGAGTATATATGCTAAAAATCAAAATAAATTTAAAATTCAAAAAAGCAAGAATTTGAAAAACTCATAAAAAATAAAAAGGTGAAAAATAAATTATTCCATATATATATTACTGTTTTTTACTTGTGCAATTATGAACAAAGTAAATATTTAAAATGTGTTTGATATAAAAAAAATAAATTACTTTTTAGAACTAATTTGACCTTAAAAAGAATTGAAGGTCGTACCAAAAACACCTTTAAAGGGTGGTAACAACATTGGTATACCTAGAAAATAAGTAGTATAGAGTCTAGAGGGCGTGTTTGATAGGAAGAAAGATGTTTTTCACAAAGAATGAACCTTTTGTTTGGTAGGTTGTTAGTTGTTGCAGTATTATTTTTATAATATATAGTATTGTATTGTATTTTATATTTTACATTATGTTAAATGAAATAAACATTATATAGATTGTATCGTTCTCTGTCATTATAGCATAACAATAATTTAAAAATCAAACCTATAAAAAGAAAGTAGATTACGAGATAGAGCTATTATAAATAGATAAGGTAAAGAATACAATCTAAATAATAAGTAAAAATAAAATAAAAATTATTAATTAAAATGACGATACAATTACATCAAATTAATCATTACACATAATAAAACTTTTCATTAAAATCTAACAATAAATTTAATAATATATTATAATAAATTTAAATAATAATTAAAACAAATATTATATTTTAACATATAATATCATAGATAACAACCATCCAAGGGAGAGTCAAAGTTAATAATTAAAATGGTAACAACAGACATTGTGGACACTTCTTTATATATATATATATATATATATATATATAGATATATATATATATATATATATATATATATATATATATATATATATGTATATATATATATATATATATATATATATAATATATATAAGGAAAATAAAAAGGTGTGGTATATATGGTAATGCAATGAGTAGAAATTGAGTGGATTCCATGTGAAATTGCTTCAAATTAGCCTCCTCAATTACACTCTATGCTAACCTCTTTTCACACTTTAATGATAAAGTCTAAGATTTATTATTTTTTTAGATTTTATATATATTGAATTTCATGTATATAGTTTTTTAAAATTTTAAATTCCTTTAAAAAAATGAACAATTTAAAGTAAGCAATTTATATCATATTTTTTCTTTTTTATTCGAATTTATGACTAACAACATGAGCAAACTTACAACCAAGAAGTTATGTTTACTCTTTATTTTTATGTGTATAATATTGGATTATAATAAATTTAAACAGAGAAACTTAATCATTTATTGTTGTTTTACTACTTCTTTATTAAATTCTTTTCATTTTTTTATTATTTTATTATTATGAACTCTCTAGGAATATATTTTTATTATGCAAATTCTATCTATAAGTGATCTGATTATATTATATATTGTATATTATCGGTTAATAAAATTTAAACTCGAAAACTCTATAATTTCAATTATTTTTAGTAATATGAGTAATAAAACAGAAAATAATGATTTCAATTTCCAATCTAGTGTGGATAAGTAATTTTCAAGAGAAAACACAATTTATTTGGTGGTTAAGGGAAAAAAAAAAGTTTCCAAAGGAAATGATATTTCTCCTTCCATTGTTAGTTTAGGCAAAACTTCAATAGAGAAAAAAATTATTACTCCCTCTCTTATTTTAATTTTTTATTTTAAACTTTGCACGTCCGTTAATAAATAATAATTAATATAAGTATTATATTATAATACTTATATTAATTGATAAATAGTCTTAAATTTTGAAAATAAATAATAAATATTAAAGGTAAAATATGAAGAATATAATTTTTTATATGTTAAAAGTGACGACTAAAAATAAGGAACAAAGGGAATATTCGGTGGTTATAGAAGTAAAGTTTCAAAGGAAATGATGTTTCTCCTTCCATTGTTAGTTTAGGCAAAACTTCAACATAGAAAAAAAAACAAATTATTACTCCCTCTCTTATTTTAATTTTTAGGGATAATGCACAAGTACCCCCTCAACCTATGCCCGAAATCCCAGAGGACACACTAAAATACTAAGGTCCTATTACCCCCCTGAATTTATTTTACAGTAATTTTCTACCCTTTTTAGCCACGTGGCACTAGTTTGAAAAAAAAAGTCAACCATCATTGACCCACAAGATAGTGCCATAGTCAAAAAGGGGTAAAAAATTATTAATAAAATAAGTTCAGGGGTAATAGGACTTAGTATAGTTAAGTATTACATATAGTATCAGTATAGACTTTTATTAAAAGGTACTTGGGCATTATCCCTAATTTTTTTATTTAAACTTTAGCACGCGCTAATAAATAATAATTAATATAAGTATTTCATTATAGTACTTATATTAATTGTAATAGTCTTAAATTTGAAAAAGTAGTAATTAAATCAAAAATAAAATATAAAAGATATTTTTTTATATGCTAAAAGTGACGAGTAAAAATACGGAACGTGACGAGTAAAAATACCGAACGAAGGGAATATTTGGTGGTTATAGAAGTAAAGTTTCAAAGGAAATGATGTTTCTCTCCCTCTATTATTACTTCACTTTTTAGATTCTCACACAACACAACATTCTACTCCTTTATTTACTTTCACAATCACACAAACATTTTTATGCCTAAACAAATTTAGTAAAAACCAAAATATCATCAACTTATCCTTCTTCCCTTTTTCTTTTGTTCACCTTCAAATTTTCAATCAATTTAAGTTACATATACTAATTTCCCTTCTTCTCCATTATCTTCATTTTCATAATATAGCATATGCCACCTTATAAGTTTATCGATATCGAGTCAGGAGATTATTAATAACAAAAGAGTGTTGATTTTAATGAACTCATTTTACAATCTCGTTTGTAAATCAACACAATCGAGTGGTTGATTCTATAGATGCTCAAAACAAAATATTGTCATACGAGGGTGATTTTTAGAAAGAAAAAAAAATGTCGGAACTGAGACTTCAGTATTTTCAACTTATCAAGTCAAAATTCTTCTACTTATGTTCTTTCATTATCTCTCACCCTCTCTACTTCTCCTACTTCATTTTCTTCTCTCCTTACATCCTTAAACTCCTTTCATTCCTCTCACCACTCTTCATCACAACTACCCTTTTGCTCCTTGCCCTTTTCACCATCTCTCCAAGTCTCATTCTCCACAACAACACGAAAGGATTAACACGAAATGATGATGAAGTAGTCCTTGAGGAGTTGGAGGAATTTGAAGCCTACAAAGTTGTGTTTGGCGTGTCCAAAGTTGATCATCAAGAAAACTATGTCGAGTTCTTGGACTATAAATCAGCTGAGGAAAGTGAATCCCCTATTCATGATCAATTGGGAGAAAATCAAGGTGAAATGGAGAGTACTAAGCATGTCATAGAGGAGAAGACATTGGAAAATTTCTTCAATGAAGTAGATGAATTTGAAAACACCACTTTGAGTCATAATGTGGAAGTGAAGAAAGTAAACAAAATGATTGAAAAACAAAAGAAAGAGGTAGTTGTGGGAAATGAAGTTAGAAAAAAAGTTGAAAATGTGGGAATTGGTTATGGATCAATGAGGAAAGAAAAAGAGTGGAAAAGGACATTGGCATGTAAACTATTTGAGGAAAGGAACAATGCTAGTCATAGCAATAGTGAAGGAATGGACATGTTGTGGGAAAAATATGAAATAGACACCAACAAAAACAAGGCAAAAAGGGACAATAATGTAAAGAAGATGAAAAAGAAAGCAGAGTTGAAAGAATATGATGAGGATGAACAAGAAATGAATGATCAATTGTGTTGTTTACAAGCCTTAAAGTTTTCAGCTGGAAAAATGAATTTGGGCATGGGAAGGCCTAATCTTGTCAAGATTTCAAAGGCATTTAAAGGTTTTGGATGGCTACATCATGTGGGAAAGAGTAACAAAAAGGTGCATTGTGGTGATCTAAATTGCTCAGACTCCTAAAAATGTCAAATAGTGATGCGTGTTGAATCTCAAAAAATTGATAGGCGGAGTTTATGAATTAAGTTTAGATATAAGGTGAACAATGTCTCTAGTGTTAAATATGCTTTGAAGATAACTACACCTACTTGTCAAGTAGAGTACTTCTTGTTTTAGTCCTTCAGTCTCATTCAAGCATAGTAATCTATTATAATGTGTTCTTGTTAGCATGATAATGCAACAAATATTTCAAAGTTGAAACCATCGAAAGTTCAAATCCTGAATCCATTGGTGACAAAAACACTGTTAGTTTCCATATAGACAGTTTGAAACATCTATATTTAAAGATAAATTGGAATTTTTGCTTCTTTAATCCACCAGTTTTCAACATATTTCTTGACATAACAAGGCATAACTAGAAGTAGAAAACAAAAATAATGCAGGAACAAGGGACTAATGTTTGAAAGGGCAGCATGGTGCATTAAACACCTGCTATTGGCAAGGTCCAGAGAAGGACCGAACCACAAGAGTCGATTGTATGCAACCTTACCTGCATTTCTGTGAAGAGCCAATATTTACACTCAAAATGAATCACAATTCAAGAAAGAGCAAAAGGGAACATGTGAAGATTGACAGTATCCTCTGTTGACAGCTGATAATAGAATCCATGATATAAATGACTAATATGAACTAATTCCCACAAACACAGCTTTCAAAGTAACATAGTTCAACTCATACAATGAGCAAAAAGGACTGGATACTCTTCATGGGGGACTTAGATACTCTATATACTGCATAGCAAAAGCTACTTAAAAGTCAATTCCTACCCCACCTATACCAATTAAAGGGAATGTTAGGGAATTGATGATTAGCAAAGTGAGCTCTAAGAGAAATTTTATAGCTCCTGACAAAACTTCTTCTACCTGGGGACTTCAATTGTTAGAAATGCCAATGTAACAACGGAGCTACTACATTACAGGTGCAGCAATACCCTGTGGTGTCATGTGTTTGGCAGTTCCATTAAGCATACCCCCACCACGATTTGTACGCACAACATAACCACCAGTGTTATCAGTTCGCTGGTATGATTGGTATCCATCACCCCCACGATTAGACGACCATCCGCGCTGTCCACCTCTGTTGTTGAACTCGGTTCTTTCGCCAAAATCATCTCGAGCATAGCCCCTGCCACCTCCATAGTTTCCTCGGCCTCTTACTCCATAGTTCCTGTAACCAGAACCCCCTCCAGATTGAAATCTACCTCTAAAGTGACCTGAAATGATAAAAGAAAATTGATTCACAAAGGATCTCAATCAGTCTCAAGGGAATAAGAATATGATATCTGCAGCTTGTAGAAAGGTAGCACCAAAGCAGGATACAAATTCACTGTAAGAATTTGATGAATGTGCTATACAGACTTGTGACAGCACAAACCCAGTCTCAACCAAATAATCTGAGAGTCTGTGGAAAGAAGAGCACAAATGTCTGAAACATGGTAATCATATGGCAACACCTATGTAAAAACCTAAGTTTCTCGGACTCTCAATGTTGCCGCATCCATGTCAGATCCTTCAAAATGTTATTAGATATTTCCCTTTATAGATGCTAATCTGGAGAAACAGGCAGCCATACACACTGAGGCTCTTTATCCTCACTTTAAGTAAACAAACAAACCAGAACATAGGCCATTCTCGATAATGCTACTGCATGTCATTTACACAGTTTTTCAAAATTTCTATCAATAAATTATACAGGTCATTCTCCAATTATTTCAGATAATATTGAACTTGCCTCGATAATTGGTAGACTTCTTCTCCTCAACATAAGCTTGACGTCCTCCAATTAAAATTGGAGATGCCTGAAATATAGGAAAAACCTTGTCAAAAAGGATGAAGAGGAAAGATGACTCAACAAGGCACTTCAAGCTAATGACATAGTAGTTGGAAACTAGTGGCAATAAAGAGTAACAGCTCTGGCAGCAACTACTGTTTGGATACTTATAGTGGAGTGGTAGAAGCAATCATGTTTGCTAGCATAATTTCTCACATATAAGCTGAAATGGACTCCTAAGGGAAAACCCTTTTTCTGCTGCTTCAACCCTTCTTATGATAGGTATGCCAAGGTGAAGATCAGCTCTGGAAATAAAAGCGTATTGATAAACGCTAAAAGAATTTGATTGTGCTTTTTCTCTTAATGTAATTTTTTTTTATAAAGTTAAAGTTCTCTTAATGTAAATTAACTGTGATTCTTACTAGAAGATAATAGAAGCCACAATTAGGAAACACAGAAATATTCTAACTATTCTCAAAATCTTGAGATGGCCTGTACAAATTTCAGACGAGGGATGAAACGCTTGCAGTATGTTGTTGTAGTTTTATCCAGTCATATTCATCTATGTCAACTAATAAATCAGACATGATATATATAGAATGAAACTGAAGATACCTCAATAGCTTTCTGCAAAGCACTTGCCTCCTCAAATTCCACGAAACCATAAGAAAACCGTTGCAGCTGTCATCCACCAATTACAATTATTAACAAAATCAGTGAGCGCACAAAAGAAACTATTAGCCAACAATCTACTCGGTTTTTTTCCTTAATTAGTTAGAATGTTAGGGGCTTAGGGCAAACCAATACTCTATTATTTTTAACTTGAATGCCTCCATTCTTTATAGGCCCAAACTTCTTGAACTCATCAGCAAGTAAGTCCACAGTTGCAGTCGGAGGCAGACCTTTTACGTAGATTGAATAGCCATCTGTGACTGGAAGAAATTAAAGGAAACATATGAACAAGAAATCAAACATATTAACAGCAAGACAAAATTATATAGAGACAAAAACCAGAGCATAATAGCACAGTTACATACCTTCTCCATCCTGGTTATTCACATTATCAACAGAATTTGAGCTGGAAGCTGGGCGAACAGTTGCTGTTACAGGAGGTTGATTCACTTGCTCAACATTCCTTGCCATGGGCTTCCGAGAAGCAGGTGCTGGAGGAGAGGAGAAACTCGCAGCACTTCCCTTGAGATGCATGACCTGGAAGAAAGTTACAAATTGTTTTAGCATAAGAAAAGTTCATCATTACCCTCTCCCCTCTAAAAAATCATCTTAGCCAGAAATCAAGGCAGTAATCAAATAGACTTGGCAAATGATCTAATCTGTACTCAATAAACAGCACTACAGAATCTTACAGCTATCTCGCACGTTAACCTTTCCAAATTTAGCTCAACCCTTCTGAAAGAAACATGCAGAAGCAATAGGCTTCCAGTGATATTTTTTCCCAATCAAACTTACAATTGAAGCGTAAGACTTCTTAGGAGCATCTTCACTTTTGATGTTAGACTCAACTTCTACTTGAGAGTCATCTTGCATTTCATCAACGACCTCAGCAACAGGAACTTCCTCTTCAACAGGCACATCACCATTCTCAGGTGGATTGTAAATTTCTCCCTCATTAGCTTCCTCCACTGATAGTGTACTCTGCTCGGAAATGTGATTTTGCTGCACTGGAGGGGAAGCTGCAACAGATAGTAAGCACTTACTTCAATCTTCACTTGTCAATATAAAACAATATCAAACTAACAAATAATCTATCAGCTTAAAATACCTAGTTCAGGAGTGACAGGAGCCACCACATCCGTCTCCGGGACCTCAGCGGGATCATGTTGATCGACACTCTCTACATATCGAAACATGTCATTCAGAACAAAGTATCCTCGGTCTTGTGGTGCTAGGAAGAAAGTTTGGGAGAAATTCCGAATCAAGGTGTCGTTCCCAGTCAAAGATCCAGTCACAAAGACATGCACTCCCCCATTAAAGGATTCTTGCGAATCCACAGACTTAATCTCCGCTCTGAAGTCCCCATAGTTTAGTGAGAGTATCTTATGATTGATTGCCTATGTGTTTGACATCAAACAAAAGAAAATGAGGGTCTTTATCATATTAAACTCAAAACATAGCAGAGGGAATAACAGAGTAGCAAAGTAACGAGTCAAATCCATTTCAATCTTGTAATGAAACGTGACTAGATCAATCTTGTAATGAAAAAATATTAGACAAATTCAATTATATATACCCAAAACAAAAAGTCCTGCACAGTCAAACTTAGCATGCCTACTCGTCATGGTATAACATGGACATGACTACCCATCTGAGTGCAGAATTAAATCAATTCAACAACAGTAAAAAAGCTAAAGACCTATTTACCACCTTTTTACATCTCTGTCTCAATTTCAAACTAGTTGCCATTGGTTATATAAATCATCATTATCTATTTTCTTCAACTTGGACATGTTCCATTCCCATACTCAATAATTCATCTTTTAAGACAAAAAAAGGGGCTCTGTAACACTAAAAGTTATTTCTGAACACTTGATAAATTTATCTTTTAATACAAACTTAAGGACTCTCTAAGAGTAGAAAGTTTTTACTTTTTTTCTATCTGACATACAAATTTCCAAGCAAACTAAGATGACCAGATACAAGAAAATACACATTAGTTTTAATTCAGTAGCTTACTTCCATAGTAGTGGTGATGCTCATTGAGCCATCATCTTCAGGTCGTCCAAGTTTGCTTATATCCTGATAAAACCTAAAAACCAGTCCAGGAGAATGGTGTAGAATATGATAATACTGCTGCACAAAAGCATTTCCAACCTGTAACCAAAAAAAAAAGGGTTAGCCAAATACAGTATCCAACTCACCCTAGTGTTATCACAGGCGAAAAGCACAATAACAAGCTCTAAGGTCTATAGCAAAGTGCAAATAACACATGGGCTTTAATGAAGAAAGGCGCAAATGGAGAGAACAATACAAAAATATGTATGTGTCGTCCAAAACTAATCATGAATAACAAAAACACACAGACAGAGAAATTGAAAACTAGTTATTTATAAAACGAAATATCAACTATTTACTGTTGCCTCTTCCGAATTACACTCATTGGCAAGAAAAAAGTTGCCACATATCCCTGATGACAACTATAATAGAAAAGTAGTGCAGAGCATGCATGCAAGGAACAGTAACATCAACATAGTATGATCAATTAAACATAATAAACAACAGTACATCAATAAGGCTTATAGAGAAAACAATACATATTTGTATGTGTTGTCCGAGACTAATAATTATAAGCATGAATAACAAACACATGGACAAAGAATTGAAACTAATTATTGATAAAACGAAATATCAATATGTTTTGCGCCCTGATGACAGCACAAAAGTGCCTGCTAAGCAAAGCGCGCAACATGTTTTACGCCTCATGCTTAAGTGAGCCATTGAGTATACTGACCCACCAACAACAACAACATACCTAGTGAAATACCACAAAGTGGGGTCTGGAAGGGTAGAGTATAACCAGACCTTACCCATACTTCTAGTTTGTTTCCGAAAGAAAAGCAGTTACAGAAAGGAAAAACAGCAGTGAAGTAAAACATGCAAACTAATTGTAAAGTAGTGCAGAGCCTACATGCAAGGAACCGTAACATCAACAAATCACAGTGTGATCACCTAGACATAATAAACAACAGATGAAAACAATACCAAAAGCCATACATACAATACATCAATAAGTCTAATACTACCGAAATACACAACACTAACACACCCATGAAAAAACTAAACACCTAGTACAAATCTAAGCTCAGAAAAACCCAAAATCTCAAAAGGGAAAGTTAAAATACGCACAACTTGAGCAGGGACAGGTTGTTGCACTACTGCCGCTGCTGCAGCCTCCATTTGTTGATCAAACTCGAACCCACAAACTGTCAAAAACCCAAAATTGAATAAAAGCAAACAAAATGTATAAGCTCAAAAGTTCAAAACCCTATATATCTATCATAAATAGAAAAGATACACACGTAAAACAGAATATAGAAACAAAACTAATCATCCCATCAATCAGTAACCACAAAAAAAGAAAACGAATCTTATACCTGGTTATATGAACTGTTCGCCGGTGAAATTCTCCGGTTTACTCACTTCACGAACACACAGAGTTTCTCTGTATCTCTGCAATGGAGAAGTGGAAAGGGCAGTATTTGTAGGGTTTTGCAGTGCACGAAGAGGACTACTATAAAGGGTTTATGGCAATAATGCCTTGTTTGTTTGATTAGAATATGAAAGTTTTCATTATTTATTTTAATAAATTAAAAATATTTTCTTTTTTTAAATATAATAATATTATTTTATTAAATAATTACATAAAAAGATTAATCTAATGAGATATATTTTGTACTGGGAATACCAAACAAACTATAATTATTTGAAAAGATTGATTGTTTAGGAATAGTTTGATTGGCAAATAAATTATGTTTGAGATTATAATTTATAATTTTTGATACAGAAATTAAATAATTTTTGAGTATTTGGTTTGATTAGACTTGGACTGGACTAGACTAGAAAAGAAATATAAAGTTTTTTTTTTTGACCTTTTCAACAGACTTTGGGAGAAAAGTTTTGTAAAAGGAAACATGTTATTATTTATTTTTGGGATAAGCATAAGTATTTTCTCGACGTATGTCTCAAATATCAGGAACACACTTATACTATAATGAGGTCTTATTACTTGTGAACTTATTTTATTTATAATTTTCTATCTCTTTTGGGCCTACGTGGCACTATCTTGTTGGCCCAATATTGATTGTTTTTTTTTCAAGCTAGTGCCACGTAAGCCGAAAAGGGATAAAAGATTATTGACAAAATAAATTTAGGGATAATAGAATCTTAGATTAAGGAGATATTTGGTGTATTTTTACTTTATTTTTTTGAGATTAGTAATTTCAAAATTGTTAAGTCACATAAAGTATGTGATAGAAATGATATTACAATTATGATTTTAATAATTTTGTTTTTTCAAAGAAAATATACAAAAAATGTGGAATTAAGTAAACCCACATCTAGTCATGGAAAAATTTCAAAGTGCTTCCTACTTAGATTGTGTGATAATATAAAATTACATATTGATTTTGTGAAAAATTGCAAAAAAGCATAAAGCATATATTAACAATGTAGGTTCATTTATGATCTCAAATAATATTTTAAATGTTGATATTAGATTTTTATGATGCAATCTTATTATGTTATTATAGGATGGACATGATATGGTATATATTGAATTACTATATCATATTGCAATTTTTAATACTTTGATTTGGTATTATGGTATTTAATATGGTATACATCTCAAATTTTTTATATTTGGTATAGTATTTGGGTATTTAGAAATAAATATCGAAAAATAGAATACAATACTGAAATATATAGTTATATAAATACATAAATATATTATTAAAATACTAACAAATATACAACTTACTATAAGTATTGTAAATTAAATGCTTAAAATTTGAAACTTTGACTGCTCTATTTTGAATGAAATATAATTGATAAACAATAGTTGTTTATAATTTATTTTGAATATATATTTTCTACATATGTAATGTGTTTGTATGATATAATTAAGACATTTTTTAAGTATCAAAATCATAATATTCTATTATGTAAGTATATATAAGTTGAAGTTGAACAAATTATGCTTACCTATTACTATACCATACAATATCAAAATCAAACTCCAATATACCCAACCATACCCAATTAAATTAGTGTGATAATGGCATAATATTTTAAAAATCGAATACCAAAATTACAGTATCAAAACTTTTAATATCGTGTTGTACCATACCATGTCCACCCCTATGTTATTATGTGTACATCGAAAGAATTTTAAAATAAAGAGAAAATGACTTAATATACCTCTTAATTTTGTTATTTAGAGATGATATATCCTTCGTTATGAAAGTAACTCATATATACCCATATTGTTATACAAATGGCTCACATGTACCTTTACCGTTATAAAAGAAACTCACATATACCTTCATTTAATGGAAGTGAAAAAAAAAAATTTTTAATTTACTTTTTTGACTTTAAAGAAAATCACGTAGGGGTATATATATATGTGTGTGATCTTTCTAGCAAAGTTCAAGGTATATTTTAACCATTTTCATACCTAAATTATTTTGACTTCTTTATTATCATTATAAGAGTTGCTTATTCTTTTTTTCTTGCATTCTTTAGTGTAGAACTGTCTGTTTTGCAATTATATTGTAATTTAGTTTTTGTATTTGTAAAAATAAAATTAAAAAAATGGGTCATCTATAATAAATTTTACAAGAAAATTAGTAAAACATAAATAAATTTGACAATCAAAGCAATAAATTTAAATTAGTCATTGAAACAAAAAAGTTAAATACATGTGAGGAAGACATTTTTAAAAAAAATAATAATTAAAATTTCATTAGGGGAAAATATATATGTTAGTTATTTCTATAATAGTAGGAGTATATATGAATCACTTCTATAAAGAGTGATATATCAACTCTACACGACAAAGTTAAGAAGTATATCAGACGTTTTCCCAAAAATAAATTTGTTATCCTATCATTGTAGTGTATACTTATAGCTAAAGCCTAAAAGTGTACGTAAGATGATTTGGAGATCGTTTCCGATAAACCTCAAACTCAATGAAAGATTTTAAAAAAAAAACAGTAGAAACAAAAATGTAACTTATTATTAATGTGACATTGCCATAAATATAGTATTTATTTATTGTTTGTTTATTAACAAGAAGATAACATATAAGAAGGAGAAGTTGTAAAAACTCAAAGTTGATTGCATATTACAAGCACCAACATATGTTACAATCTCTAATTAGAGTTCAACACCTTATGCTGGAAGTCTAACCATCATTTGACCTTGCATGACACTGCAAATCAAAGAAAAATACTTAATTGTCAAACGAGTTTAACTTTTATATACTGAAGTTCAGTAACTATGAATAATCGTTCATGAAAAATGGAATTAGCAAGTTACGTGCCGTAACATGTTAAAATATATTGATAATAGGCTCACCTCTTGACATAATAATAACAGAAATCGGCCAAAACGAATGTTTGAACAATTTCTGCCAAAATGATCATTGGTATCCAAAAGTAGCCCCCTCCACTCAAAGACAGATATGAACCAGATGTATCATAGACCTGCCATATGAATAAACTCGGAGACTATAAGTATTGACGGATTCAGAATTTTAAGTCTATGAATATGAAGTGTCATTGCACTCACTAATAGCGACAATAGGTGACAACAAAGTAGTAAAGTTGCAAATTTTCGAAATTTCTACAGCACACACACACATCCATTTTATGAAAGCTGCAACTGCATCTAACTCTGGTTACAAGGGCTAGCATGGGGAAGTGTACAAACAGAGTCGAATCCTAAACTTTTTATCAGTGAATATGAAGTGTCGTTGAACTCACTACTTGCAACAATTGGTGCGAACAAAGTGTTTATTCTAGAACTTTGTTCACATATGATTGTTCTCGAAAGTAGTGAGTGCAACTTCATCCTCCCCTTATTATGGGTTCTGCCACTCTAACATGGGAAAATGTATATATCGTGATCTGTATGCGCATTAAGCTTTGGAAATCCAATCTCGAGGGAGGTAAATATTTAACAAATTGATGTGTTTAGTTCAAAACTTATAAGCTACTACAAGAAAAACTCCAAACAAACCTTAATGATCCAATGAGCACAGCTGAAGAATCTTGAAACGCCCAACGCAAACACATAATGGGCTGTGAATGGCTCAATAATCTGAAATACAAGAACATGAAACAGTATTGGTACTTTATTTAGAAAATTAAGAACGCGTGAATTCAAACACTTTTTCTTCTGTTTTCTAATTCATGTGACGGAAAGAACAAACATATATGTACCTTGACATTCTGCATCAAACGAAGCTGAGGCAGCACGGAGACGCCTTCTATATACACAGCAAAAGCCCAGAGTATACTGAGAATAAGATTATTCGTCCGAGGATGGATAAAGAAAGCTATCACCAAAGAAGGTACTATCTGTGGAGAGAAAAACATGATCCAAAAAGCAATGTCATTACTCATTAAGCAATTTGTATACTTCACAACTTCTTGCACAAAACAATTAGATGTAGTACAAATTAAACACCATCAGCATCAGGGGCGTAGCTACATGTTAAAAAGGGCTTAATCGAATCCAACTATTTCTTTGTTTTGTTTCTATATAAATTATTGAATTCTTTTGGCATTACATAAAACTTCTAGTGTAGTGACGAAGGTCGCTCACAAGCTGCTTTAGGTCGTACATTCTAAATCTCAGGTAAGACAATGGACTCTTATTCCCATTGTCGTAATTCTTCTCAAGAATGCCAAACTTGAGATTCGGACAATCTACACAATTTTAAGAATGTAACTGAAATGTTGAGCCAATCAAATTCAAAATCTTGAATCCACATCTGGACACGAACGTACTAATATGTTTAGAATCAATAAAGTGATCAACAGACTAACATGTGTTTTACTTCAACAACAACTATAAGAGAAAAAGAGCTCAGGGGAGGGAAAGGAATAAACTACGTACCACGGTATATTTCTTCATGTTATCCAAATCTTCCATGTAGGATGACTTCAACTTGTATTTCATCATAAATATAAGCCAGAACGTTGCCACGAGAGTGACAAGGTCTAGTATAGTATGAATATCTCCTTCGATTTGAAGACTACAAAATAATCTTGCAAATAAAAACGTTGCTGTGAGCTGTTGAGTCTTCAATGAAAGGCCTAAGCACAGCAGGAGCAAATAGTTGTTAGAAGAATATTGATAGCAAGTAGTAAATAACTTGCTATCACAAATTAAATTGCACAAAAGATATATAAAAAAAATCATTATACTGTCAGTATATATAACTTAAATTCATTTGCAAAACGTTTAAGGAATTGAATGAGTTATCTAGTGATTTTTATATGAGATTTACATGCACCTTACTACTTAGATGCTGTTAATTTTGTTGAGGGGTTTACAAGTTAATACACATATATTTACTTAATTTTTTAGTACAAATACAGAGTATGCGAACATATGCGTATCCAAGAGGTGGTCGGGGTCAATCCATGCCCCACCTGAAATCTAGTAGTGTTATATTTTTTGTTAAAAAGGTATTTAAATATGGATGTATGAACCCACGCTTGAACTATCATATAATGTCGTGTAATCATGATTGGGTGCATCTCTCTGAGTGAGGTTAGAAATTTAAATCTTTTCTTTATCCCTAATCTATTTTTCAATTGGGTAGTGACTCTCTAAGTGGTTTGGACACGTATATATAATTTTGAATCTATAATTTTATAATTTTCAGTGATAAGAACCTAAGTGTTAAACTCATCGTAGATCTACCTTTTTATAATAATGTATATCGAAATAGTGAATACGTAGCTATTAGATTTATCTCAACCCACTAAGCCCTATCTGGCTCAGACCCTACTAGGGTATCATTTTCCCCAAATAAAACACTTTTGTCAATATTAGAACAGGTTTTTTTGCCAAATTTCTGGAGAACTCAAAAGCACTTTTCACTTTTTTTCCTAAAAGTCTGGGCAAATACCTCACTCATAAATTGATTTGCAGTGTAAAATTAGTACCTGAGCAAGTCTGGTGTGTTGACAATTTGTAGATAAGAACCAAAATTCCAACGAAATGTGCGAATTCAGCCAAAACGAAGAAGTGATTGTGTTGATGAATAAGGAGTTTTAGAGTTACCAGTAAAGTAAGAACAGTGAAAACACCCAAAAATGTCTTCACTTTGTTTGATTGTTTTCTAACCCATGAAAATAGCTTCTGCAATGGTCTTTGAACTCGCTTCTCACCCATCTTCTCTCTCTCACAACCAAAAAACTCAATAAATGTAATGTATAAAAAGTGGGGTTTGGTACTTAACCAAAAAAACAGAGAGAGAATGCATTTTTTCCACGTTAAAATTCATCCTTGTTTGTTCAAATATTGTTTGTCACCCTCCGCTAGAGTTACGCAGATATTAATTAGCTAAGAGTGTATATATATATATATATTGTTATCTTATCAATTAAATATGAGTAAATTTATGTACTTTTATAGCTCATATTAGATGCATATTTTACTAAAAATATTTATTTCATATTACATTGTCACTTATAATTTATTTAAATGGTTGTTGCATATTTTTTATAATGTAGTATTATTAATAGATATAATATTTGGATATGTTGTAATTTGTTATAACATTACATAATATTACACATTTATAATTTAAATGATAAACCTAAAAGAAAAAATAAGATACTGATAAAGCTATTGTGATAATGTATAGTAGAAAATGAAAAATGATAGTATGAAAATATTTAGGTAAAGACTATTCATAAAAAATAGATCATTAGATAAATTGAGTTTCTTTATAAATAATGTAAATTATAATAGAATTTAACCAACAATCAAAATAAATATTATATTTAAACTAACAACATAATATAATATAATGGAACAGGTAACAACCATTCAAACTAAGTTTTCCTAAATCACGATAGAATTAATTAACTATTTTTATTACACCCATATAATTAATATGATTTTGAAAGTTTAAACAAATTTTGACAATCCAATTATTTTAAGAGGCTGATTAATTTAAGCAACAGGCAAAATAATAAATATGATAAATATTTTATAATTTCTTAATTACGATATAAAATAGAAAGTGTCGACCTAATATGAAATGAATAAAGTACTATTTTATGTGTATTTCATATTGTCCATCAAATATAATATAATTTTATGAATAAATAGAGTAATTTATTCTTACAAATTATAAAAAAAAATTCATATGTATTTGAAAAAGAAATAATATTGGTTTTTGAGATTTTATGACATACTTAATAATATTTAAACTTACGGCTAATTATGTCCAAACTTAAATTCATTTTACTATGTCGTACGTGTGAATTTATTAATTCTTACTTCTAAATATTATGTTTCAATGATGTTGTAATTGCGAAAATAAAATAAAATTCAGTAGTGAAAATAGATTGATCGATTGCTGAATGAAAGGTGGAATAGATTGATCGATTTGGACGAATTTAATAATTTTTTCGTAATTTATTTGTATTAAAAATAGTTATATATAATTTTTTTTGCAGATTATATATATATATATATATATATATATATATATATATATATAATATATATATATATATATATATAATAAAACTGATTAAGGGTTCTCAAAGAAATTTAAAATATCTGAACTTTTAATTTTGACTCTGACTCTGTGACTAACAATTTAATACGCAAATTAAATTATCTCGTAATTATAATTGCTGAATAACCTATCTTATTTGAGTTATGAAATAAAATAACCTCAAATTAAAATGAATATTTCATAATTAAATTTGTGATAAGATTTTAAAAATGTACGTGACAAATTGTATCAAGAAAAAATTGATCAAACACGAATTATTTACAAACCAAACAAATATACTTCAATTATTGATTAAATACAAGCTAATATATTTTTTATAAATAAAAATCTCCAAAAAAAAAAAGTAAATTTGACTAAAGCTAATCTCAAAACAACCATATTTTAAAGTTATTTTTTCCGTATAAACATATCTATTTGTGAGAAAGGGATGCTTAACTAATGAAAGTTCATTGAGTTCATTGAGTGTATTGGTGAAATAATTTTTTTTTTTTAATTTGATATCTCATATTCATATAAACTCAATGAAATTAAAATTTATCTATTACAAATTTATTCTCTTTGACACAATTTTAATAAAAAAATTAATTCTAAAAATTCAAACTCGAGATAACTAGAAATTAGAATATAACAATTATTTATTTATAGCCCTCGTGCAACACGAGGAGATCTCTTCTTTTATGGAAAGTCGATTGCTACTGAATTTTAGTATTTATTATTTTTATAAAACGAATCTTAAATTTATTTTTCTTAGAGAAATACGATTATTTTAAAGGGAGATTTAAATGCGATATGGATCTTCACATAATCCAAAATATTCTTTTGCATTTAAGTTGACAAAGCAAATACTCCATCTGTTTATTTTATATATAATATATTTTTTTCTCTTACATCAAAAAGAAATTTTTGGTCAAAATGAATTTTTTTTATTGTAATTTTACTATTTAAAAATATTTTTATCAATTTAGCTTTAATATTTTTTACAAAAAAAAAATAATCAGTTTTTTTTTAAAAAAATATTATCATTTTAAAAATTTTCTGATCAAGTTCTCTGACCATTTAGCACATCTCTTTTATATTATACTTGTATTAATAAATTACACTTGTATTAAGAAATTTAGTAATTTTATATTTCTATTATTATTTAATTAATATTTTCTTAAATCAACTTTTCAATAAATGATGAATATGATAGATATCAAAAATTAAAATATATTTGAATGACTATTTAATTTTTTTTTAGTTTATTTTCAAAATTATCTTTTATAGAATAAAGAATGGAGAGAGTAACTAATCCACGTATGAAGTACTCCAATGAATTAGTTTTCCTAGATTGGTCAAAATATATCTTTTCAATACTAATATTATGTTTGGATCATTGTTATTCATCGTATTGTATTGTATTGTTGTTATACCTATAATGTTTGTTTTGATTGTTACTTAAAATGTATTGTACTGTATTGTTAAATTTCATTGTTACGTAACAATGGAAACGCCTATTTTATGGAACAACCAATTTTGTGTGTTTCTATTGTTACGTAATTTCTTTTACCAATTATATATTTACATAATATTTTAAAATACTATTTTACCCTTTACCTTAATTATTTAAACATAGTCAAACCTCCTACCCTAGAATAATTAAGAATATTTAAGTAAATTTATAAATTACAATACAGTATGATACAATCAAACCACACAATTAAAATGTTACTAAACAACAACAAACAATACAATTTAGCCAAACATTGTATCTACTATACAATACAGTACAATAGAATACAATACAATACCATACATTATGAAACAATGGGTAACAATGATTCAATCAAAGTGTAATAGTCTGTTTGGATGGGCTTAAAAGTAGGGGTGGGCATAAAAACTGGAAAACCGAAACACCGAACCGAACCGAATTTTTTTAGAATTTCGGTTTCGATATTTCGGTTTTCGGTTCGGTATTCGGTTTAATTTTTTGTATTTTCGGTATTTCGGTTCGGTTTTCGGTACATGTTACTTTGGAATTCGGTATTTCGGTTTAAACAGAAATATTATATTATAATTTATAAATTATATTATATTTAATAATTATTAATATTAAAAAAAAATTAAAAATAAGAAGCCCATTAAGTTGAAATATCAAAGCCCATTAAGTTGAAATATCAAAGCCCATTAAGTTGAAAAATCAAACAAAAATTGAAAAAATTGTAAAGTTTAAAATTTTAAAAAGCCCACTAAACAGGCCCATTAAAAAAACCGAAATAAAAAACCGAACCGAATTAACAAAAACCGAATCGAACCGAAATATTTCGGTTCGGTATAAGGTACGCAATTTACAAAAACCGAAAACCGAAAAAACCCGAACCGAACCGAAATACCGAATGCCCACCCCTACTTAAAAGCTGGTTAAACAAACTTAAAATTCAATTTTGACTTATTAGAGTGTTTGACAATTATCAAGTGATTCATTTTTTAGTCAAAAGCTAAAAGCTAGGTGAGAGTTGTTGTTTTTTTCAACTTAAAAGTCATTTTATGTTAACAAAGTATATTACATTTTTGCTCTTAATTCTTTTTTTATTATTATTATTATATATATATATATATATATATTATTATTATTATATTATTATCAGTATATTATTATTATAAAAAATTGTGATGATAAAGAAATATGTGAATGATAGAAAAGATTATTACTTATGGATGTAAAATATAAATTAGTTTTGTTTTAATTTTTTTTAAAGTATAAAAACATTAAATTAACCAATTTTTATTATGTGAACAGTTTTAAGGAACTTCAGAAATTTTTATACAGAAAAAAGTGTTTACCAGCACTCGTTTGCCAAACACATCAACAATTTTGAACCAAAAGGTGGATGACAAGGTATTTTGGACCCAATATGTGAGTAAGAAGGGTATTTTGGAGTCAATATGTGGATGGAGGGTAATTTTGTAGCATTTTCAATACTTTAAGGGTATTTTAGGCCCTTTTCCGTTTTAAAAGTTAGTTTCAGCACTTTCAAAAGTAATTTTTAAAAGTTGTTTCTTTTAAGCCCATCCAACGGGCTCTAATTAACTACTGTATCAAGGGTATAATAGGAAGAATATAATGATTTATGCCTTGATTTTATTAAATGATAAGTAATATGATCCAACTATTTATGATTTCTTGAGAGACGTATAAAAAGAAGTGGACAATTAATATGGAACGAACAAAATAATATTCCTCTGTCTCAATAGGTGAACTTGGAGAGCTCAACACGCCAAACAAGATTCGTAGTTTGTTAGGAGTAAGATATGCACACCAACTCATTTCAGACCCCACTTGTGTGATCTCACCGTGTACATTGTTGAACCTGGAGAGCTCAACATGCCTACCACACATAGGTAGAAGTAAAATTTGTATACACTCACTCTCCCCACGACTCCACTTAAAGGGATCTCACCGAGTATGTTGTTGAACTTAGAGAGCTCAACTAAGTAACACTCTTTTATAAAAAAAGTCTTGAGAGTTTCCTTGTCTGATGAACTTTTCTGGGTTCTGAACCATATTTCGTCTTTGTGATCAATCCATAGATATCGATAGAAAATAAATAGGCACTCGAAAACAAGTACATGTTCGAGAATCATTAAACAACCCTTGGTTAGAGATAAAAAACGAACAACAATCAACACACTTCAGATTTTCATAAAGCTTTTTCATACTAAGTACAATGCTCAATATCTTTTCATTTTGTTTACTGAATCTCGCAGCATGGGTCTATAAGCTAGGCGTTTCATCGTACAATTCTTCAGATGAGCTACAAACATCTACACCTACAGCCTACCATGACAATTGCCCGACCATCTCTTCATATAACTTCTCAAACTAAATGCTCATTCATTGCCGGACCAACAAACAGTAATGTAGATTTTGAACTACTTCAAGCAACACACATAAAACGTCTGCTAATCATACCTTTGACGTCTGAGATCCAGGGGGCAAGAATGAGTCCCACCACCCGGATTCATACTTTGGGTATGGTGCTGTCCATTTTTCCGGTTTTTCAAATTCAATACTAACAGGAGTACATGCCAAAGCTTCTTCTACACTGTCAGCCTCATAGCTCTCTTGTAAAACCCTGTCTAGCCTCAATTTCATGAACCTGCAAGTTTCGAAAAATAGATCAGGAGAAATATTGAAACTGTGCAGCTTCACCCTTCTGCAATACGAAATATCTTAAATTTTACCATCCGTTATACTTTGGGGTCATTCATACCCTTGCCTCTAGCAAATCTTCTCGTAATTGCCCCTGTCACCCAATTTTACCCCTCTAGTTTTTTATGGTTTAAATTTACTCACCGTTATACTTCAGGTTGGAGTTTCGTCAGGGTCAAGGGCAAGTACGAGATGATTTGATGACGTTGAAGATACAAATGACTCTAAACTGTATGAAATGGTAAAGTTAAGATAAGAGTATAGGGGTATATTTGACCATTTTCCTGCGATTATAACTTGCTTACTAAAGACTGCAATCTCTTGATGATGCATACAGACAGGAAAGTGGAGTAATTAGTGTGTCGATTATTTAACAATGACAGCCCCTTACGTGATCCATGGGCCATTTGTTGAAACAAGTGCTACAGCGGGTCTGTTCAGTCTCTTGGTGATATTAGGGAACTTGTCCAAGAACTTGGGCTCAACTACAAGCCAGAAATCTGGTTCCATGTTGCGCTCTTCATAGAGGCGACGACGCTCAAACATTTGTTCCTGGAAATGCTCCTCTTCGTCCAGCATAAATTTGGCATTTGCAACAAGAAAATGGTACTTCTTCCTTTCCGTCTCTTGCTGTTTATGCAACAGAATATCAGCATCAACATTCCTAACATTGAACTAAAGCAAAATGGCGCCAAATAGGGAGTTACCGAAAAATTGTCTTTTTCCTTTTCAATGAAATGACCTGTCACAGACGACCAACATATACATTCATAGGCGTGTGAGAGTAGGACTAATAGAAGAACATGAACTACACACCCTGAACCTCTAACAGATGGTTATTGTAACTTCAGACTGTTCATCAAAATAGTCACTTCGACCACCTCATAGCACTAATATCCATATTGCTAAACAAAAAATGAGCTCAGTTTTGATCAGAGAAGAACTAGTGCAATCACTCAACTGCACCTAGTAAAATTGATCATCGAGAAGCAAAACATGATAAGCGTTATGGGATGGAGGCAGTAATATAGAACCTAGTAACTCAAAAAGTCAAAAATTCTGAACCCAACATCAAAAATTTGCTATCACCAGTGCCTATATGGATCCTTTGCCTACCAACATGTTTTTTCTTAACTTGCATTGGTTCCATGAGAGTTTTGGTCATTTGAGACAAACAAAGCACAATCAAGAGTTTCACATTCAAGTTTATACAAAGCATGGAAATTGAGAGGGTAAACTATAACTTTAACGCGAAACATAAATTTATGCATAAAAATTCACTAAAATTACAACAAATAGTAGATACAAACCCACAACTTTAAGGCAACATACATAAATAAAAACTTAAACTCGACATCAACTGACAACTAAACAACCAACTTAGTGTACGCATATCTAGACACCTAGTCCGTTGAACACCCCAACTTACAAAATGATCCTCTAATACTTCCAAAATTTGAGTATCTCGTCATCATTGGATGTTTACGAAACACAATGGGGACAAGTTGGAGCCTTTAGTTACCAATTGAAACCAAGTTAAGCTGTCTAGATGTGCCCTGAGCGGTTAAATACCGGGTAAGACCTATTTTGAGTATTTGTTTATGTATTATGTCTAACTTTAAATTTTGTTGTAGGATTAACACCGAAAACCTTAAAATTGAATCCATAAAGCTTAAATATTGAATCCACCTTTGCTTAATCTACTACACTATCAGAGAATTTGCAGACATGAATAGCAGGCAAAATTAAACTTTCCACATACATATTCAAACATTTTACTCCATCAATTTATGTGACACTTTCATTTTTCAAAAGCCAAACAGTTCAAGATTGACACTAAATTTGCGCTCTATTCAATTTTTTGAAATGAAATTTATATACTCGTAAACTACTTGAAAAAGTTGTATAAGTAACAGTAATTGACTCGAAATTCGAAAAATGTCATATAAATTGGTACTAACAAACTACTACATTCTTTTTTAATTTTTCAAATTCATTGTCTAATCAAAATCAGATAAATAAATTGAAAAGGGGTGATGAGCAAAACCTTTTCAGCAGGATCAGAGGAATCAACAGCAGCAACAGCCCTCTTAGTGGTTCTACTTAATTTCCAGCTGCAGTTCTTGAAAAGAGTGTTGTTGTGTGATTGGGAAAATTGGGTACCATGTAAAAGGAGTGAAGGTTTATGAGTAAAATGGGTATGAGAATTCACTACAGATGTGCAAAATGAAGCAAGATTCAGAGCTGTTGAAGCTGACATTGTTAACAAAAATTGTGTATGATTTTCTCTATGTTTACAATGGCAAGAGAGAAACAAAGAAGATTACCAAAAGATAGTGTGCCAACTGGGAAAATTTATACCAACCTTATCCTACCTTGCACCCCCCCCCAAAACCCCACCACCCCACTACTATGAAAATAGAGAAAATGACCAAAATGGCCCTTTTACCAAAAATAGACACCATTTTGATTTATTGACCCCATAAATCTATTATTTTTCCGGTTCAACAACAATTATTCATTGTTAACTTTACCGACTTTTTAAGAAATTATAAGTAAAGGGAAAATGCACAAGTTACCCCCTAACCTATGCCCAAATCCCAAGACACACTTATACTATACTAAGGTCCTATTACCCCCCTGAACTTATTTTATAAGTAATTTTCACCCCTTTTAGCCTACGTGCACTAGTTTGAAAAAAAAGTCAATCACGTGGGCACAAGATAGTGCCACGTAGACTAAAAAGGAGTAAAAAAATATAATAAAATAAGTTCAGGGGGTAATAGGACCTTAGTATAGTATAAGTGTTGTCTCTGAGATTTCGGGATAGGTGAGGGGGTACTTGGGCATTATCCCTAAGTAAAATAATAATTTTATTCTATCACCCTTTGAATATAAGAAATATTTTCTTCGTCACAAATGTTTGACAGGTATACTAAAAATAGTTATTCAAGATTTATTGTCAATTTAAACAATCAAGAAACAATTAGTGTTTTTTTTTATTCTACCATTAATAATTTCTCAATTTTGTTCAATTGAAAAGTTATGTAGACTTTTGATATTCTTGCTGTAGTATGATTATATTAGTCAAATTACACTTTGTATTAAATTTTCCTTGAGTAGAGTGGATGACCTTACCCTGACAAACAATTGTGGACAGAGGGGATACAACATTAAAAAATATAATAGGAAAATAACTATAATTAATGATAAGGATAAATTATGAATTAAGTGTAAAATTATCTGTTGATTTCATAAAGTTGATAAGTTTTGTTAAACTTCTTAAAATAGTATAGTGAACGAGTATTGTTAGACGGAGGGAATATATATTTTAGTTTCAAATATATTTATCCGTAACTATTTGTAATTAGAGGAGTCGATAAATACACGAAATTTAAGAAAGATAAAAAATTTATAGATTTTTGTGAGATTATAAGGAAAAATAGATAAATTAAAATTAAATATTACTAAATATAATAATATGTCTCGAACTAGAACTAAAAAAGAGATGTATCGCAAATATTGGGACACAATAAGTAATAACTTTTGAAATAAAAAAAATTCTTCCGTTTTAATTTATTCTACATATTTAACTTAAGACATAATTTAATAAAATAAAATAAATTTTTGAATTTGGTAATTTTAAATTAAAAGCATGTCAAATATATTAAAATGTCTTTAATTCTATATCACATAAAAAATTAAAATTAAAAAATTACTAAAAAAATAAAAAAATTAATTATTTTTAATTCGAACCTAAAAAAAAAGGATGAGTCAAACTAATTAAAACGAAACTATTACCTATAAATCCGATAACATGTGTTAAAACGAATACGAACCTAAAAAGAATCATTCTTTCCAATTAATAAAGGAAATTGTAGTTCGTTTTTAACCCTAATTATTTATATTTAACAAACGTATTCAGTTATAAGAATAAAAATTTACTCTTTTTTAAAAAAAAGGAAAAATTACATAAACAAAGACCTTTTATTTTATAATTATCAATTTTAAGTATATTTTTTATTTATTACCATTTTTGTCAACTTTTAGCTATATTAATTTAAAACAATTTTAGAACCCATTTATTTCTTTTTTATATAATTTTTAAACAAAGTAAAACGTATTTGCTCAAGTCATATCCTCTCTCGCTCTTTTCTTTTTCTTTCTCCTTCTCCTCGTCTGTTCAAAAAATTAGGGTTTTTGTTTTTTTTTCTCCATTTTTCTGCACAAATTTTAATGGAAGAAGGTCTTAGAAGTAGTCCGCGTCTAGTGAGGATTATTGATACTTCGAATCCGAAAGTTTATGAAGAAGTCGAAAGAAGCTTCAAGTTTCGTCTTCTACTTCTATGGATGAAGTTCCAAGTTTTAGGTTGGGAATCTCACAAATATCGGGGGAGAAGAACAATGAGGAGAAGAACAAAACAAGAAGCAAAAGAAAGGTAAAAAAACAAGTTAAAGAGGTTAAAACAATGAAGAAATCAAAAAAAATATGTGTTACTTTGGCATCTACATCGAAAACTCGTTGACAGTGATGATGATTTTGAGGATTTACCTCCTCAATTTCAGTCAAAAAGTTTGAAAAATAAAGATGGATGGAGAAGAAAAAAGCGGTGTGATGATGGAAAACACGAAATCGTTTACCCAAAAGTGTAATTCTACCAAAGAGTAGATATCTGGTATGTGCTAGTACTTCTTAGTTATTTGTTGTTTAGCAATGGTTGTATGTTGATTGCTGCTTGTTTTTTAGATGTAGTATGTGAAATTCATCTTTAATTCAACTTTAATTCATCTTTAATTCAACTTTAATTCATCTTTTATTCAACTGATTACTACCTTTCTTCGACACATAGTATGTGAAATTCATCTTCATTCATCTTTAGTATGTAGTAACACATTTTTAATTCATGTTTAATGCATATGCAGGATCGTAAATTCTGGAAACATCCGGATGTTGTGTATATTTCGAGTAGGTGGTCATGTTACACTAATCATAGTGTAATTGAACAAATCAAATGTCACGACCCAAATCGGGGACGCGACTGGCACCCACATTTACCCTCCTATGTGAGCGAACCAACCCGTCTAAATCTTAACATTTCAATATAATATCAACAGAAATAATGCGGAAGACTTAATCTCATAATAAACAACTCAACTATTATTAATATTCCCAAAATCTGGAAGTCATCATCACAAGAACATCTATCTCAAATTTCTAAACTAAAACTGTCTAAGAACAAAATACTAAAAAGCTAGTCCATGCCGGAAGTTCAAGGCATCAAGACTTGAAGAAGGAGACCCAGTCCAAGCTAGACGCATTAGCTCACCCTGAATTTCCGATGGAGTGAAGACTGGCTTGATCTACTGCTGAGTCGAAGTTGACGGAACGTTTGCTGCATAACACAAATAACAAGGGGAAAACATAAAAGTAGGGGGTCAGTACAACCACACGTACTGAGTAGATATCATCGGTTAACTCAAAATAGGCGATAATACATATCAAGTAATATTATAAATCAACTATAAACTCAACATGTAGCAACAACAAGTATTATAATCGTCAATAAATACCATCAAGTTCATCCATGAGGACTCAAGCCTCAATACCATACTCATTTGGGAATTAAGTTCATTATGTTGAGTATATTATCGTCTTTCAAGATTCATTATCTTTCTTCCTCTTGTGTCGGTACGTGACACTCCGATCCCCTACCACTATGTGTCGGAACGTGACACTCCGATCCCCTATATGTGTCGGAACGTGACACTCCGATCCCCTATATGTGTCGGAACGTGACACTCCGATCCCCTATATGTGTCGGAACGTGACACTCCGATCCCCTATATGTGTCGGAACGTGACACTCGATCCCCTATATGTGTCGGAACGTGACACTCCGATCCCCTATATCTACGTGTCGGTTCGTGACACCCGTCCCACTAATACTATGTGTCGGAACGTGACACTCCGATCCACTAATACTATGTGTCGGAACGTGACACTCCGATCCACTAAATTCATTCTATCCGTTCATCAAACCTTCTCTATACCAAGGCATCATCAATCCCATTACTTTAATTCGTCAAGCCTTCTTTTATACCAAGGCATCATCATTAATATCATAGATTAAAGTTTCTTTCAAGATTTGGGATTCAATGGTTTTCATCATGCTTGTTTTATCAAAATCACATAATCATGTTCATGCAAGCATACAATTAAGCATATAGACAGGTTTACAATATCATCAACACATATTAATCACTATTAAGAGTTCACTACGAGTATCGTAATATAAACCATGACCTACCTCCACCGAAGACTAGTGATCAACAAGCAAATTCCCAAGCTCCTGTTTTCTCCTCCCTCTTGATCGATTTCTCTCTCTCTTTCTGTTCTTTCTCTTTTGTTTTATTCAAACCCTCTTTCCTTTACCCTAATTACAATTTAATTAAGTGTAAAAGAGGACAATAAAACCCACTAATTAACTTAAGGTTATCCCTTTTAACCCCCAAGTAATTAGACCTATTAATATTACCCCTCAATCTTTATAATTAAGGAAAGAATAGTCAAAAACGACCCTTAAAACGTGTGGAGAAATCCTAAACTGCCTGGGATTGCGCAGCCTGTGACGGGCCGTCGTGCCTGCGACGGTCCGTCACGCAGGTCGTCGCAACTGCCCAAAATCCCATCGTCACCACGGACACTGTGACGGTCCGTCACACCTGTGACGGTCCGTCCTGCACGTCCGTCATGGCGGTCAGAAACTCGTTTCTTGAACCAAATTCTCAAAAGTTAAAGTGTTTTGCAACGGGAGCTCACGACGGTTCGTCGTGGATGTGACGGCACGTCCTGCAGGTCCGTCACAATTTACAGAGAGTCGATTTTCAGTACCCAATTTCAAAATTCTAAGTGCCGGGATGACACCTCCTCGACGGGCCGTCAGACCACGACGGTCCGTCGTTCCATCCGTCGTCCCAGCCAGTTTTTCCAGAATTAAAATCTGTTGCTCAAAACGACTAAACAGGTCGTTACAATAGATACCAATTTACCCATCGTTCGTCCCCGAACGATCAAAAGAAGAAAAACAATGGCGAAAAAGTACCTGAATCTGTAAACAGATGTGGGTATTTTTCTTGCATATCTGCCTCCTTCTCCCAAGTAGCCTCTTCAACGGTCGATTCTTCCATTGAACTTTGATGGATGCAATCTCTCTCGACCTCAACTTGCGAACTTCTCTATCTAATATAGCAACCGGTTCCTCTTCATAAGTCAAGTTCTCATCCAACAAAACTGAATCCCAACGGATAATGTAGTTTCCATCTCCGTGGTATCTCTTCAACATGGACACATGAAACACCGGATGCACTCCGGACAGCCCTAGGGGCAAGGCTAATTCATAAGCCACCTCCCCTATCCTCTTAAGCACTTCAAATGGTCCAATATACCTTGGACTTAGCTTACCTCTTTTTCCAAACCGCATCACCCCTTTCATGGGCGAAACCTTCAACAAGACTTGTTCACCTTCCATGAACTCCAAGTCTCTAACCTTCCGGTCCGCATACTCCTTTTGTCTACTTTGAGCCGCCAAAAGCTTTTCTTGAATAGCTTTTACCTTCTCCATAGAATCTCTCAACAGATCAGTCCCCCACGGTCTAACTTCAAAGGCGTCAAACCAACCAATGGGAGATCTACACCTCCTCCCATACAATGCTTCAAATGGAGCCATGTCAATACTGGAGTGATAGCTATTATTGTATGAAAACTCTACCAACGGTAAGAAGCTATCCCAATGGCCACCAAACTCTATCACACACGCACGAAGCATATCCTCCAAAACTTGAATCGTTCGCTCAGACTGACCGTCAGTCTGAGGGTGGAACGCCGTACTAAGGTCCAACCTAGTACCTAATTCTGCATGTAATGTTCTCCAAAACTTAGAAGTAAACTGCGTACCTCTATCTGATATGATTGAGAGTGGAACTCCATGCAACCGAACGATTTCTGAGATGTAGATTTTGGCTAATTTCTCTGCATTGTAGGTCACCTTGACCGGAATGAAGTGAGCAGACTTAGTTAACCTATCAACAATCACCCAAATGGAGTCATACTTACCCATTGTCTTTGGAAGGCCAACCACGAAGTCCATCGCGATTCTCTCCCACTTCCATTCAGGAATGGGCATTCTCTGAAGTGTTCCTCCAGGCCTCTGGTGTTCATACTTTACTTGTTGACAATTTGGACATTTGGCAACAAACTCAACAATATCTCGCTTCATTCTACTCCACCAGAAGTGTTGCTTTAGGTCGCGGTACATCTTGGTTGCACCAGGATGTATAGAATATCCGGAACTATGAGCTTCTTGTAAGAATAGTGGTGATCAAATTATCAACGCGGGGTACACATACTCTTCCCTTAATCCTCAAAACACCTTCCCCATCGATTATTGCTTCCTTAGCCTCTCTTGCAACACTTTATCTCGAATTCGCCTTAGTTTCTCATCATCAAACTGTTTCCCCTTAATCTGATCAAGGAAAGAGGATTTTGCCTCTACACAAGCTAACAATCCTCCTTTCTCGTTTATTCTAACCTCATAAGGTCATTAGCCAAAATCTGCACTTCTCTAGCTAATGGGCGTCTAGAAGCTTGCAAATGAGCTAGACTTCCCATGCTTCCGGCTCCTTCCTACTCAAAGCATCTGCCACAACATTTGCTTTTCCCGGATGATACAAGATAGTGATGTCGTAGTCCTTCAGTAGTTCCATCCATCTCCTCTGTCTCAAGTTCAAGTCTTTCTGAGTGAATACATACTGTAGGCTACGATGGTCCGTGTAGACTTCACACTTAACCCCATACAAGTAGTGTCTCCATTGCTTTAGTGCAAACACTACCGCGGCCAATTCCAAGTCATGAGTTGGATAGTTACGTTCATGCACCTTTAATTGCCTCGAAGCATAAGCAATCACATTCTTCTCTTGCATTAGCACTGCACCCAAACCCGAATAGGATGCATCACAATAGACAATGAAGTCCTTACCCTCTACCGGCAAGGTAAGGATAGGCGCGGAGTCAACAAAGTCTTGAGTTTCTGAAAGCTCTCCTCACACTCATCCGACCATACAAATGGAACGTTTTGCTTAGTCAAGTTCGTCAATTGGGAAGCAATAGAAGAGAATCCTTGACGAATCGGCGGTGGTAGTAGCTAGCTAAACCCACAAAACTCCTTATTTCTGACACGTTTGTAGGTCTTACCCAATTCTTCACTGTCTCAATCTTGGATGGATCCACCATCACTCCATCCTTAGAAACCACGTGTCCCAAGAAGGACACTGAATCTAGCCAAAACTCACACTTGGAGAATTTCGCATAAAGCTTCTTCTTTCTCAACAACTCTAACACCATTTTCAAATGCTCCTCATGTTCTTTCTTACTCTTTGAGTATATCAGTATATCATCAATAAACACGATCACAAAGAGATCCAAATACGGCTTAAATATCCCATTCATCAAGCTCATGAAGGCAGCAGGGGCATTAGTAAGACCAAAAGACATTACCACAAATTCGTAATGTCCATACCTAGTTCGAAAAGCAGTCTTTGGCACATCCGTTGCTCGTATTTTCAATTGGTGATAACCGGATCTCAAGTCAATTTTAAAGAAGACACAAGCACCTTGTAACTGATCGAACAAGTCATCAATGCGAGGAATGGGGTACTTGTTCTTAATGGTTACCTTGTTCAACTGTCGGTAATCTATGCACATCCGAAAACTCCCATCTTTCTTCTTCACAAACAAAACCGGAGCACCCCAAGGAGATGCACTTGGTCTAATAAAGCCTTTGCTCAACAACTCTTGAAGTTGAGCCTTTAATTCTCTTAACTCCGCGGGAGCCATTCTATAAGGGGGTATAGAAATGGGGCGAGTACCGGGTTCAAGATCAATGCAGAAGTCAATATCCCTATCTGGTGGCATACCAGGAAGATCTGCAGGGAACACATCTAAAAACTCGCGGACTACCGAAACTGACTCGATCGAAGGTACTTGGGTAGTGTCATCCTTGAGATGTGCCAAGAAAGCTAGACAACCCTTACTAACCATCTTCTGAGCACGAATAAAGGAGATGATACGCACCGGATTGGGAGTGTAGTCACCCTCCCACACTAACGGATCTGCCCCAGGCTTGGCTAACGTTACCGTTTTAGCATTACAATCCAAAATCGCAAAATTTGGAGAAAGCCAAGTCATACCCAGAATTACATCAAAGTCACCCATTTCTAAAATAACCAAATCTACATAAGTGTTGCTCCCCCCAAAATTCACCAAACAAGACCTATACACTTTTTCGACTATCACAGACTCACCCACCGGAGTAGAAACACGAATAGGCATGTCAAGTAATTCACAATGTAAATTTAGACCATTAGCAAATGAGGAAGATACATATGAAAACGTGGAGCCAGGGTCAAATAATACAGATGCCATGCAATCACAAACCAAGAGATTACCTGTAATAACAGCATCAGACGCCTCCGCTTCAGATCTCCCAGGGAAAGCATAACAATGGGCCCCATTATTTGTCTGTCCGTTGCCCCTACCATGTTGTGTAGTAGTGGCTCCGTTTTGCCCATCACCTCTGCCGTTTTGGTGACCGCCATTACCTCGACCACCACGTCCTCCAGAAAAAAACGGCCTCTACCATGACCACCCCTACCTCTAGCTAGTGGGGCTCTGTAACTCTGTTTTGGACAATTCCTCCTAATATGTCCAATCTCCCCACATCCATAGCACTCTTGGAGTCAGGCATGGGTCTCTCGGAGTAGTGTTGACCGTTCTGAGGTGGACCCCCTACAGTCTGTAGTGAAGACTGAATTGGTCGAACTGAGTGACCTCCGGAGTTCTGTCCTCTAGAGTAGGAACCATTAACTCTCCTCCCCTTCGAAACCTCTTTGATGTAGACGTTGTGGTGAAGTCATCCGGTTTCACTCCTTCCACCTCTATCACAAGTCTACCACCTCTTGGAAGGATGTTGCTGTTGCCGCTATCTGTAAGGCTGAAATCCGCAATTCTGACCTCAACCCCTTCACAAAACGGCGGATCGTTCTTGTGGACTGAAACAGAGTTGGGTGGCGTATCTGGATAGTGCGCGAAATTTAGCCTCGTATGCATTAAACGTCATTCTACCCTGTTCAAGACTCAAAAAACACTCCCTCTTCCTATCCCTCAAAAGGCGGGGGGATATACTTTTCCATGAACAAACTAGAGAATGATTCCCAAGTCATAGGTGGTGCCTCCGTTGGTTGACACTCAACATGTGAACGCCACCACATTTTGGCGTTCCCTTGGAACTGATAGCTCACGAACTCGACACCAAACCTCTCTACTATCCCCATCTTGTGTAGTAGCTCATGACAATCAACCAGAAAATCATAAGCATCCTCAGATTCTGCACCCTTGAAGACTGGGGGTTTCAATTTCAAGAACTTACTGAAAAGTTCATGTTGATCGTTTGTCATGATAGGCCCAGTAGTCAGACGGGGAAATGTGCCTATCTCCAATGGTGCATCCATGCGGGGAGCCATAGTAGCCGCATGTCGTATCTCTGAAACGGAGGGGGTTGGTGCAGAGAGAAACCACTGGAGGTGCTTGACCCTGATCAGACAACCCGCTAAGATAAGCAAGTACTTGGTTGATCATCTCTGGGGTAGGTTGGGTGGCATTTCCTCATTCTGTCCTTGTTCAGTTTCCCCTTCCTCACCCTCTCTTACTATATCCTCAGTCGGTGGAGGAGTCACCGCCCTAGTATCAGATGGGCTAGGGGCTCGTCCTCTCCCTCTAGAGGACGTCCTCCCACGACCTCTCCCACGGCCTCTTGCCGTTACCCTTCCTCGAGCCACAGCCCCAGTGGCTTGGCTCAGTAGTTTCCTGTCTTTCCGTTGTCGCTGCTGGTGCGGTCGTTGCTCTAGTTCTAACCATCTGCGAAATAGAATGAAGATGGTCAGATACCAATTGTATCACCTAGATACCATTGGACTCAAGTAGTAGCACGAAAGAAAGAATGAAAGAATGGAATTTTCCTAAAGTCTTATAGCCTCTCAAAGAAAAGTAAAGGCGTCCCCCTACCGTTCTTTAAGACTCTACTAGACCTGTTCTTGTGTGATGAGACCAATGAACCTAATGCTCTGATACCAAGTCTGTCACGACCCAAATCGGGGACGCGACTGCACCCACATTTACCTCCTATGTGAGCGAAAACAACCCGTCTAAATCTAACATTTCAATATAATATCAACAGAAATAATGCGGAAGACTTAATCTCATAATAAACAACTCAACTATTATTAATATTCCCAAAATCTGGAAGTCATCATCACAAGAACATCTATCTCAAATTTCTAAACTAAAACTGTCTAAGAAAAAAATACTAAAAAGCTAGTCCATGCCGGAAGTTCAAGGCATCAAGACTTGAAGAAGGAGACCCAAGCCAAGCTAGACGCATTAGCTCACCCTGAATTTCCGATGGAGTGAAGACTGGCTTGATCTACTGCTGAGTCGAAGTTGACGGAACGTTTGCTGCATAACACAAATAACAAGGGGAAAACATAAAAGTAGGGGGTCAGTACAACCACACGTACTGAGTAGATATCATCGGTAACTCAAAATAGGCGATAATACATATCAAGTAATAATATATAAATCAACTATAAACTCAACATGTAGCAACAACAAGTATTATAATCGTCAATAAATACCATCAAGTTCATCCATGAGGACTCAAGCCTCAATACCATACTCATTTGGGATTAAGTTCATTATGTTGAGTATATTATCGTCTTTCAAGATTCATTATCTTTCTTCTCTTGTGTCGGTACGTGACACTCCGATCCCCTACCACTATGTGTCGGAACGTGACACTCCGATCCCCTATATGTGTCGGAACGTGACACTCCGATCCCCTATATGTGTCGGAACGTGACACTCCGATCCCCTATATGTGTCGGAACGTGACACTCCGATCCCCTATATGTGTCGAACGTGACACCGATCCCCTATATGGTCGGAACGTGACACTCCGATCCCCTATATCTAGGTCGGTTCGTGATACCCGTCCCACTAATACTATGTGTTGGAACGTGACACTCCGATCCACTAATACTATGTGTCGGAACGTGACACTCCGATCCACTAAATTCATTCTATCCGTTCATCAAACCTCTCTATACCAAGGCATCATCAATCCCATTACTTTAATTCGTCAAGCCTTCTTTTATACCAAGGCATCATCATTAATATCATAGATTAAAGTTTCTTTCAAGATTTGGGATTCAATGGTTTTCATCATGCTTGTTTTATCAAAATCACATAATCATGTTCATGCAAGCATACATTAAGCATATAGACAGGTTTACAATATCATCAACACATATTAATCACTATTAAGAGTTCACTACGAGTATCGTAATATAAACCATGACCTACCTCCACGAAGACTAGTGATCAACAAGCAAATTCCCAAGCTCCTGTTTTCTCCTCCCTCTTGATCGATTTCTCTCTCTCTTTCTGTTCTTTCTCTTTTGTTTTATTCAAACCCTCTTTCCTTTACCCTAATTACAATTTAATTAAGTGTAAAAGAGGACATAATAAAACCACTAATTAACTTAAGGTTATCCCTTTTAACCCCCAAGTAATTAGACCTATTAATATTACCCTCAATCTTTATAATTAAGGAAAGAATAGTCAAAAACGACCCTTAAAACGTGTGGAGAAATCCTAAACTGCCTGGGATTGCGCAGCTGTGACGGGCCGTCGTGCCTGCGACGGTCCGTCACGCAGGTCGTCGCAACTGCCCAAAATCATCGTCACCACGGACACTGTGACGGTCCGTCACACCTGTGACGGTCCGTCCTGCACGTCCGTCATGGCGGTCAGAAACTCGTTTCTTGAACCAAATTCTCAAAAGTTTAAAGTGTTTTGCACGGGAGCTCACGACGGTTCGTCGTGGATGTGACGGCACGTCCTGCAGGTCCTCACAATTTACAGAGAGTCGATTTTCAGTACCCAATTTCAAAATTCTAAGTGCCATGGGACGACACCTCCTCGACGGGCCGTCGTGGGTCACGACGGCCCGTCGTTCCATCCGTCGTCCCAGCCAGTTTTTCCAGAATTAAAATCTGTTGCTCAAAACGACTAAACAGGTCGTTACATCAAACTAGCTTTATCTGATAAACAACTTGAGTTGTTTAGGAATACATGTTTTGGGTACTCTTGACCTTCCAAAATCGAGCACACAACCACAACTTATTCATTGTATTATAAATAGAGAGTTAAAACACACACCGGATGATGTGTTTGCTATTGAAATAAAACAAAAAGTATTTTTTGATCTTAGAGAATTTGGATAGTTACGGCTTAAATTGTGTTAGTGATGACACTTCTATCAATGTTCCCAATCTAGATGTAGTTTGATGAGTAGTTATTTTCCGGAAAAAATCACAGTTCCAAAGAGTCATCTACGTGCACTGTTCTTCATTGGATGTTCTATACTTCATTAATGATTTTTAATTTTCATATGAGGACAACAAATACCAAATTAGCAATAGAGATTTTACCTTGTGGAAAGTGGAAAATTCAATTCATATATGTGGGGTTTAGATGTCTACAAAAAGTTGTCTGATCTGTGAGGCATGAGCTTAAGTCAACACATAAGTACTATAGAATTGGTGGCTTGCCTCTTGCTCTTCATATTTGGAAATTTGAGTGTTGTGCAAAGGTTGATGAAGATATAGCTATTTGTGTTGCTGATTCTATTCCAAGAATCTTGAATTGGAAGACAATTGCAGAAATTCCATGGTTAAAATATATTGAGAAATGTCTCTTCATGCCTACAAAAAATAAGGTATTTGTACAAAGTTAATACATTTTATTACATTGTTTATTTGAACTCAAGTTACTATATCTAATGTTATTTTGTGTATTTGGTTTTTCAGTTTGAGAACATAGTGTCCAGTAAAGATGAAGTATCCAAATTCAGGCTTCCTGAAACTCGTGATTATATAGTTTTCATAGTCATACTAACTAATATAACTGAATTTGGATACTTCATCTTCACTGGCAACTATGTTCTCAAACGGAAAAACTAAATACACAAAATAACATTAGATATAGTAACTTGAGTTCAAATAAACAATGTAATAAAATGTATTAACTTTGTACAAATACCTTATTTTTTGTAGGAATGAAGAGACACTTCTCAATATATTTTAACCATGGAATTTCTGCAATTGTCTTCCAATTCAAGATTCTTGGAATAGAATCAGCAACACGAATAGCTATATCTTCATCAACCTTTGAACAACACTCAAATATCCAAATTTGAAGAGCAAGAGGCAAGCCACCAATTCTATAGTACTTATGTGTTGACTTAAGCTCATGCCTCACAGAATCAGACAACTTTTTGTAGACATCTAAACCCCACAGATATGAATTGAATTTTCCACTTTCCACAAGGTAAAAATCTCTATTGCTAATTTGGTATTCGTTGTCCTCATATGAAAATTAAAAATCATTAATGAAGAACAGTGCACGTAGATGACTCTTTAGAACTATGATTTTTTCCGGAAAATAACTACTCATCAAACTACATCTAGAATTGGGAACATTGATAGAAGTGTCATCACTAACACAATTTAAGCCCGTAACTATCCCGAATTCTCTAAGATCAAAAAATAACTTTTTGTTATTTATTTCAATAGCAAACACATCATTCGGTGTGTGTTTTAACTCTCTGTTTATAATACAATGAATAAGTTGTAGTTGTGTGCTCGATTTTGGAAGGTCAAGAGTACCCAAAACATGTATTCCTAAACAACTCAAGTTGTTTATCAGATAAAGCTAGTTTGATTTGTTCAATTACACTATGATTAGTGTAACATGACCACCTACTCGAAATATACACAACATCCGGATGTTTCCAGAATTTACGATCCTATATATGCATTAAACATGAATTAAAAATGTGTTACTACATACTAAAGATGAATGAAGATGAATTTCACATACTATGTGTCGAAGAAAGGTAGTAATCAGTTGAATAAAAGATGAATTAAAGTTGAATTAAAGTTGAATTAAAGTTGAATTAAAGATGAATTTCACATACTACATCTAAAAAACAAGCAACAATCAACATACAACCATTGCTAAACAACAAATAACTAAGAAATACTAGCACATACCAGATATCTACTCTCTGGTAGAATGACACTTTTGGGTAAACGATTTCGTGTTTTTCCATCATTCACCGGCTTTTTCTTCTCCAATCCATCTTTATTTTTCAAACTTTTTGACTGAAATTGAGGAGGTAAATCCTCAAAATCATCATCACTGTCAACGAGTTTCTTCGATGTAGATGCCAAAGTAACACATATTTTTTTCGATTTCTTCATTGTTTTAACCTCTTTAACTCGTTTTTTACCTTTCTTTTGCTTCTTGTTTTGTTCCTCATTGTTCTTCTCCTCATTGTTCTTCTCCCCCAATATTTGTGAGATTCCCAACCTAAAACTTGGAACTTCATCCATAGAAGTAGAAGACGAAACTTGAAGCTTCTTTCGACTTCTTCATAAACTTTCGAATTCGAAGTATCAATATCCCCCACTAGACGCGGACTACTTCTAAGACCTTCTTCCATTAAAATTTGTGCAGAAAAATGGAGAAAAAAATAAAAACCCTAATTTTTTGAACAGACGAAGAGAAGGAGAAAGAAAAAGAAAAGAGCGAGAGAGTTGAGCAAATACGTTTTACTTTATTTAAAAATTATATAAAAAAGAAATAAATGGGTTCTAAAATTGTTTTAAATTAATATAGCTAAAAGTTGACAAAAATGGTAATAAATAAAAAGTATACTTAAAATTGATAATTATAAAATAAAAGGTATTTGTTTATGTAATTTTTCCTAATTTATTCGCCATCACCGACTCATCGCCGGCGTATTCTCCGATGGCATGCCACCACCGTCCGGCGTATTCTCCGATGACACACTACCGTAGAACAAGTAACGAAGGTGAAGACGGAGAACCTCAAACGCCGCCCGAGGAAGGAGAAATTATTGACGATGTTGCTGTGGTATGTTTTAACCGTATTTCTTCGATTATTTTTGGTTTAAATGCAAAGTTTATAACTTGAAGCAACAATTTTGTTTGATTTTGTGCAAAATTTATGTAACTAATGATGTTTCAGCTGCATGATTAATAAATATGCAGCACAACAACGAGAGACATGATAATTACCTATTCACATACTGAGCATTGATTACATTGGGGACAAAGTTACTCTAGGCGTGTTGGTGTTCTCATGGCTGAGGTCTTTCTTTTATGTATTTGTTTGTTTGTTTGTGAAAATTAAACCTTGTGTTATAAAAAAATTAGGAAAAAGTGACATTTATGTTTTAATTCTGCGCAGAATGCTAGTAACGTAATTGGATTGGATTCTAAACCACACAAGGTTCAAGTTAGTCGAAAGCATAAGAGTGATTTGCAGGTTGAAAGAAAACCCGGGAAGAAGCATAGGGTCTCATCTTCTCAGGATGAAGTTAATGAGTCACATAGAGAAAGATGGCAATCGGAAAGCATTTTGGAGGAATATGCATATGAGATGGAAAGGGAAGGATATCAACATGGAAATCGGGAATCCTCGAAGGAGCATAAATGTAGTTACCGCAGACACACGCGAGAGAAAGACAGGGAGCGAGAATTGGAAAGGGAAAGGGAAAGAGAGAGAGATAGAGGGAGAGAGAGGAAAAGAGAAAAAGCTCAATATGAAGAACAAAAATATGAGAGGGAGAGGGAGGAGACAGGAAGGAGGAAGAGGGACAGGGAAAGCAGAGGACCAAGTAGGGAGGATAGGGATAGATACAATGATAGGTCCAGTAGGCAGCGGAGATTTGATGACCTTGATGACGATGGTCATGCTTACCATAGACGTTGTGAGACTGACAATGAGAGAGACAGGACAACTAGTCTCCTAAAATTTGAAAAGCAAAAAAATCAAGAGACAGAGAGTGAGAAACCTGAAAGGTATTGGCAGTTCTATTTTTTTTTTTAATTAAAGAAATAGTCAGTGTATTTAGTTTCCTGTTTCTTTAATACTGGTTTTTGTTTTCATTGTAGAGATGAAGTTGAACAGAAGGATTATCAGGAAAAGATTGCTTTCCAACTTGCTCAACAGGAAGAGGAAGAAGAAGATGAACTTGATAGAATTAAGGAGGAGAGCAGAAGGCGCAGACAAGCTATTCTTGAAAAGTATAAGAATCAGCCTTCACAAAAATCCGGAGACAATGGTAAGTTATTGGACATGTGATTTTTGTAAAATATAATTCAATTCTGTTTTTCTGTATTTCTTCTTGCCTGTTGTAGAGCTCTATCTGAAGAGGGAAGGGTCTTTGGTTGGTTGTTTTCCAATTTCCAATTTCTTTTGAGCCGAGGGCCTACCGGAAACAACCTCTCTACCTCACAAAGGTAGGGGCAAGGTAGGCGTACATCCTACCCTCCCCAGACCGCTCTTGTGGGATTATATTGGTTGTTATTGACTTATTAATCACCCAGTTTTGCTAAGCAATTCAACTGCCAAGTTCCTGCTTTCTTAATGAATTTTAATTTTGGATCCGAACTCTTATACGTGCATGTTATAAAACTTAGGATTTTGAGTTGGATACTGTCTTCACTTCAGAGTTTATGAGATTGTCATTGCACCTGAGCTTGTTCAGAGCTATTTGCTGTGATTTTCTCTGCCATTCCTCTGCATAATTCTCTCTCTCTCTCTCTCTCTCTCTCTCTCTTGTTGAGTTTCTAGTCTCTAATTGTGTTATTTATTTATTGGCACTAGCTGAGGTTCATGCGAATCAGTCTACTGAGAAGCATGCAGCTGGAGATAGGGCTGTACCAGAGCCCGTTGATGGTCCAACAAATGGTGCAGATGTACATGGTGATGAGCCAACATTTTCTTCTGGGAAATCATATTTGCAAGGAGGTCATAATGCTGATGAGAAGGCTTTTGGTGCTGGTGGACTGGGACAGTGTACCCCAGAGGTAGGTGTGTTCTCTTGACCCTGAGATTGAAATGGGTTTTTCTTTTCTGGTTGTGCTCATTCTTCATTTTTGTTTTATTTTATCTTCAAAACTGTAAAGATATGACACATGCGTCTAACTCAACCCCAAAAGGTAGCTCATGAGGGAGAGAATTGCTCAAGCCTATATAAATAGACCACCGGTCCATTCCCCAACCAACGTGAGACTTTTACCCACTCGAACACCCCCTTCACGCCCTGACAGAACTAGAGCGTGGACCGGGAGTGCAAACGGGAACCATGTAAAAATATGGCACATGGGCCTAACTCAACCCAAAAGCTCCTTTCCTCTTTTATTAGGGATTTTTTAGAATATCGATCAAATCTTCCCCACTGGGCTCAAATACTTTGGAATGCTGATAATGCCGCTTACTTCTTCTGATCATAAGTTATTACTTTGCAGTTCTCAACAGAGGAGCTAGTGAAGACGTTTGAGAAAAAAATTGAACGTCTCCAACAGCAATCACAGGTTAGAATTTGTGCTCATTTTCCCCCCATTCTTTCGACACTAGTTTCTGTGAGCTCGTAATGCTTCTCCCGTTTGTTAGGGGTTTGTTTTAAAATTAGTTGATGAAATAATACTTCGAAATGCTGATATTGCAGCTTACTTTTCTGATCATAGTCATTACTTTGCAGTTTTCAACAGAGGAGCTAGTGAAGGAGCTTTCTAAACAAATAGAAAATTTCAAACAGCATCAACAGGAGCATGAGGATGGAGTTAAGCAACAGGTTAGAATTTAACTCAAATACTTTTGAGAATAACCTGTTAAATATAGTTTGCTGACTGAATTTCTTGCAACTGGGCTCAATGCTTTGGCATGCTGATATTTCTCAAAAAAATAAATAAATTGGCATGCTGATAATACAGCTTACTTTTCTGATCATCTGTCATTACTTTGCAGTTTCCAACAGAGGAGCTAGTGAAAGAGCTTGCTAAACAAATTGAATGTCTCCAACAGCATCAACCAGAGTATAATGACCAAGTTAAGCAACAGGTTGCAAAGCTTTTTCTCCTTCAGCATTTTTCCTAAATGATGGCTTCCTCTATCTGATGATTAACCTACTGTGTTAACATTTTACAGAGTGAGAGGTCGGCTGACATGTTTTGTGACGATATATTTGGAGAATCACCTGCTGCCATTCCGAAAATGGTGAGTCTGTCTTGGAAACATTGTTGGAATCGTTATTATTATTATTATATTAATTCAAACAAAATGTGAGTGTCCCTTTCTTTCCTACTGAACCCAAAATGCAACTTAAAAATGGGGAACCATTTATTTAAGTGATGACTACAAAATGTTTTTTGTTTTGTTATATGTTTCTAGGTGAAGGTTATTCCCTTTATCCATATTGGTGGAGGTGTATTTACTCGGTGGCAGTTATTGCTATTACTGTTCAGTTTAGAGTGTGATATCTAGGAATCATGTATTGTTTGAACTCTATTGATTCTATGAATCCCTCTACCTTGTGCTGTATGCTCCAAGGGAAAATCCTGGCCTATAAGTGAGAAAAAAAAGAGGATTGTTCTGTTCTTCATACTCGTGCTTAGACTGAATTGTAGGAAATAATTGTGCTTATGGAGAGTCCTTTCTTTGTCAAATCAGGCTGTAATAAGTAACAAGTATCATGTTTGTCTGGTTATATCTGTTTTGCAGGGCAAAGGAGATGGCATGCCGACCGAGCGCAATTGTCTTCCTGATAACTGGAATGATCCGGAAGGGTATTATAGTAAGTATTTAGTCTCACATTTTGTTTGGATCCTTCTTATTTGAGCTTCTACTTCAGAGCATGTTGACAATTCTAAATTTGTTTTTTTTCTCCCTCTTCTTTGATATTTGCTCATGACAGTTCCTTCATTCTGTTATTTGATATATCATGCTGCAAGTTGACATTGTTACCTCAAAAAAGTAGCTTTATCCTTCTGCTTATTTTTGTCAACTAATCCTATAATGGCTGGTAACTGTTGTCTTAGTTGATGGTCTAATTCTTTCTCATCTTTTTTTTTTCAGTATACCGATTCGGAGAAATTCTTGATGGGCGTTATGAGATTCTTGCTGCTCATGGGAAAGGCGTCTTTTCTACTGTCGTCCGGGCTAAAGATTTGAAGGCTAGACCCGGTGAACCAACAGCAGTAGCTATAAAAATCATTCGTAATAATGATACGATGTGAGTTAGTCTATTAATTTCTCCATTGTGTGCCGACCTTGCTTGTTGGTTTTGATGTCCTAATTTTGTTGCTTCTGCTCATCAGGTATAAAGCGGGTATGGAAGAGTTGATCATATTGAAGAAGCTGGTTGCTGCAGATCCTAAAGACAAGCGCCGCTGTGTTCATTTAATCTCTAGCTTCAAGTACCGGAATCATCTTTGTCTAGTATTTGAGTCTCTCTGGATGAATCTCCGTGAGCTCCAGAAGAAGTTTGGGCGTAATATTGGACTCAGCCTCGACGTTGTGAGGCTTTATGCGAGACAACTTTTCAGTGCTTTGAAGCATCTAAAGAGTTGTGGCGTGCTTCATTGTGATATTAAACCCGACAACATCTTGGTAAGTGGAATGTTTTAGTATTGTATCTTTTTGCCGGCTGATTCACCCACTTTGCATCTGCTGAGAGTAGCTCTTCATTACTTTGCTTTTGTATGCATATGATGACTTTTCTGTATTTAATTGTAGGTAAATGAAGCGAAAGACAAGCTGAAGCTTTGTGACTTTGGCAATGCTATGTTTGCTGGCAAAAACGAAATCACTCCATACCTCGTGAGCCGCTTTTATCGCGCCCCCGAGATCAGTAAGTATCAATTCTCTAGATTTTCCATCTATTTTTTTGAGCTTCCTTTCACTTTTTTTTTTTGTTTGATGCTCCAATGTTTTGATGCCAAGTAGTTTTATGGATCTGTGTCTTTTGTTTGCTCATATATTTTTTCTTGTTGCAGTACTTGGCTTGTCATACGATCATCCAATGGATATTTGGTCAGTGGGTTGCTGTTATTTGAGCTTTATTCTGGGAAAGTCTTATTTCCAGGTCGTTCTAATAATGACATGCTCCGTTTTCATATGGAACTGAAAGGTCCATTTCCGAAGAAGATGCTTAGAAAGGTTCGCCTTAAGACATTCTCTATATTACCCCAATCTGAGCAAAATCATTCAGAGGCTGGTCATTAATTTGCTGTGGACAATTCTGTTATGATGATTGCATTAGGTAGCTGCTTTTATAGTTGTAATAAGTAATGACATGATATAGCTAGTATGGAAACAATAATACTTTTTGTTCTTATTTTATCACAGGGTGCATTTACATATCAGCATTTTGACCAAGATCTGAACTTCCTTGCCACTGAAGAGAATCCTGTTACAAAGAAGGTATTATTGTAGACCCTTAAGCCTGTCTTTTGGATTCCTGATAAACAACCCTTTATAATAATGAATGGCAATAACTTTGCTGTACTTCTAAGTTTTGGATGTGATTATATTTATTTGCAGGCTATTAGGAAGCTGATTGTCAACATCAAGCCGAAAGATATCAGGTCAGTAATTTCAGGTGACCCAGGTGAAGAATTAAAGATGTTGGCTCACTTTAAAGATTTGATGGAGAGAATATTTGTATTAGATCCTCTAAGGAGAATCACTGTTTCCCAGGCATTAGAGCATCCATTCATCACGAAGGAGCGAACGACAATGATGATGTAACACCCCAAAATTTGTAAATTTATTATGTGCCTTTAGATGATATTGTTTTTATCACTTCTCTTGAGTTTTGTTTGAAAAAGAAGAGAATTGTTATATCTTGTCGAATCTTTGAAGTCCATTTTTGTGACCAATTTGATATATAAATCGTATTAACTTTCTACCCATTTAAGATAACTAGATAAGCACTTTATTAGCAAAACCTCGTTTTAGTTTTCAGAAGTCACTTGCTTCTTCTTCTAACCTACATTGGAGAGCTCTCAGTCGACTATCGACACAAGTGCTATTCTCCAACTATCATCAAGATCATATTTTTGTTGCATAAAATTTCTCGTTTCCATCTGTTGAATATATGTTGGAATGTTGGCTCCCAAGAATCAATAGGTTTTGAATTTGTGAAGGAACTCTCTCAAATTTGTGGTAAGCTTCTTATGCAACATCATTTAGTGAAATATTCAAGTGGTCTTTTGTTAAAAAATTTGAGATCTTGAAAAAATGGAATTTAATCCTGTTTTTGAACTAAATAGTGAGTAATTTGCTCATATCTTTTTACCAATAACTTGGATTGCGGTGATTCAATAGACTGTAGAAAGATCCTAAATTCCTCTGTTTACTGTGTGAAAAATGGGGCACAAAGCAGGCAGCGTTTCTGGCAGATTTTTATTCTTAAAGTATTATGAATGGTTGTGGCCCATTTAGTTCCCTTTTATATTCATCATGATTTCTTTAAACGTCTTCAGATTTCAGACCCTAAGTGGGTGTGTTTGGTTGTGTATTAAGGTACTAAAGCTACTTACTCTAGCTAAGGAGGTCGACATGATTGTTTGATTCTTTGCTTTGAGGATCTGTACTTCCTTGATATTGTTTGAGCTCTAGGAACAGTAAAGCTTCGACGTTTGCACATAAAGTTGAATTTTCCTTTCAATTTATTTCGCTTAGATATTGTTCCTTGAGACCAAGGGTCTATCAGAAATCACCTTTCTACTTACATTGTACCCTCCCTTATTAGACCCCACTTATTGGATTACACTGGGTTTGCTGATGTTACTGTTGTCATATTGATTTTGTTGCTACTTTACTAGTTTACGTTTTTTGTCGGTTGAGAAAGTATGTCTCGACTCTTTGGGCACTTATATAAATTAGTTATCATTGAGTGTATAATTTTGTAGTTGGGTTATGAATAAGTTAACATCACATTGTTGTAAATGGGAAATAGCTTTTGTAAGATAATTTAACTCACCCCATATACGGATTGCTAGAGCACTATTGCATTCTTTTGGGACTTTGTCCTTCTTGTGATAGTGACTATCACTTATTTTGACATGTCTCTTGGAATAGTTTAGATCTTGTGCATCTTGACTTTGGATTAACCATTCATATTATTTATGGACTTACCTCCAATTTAAGTATGAAACTATGAATAAAAAGCTACTTTCCTACTTCACCTCAGATTCTAAAAGATGGTTTAAAATAACACCTCCATGCCATTTGGTCTGGAAGGAATTCCAGAGTCTTAGTGCAGAAAGAGAACTACAGATAGACTAGCTTGGGAAATAGCTTGCATTCTAAGAGTTGTGTTCTAGAAGCTATCTTTCTGATGATTGTTTACATTCCATAGATAACAGGTAGTGTTTTTTGATGTATAAGCGACTTTTATATGGAACAGGAAGGTGCAATGTAGCTTATTTGTGGTTCTTATCATTTAGTACTTGGTGATTAATACCAGTGACTAGTTACCAAACACTTTTAAGATGACTTCTCATCGTCTTGATTTTTTGGATGATGACCCTACTTGATTAAGACTCCGGTTCTTCTTTTTATTCAATAATGCTTGCTTGACGTTGTATTAGGCAAAATTAACTAATTGGTGGAATTTCAGATTAGCACTGGGAAGCTTCTTGACACTTGAATTTTTCATATTTTCATCTTGAATTATTTTGTGGTTTGATATTTGATTTTCTTGAAGCACTACCTTCATTAAGTATTGTTGGGAATTAAACACACAACACACACAAATAATCTAGAGAAAAGAGAAACGGAACACAAACGGGACACACAAGAATTTAACGTGGTTCGGTTTCCCTACTCCACGACTGTAACAGGAGGATTTTATTTCACTTGTGCTACTTCAGAATTACAAATACAAGGATCATATTTATAGGAAAACCAAATGGTTAACCTAGGGTTTCAGTAATGGGTCGGGCCGGCTCACAAGCCTCCACAAAGCCCAACAATCTCCCACTTGGAGGCTTGAAGAATTTCAACTGTCATCCACTTAGAACACTTGTATGTCTAGTAATCTTTTTCAACTCTCTCCTGCTACAGCGGCCTTCTCATCAGTCAACTGAAAGGCCCGTTGAAGCTCCCCGAAGCTTCAACACATCAGTCACGGCTGAAACTGCCCTTGACTCGTCCTCGGTCCCTACCGGCTCCCACTTGAGACACGAACTGCCGGATCCTAGAACTCCCTGAGAACAAACACTCTCCATACTCAGCAAGAAATTTTCTGGAGACGTATCAACAGCTGTAATACTGGTTCTCTTGACCCACTGTCTTCTAGGAGCCTTGGCTGAAGCACGGCCGGTGCTCCCACTGCCACAAACGCCTCTGACTGGTCTTCCTGAACCTTTCCTTGCTCGTTCATCCTGAATCTGACCTGTGGCTCTGGGTTTCTTTCTTGCAAAGACAACCTTCTTCTGCCCACGAGATTCTGTGAACCGGACTTTGTTTTTCTTCTGAACTGGGACGGTCACTCCCTCAGACGGTAATCCGACAATATACAACGATCCTCTTTTTGTTCCACGAGCCATGACAAGATTGCCCCTCACGACCTTCCACTGCCCATTTCCGAACTTCACATGATGTCCCTGTTCATCCAACTGCCTAACAGAAATCAAACTTTTCGTCAAGCTTGGAACAACTCTGACATCCTTCAAGGTCCAGAAACCGACTGGCGTCTTCAGCACCATGTCACCCATGCCCGTAACATCAAGAGCTCTATCGTCTGCAAGCCTTACCTTTCCAAAGTCTCCAATAACCAAATTCTGCAATGCTTCACTGCTGTGGGTAGCGTGAAAAGAAGCACCAGAATCCATGACCCAGGAATCCACATTGCTCTCCGCGCAACAGATAAACAAATCCTCTTGGCGCTGTCTTCTGCAATGTTGACTTGTTTGTCTTTCTGGCATTGATTCCTGAAATGTCCCACCTCCTTGCAGTTCCAACATGTTACACCTGAGCCATCCCGAGCCTTCGACTGACTCCTTCTTCGGTTCCTGCTCCCACTACCTCTGTTATTTCCTCTGTCTCTGACGACGTTTAGCATATCACCTGATGATTCTCCAGAACTCCTTCTTCTGACATCCTCGCCAAGAACGAGATCACGAATCTTCTTAAAGGTGAATCCATTAGGTCTCACTGAACTGGCAACTGCTGTAACCGTTCCGGACCAACTGTCAGGCAATGATGATAACAGTAGTAAAGCTTGAACTTCATCATCGAACTTAATGCCAACTGACAAAAGTCTGGCTAAGATCGAATTCAATGAATTGATGTGCTCGGTAACTGAACTGCCTTCCTTCATCTTTGTGTTCACCAACTCTCTAATCAGAAAAATTTTGTTTGCTGCAGATGGCTTCTCGTACATGTTAGACAAGGCTTCCAAGATGCCTTTCGCTGTCTTCTCCTTAAGAATGTTGAACGCAACATTCTTGGTCAACGAGTGTCGGATAACTGACATAGCTTTCCGATCCAAAACTGCCCACTCTGCATCAGACAATTTTCCTTGCTTGTCACCCAACACTACGTCCAAATCTTTCTGAACCAGCAAATCTTCAATCTGCATCTTCCACCAACTGAAATCTGTACCATCGAACTTCTCAATTCGGAACTTCCCATCTTCTGCCATCTCAAAGGACTAAATGAGATACTCGGTACAACTAATTTCAGATCTTGGTAATTTCGTCAGAAATATTGCACCACAAAAAAAAACCGCACCTTCGGCAATTCCCTTAACGGCGGCGGCACACTCCTTCCCGACGCGGCGGCCAACGGAACGGCGCGACGGACAGCACACGGACGACGGCTGTTCGCACCCTGCGCGGTTCTCCTAGCCGGCTGCTGCTTGAGGTTACCTACACGGTTACGGCGGCTCTCCTCCCTGCACACAGTTTTTCACACAAGAACCCTAGGTGACAATTTCTCACAGTTTGTGTTACAGTGTTGTTGAAACCTCGCTCTGATACCAATTGTTGGGAATTAAACACACAACACACACAAATAATCTAGAGAAAAGAGAAACGGAACACAAACGGGACACACAAGAATTTAACGTGGTTCGGTTTCCCTACTCCACGACTGTAACAGGAGGATTTTATTTCACTTGTGCTACTTCAGAATTACAAATACAAGGATCATATTTATAGGAAAACCAAATGGTTAACCTAGGGTTTCAGTAATGGGTCGGGCCGGCTCACAAGCCTCCACAAAGCCCAACAAGTATTTGATGGTGATTTTGATAAGCTCATTTCTAGAATTCATATCTTGAACACTTTACTTAGCTTTTAACTAAATTCATGTGTTTAAGTTTGATGTTATATATTGCAGTTCTCTATTTATGGGAATTGGAGAAATTAATGGCTCCAAGCCCAAAGTTAGTGTGCCACTAAGCTTTATGCTTAGCAATAGTTTGTTACCATTGTAGGTGATGTACCCGAAGAGACTTGAGGATGGTCACTTCAAGTAGACTCCTTGGAAGCGTAGATGGTGATCACATTTGCATAAGCATATATATTTTTGTTAACTTTTGGGGATTTGTACATGAACCATATGATACACTTAGGCATTTACTTTTTAATGTATGTTGGCCCATGGTGCTATTATTTTATAACTTGAAATTGGTGAATAGTTTATCTACTAGGGTGGTTGAAGTCAGGTCTTGTTATGCACTAAGTTTACTCTTGAATTGCACTTTAGTGGCGAAGACTTAACTAGTTAGTGCTCGAGATTATGGATTTCGTGCCTAGTATGAATCTTGAATGTTGTAGTATGTCTAAGGTGTTGATTTAATTCATAAGGTGTTTCCCATGTTAATTCAAGGGTCTTGCACTTGTATTTTTATGGAACTTAATGAGATTTCATTGTGATGAGATATTGCCTTTTAAATCCTTGCTAACACGGGCCTATTTGGCTAAACAAATTATAATGCTAATTTGCTAAATTAGTTTCAAATGATAATTGTTAGTACACTTGAACTATTACTATTATTATTGTTCTTTTTTTCAATGTCTCATGAATAAACTATTAAAAAGTCTTTTAATGTAGTTTCTTTAATTTATAAAAATATTTGTTTTGAAGAAAATATGTAACTTCGTAGGTACTAGATTAGTTCTGTTAGTAAGTGGCCTCCCAAGCGAATTGCTACAAATGATATTCTACTAGACATGATCATCTGTGAGAGCGATGCTTGGCATGGTTGAAGTTACAGAGACAATGGCTGGTCGTGGGAAATCTATTATCTTGGCAGTTCTTTCAGTGGATGGATTCTGTTCTCGTAAGATAACTTGCTGCAAAGGCATTGTCCCGTTCCATACTTAATATTGATGGTCACATTATAAAGAGTCTCGTACAATATATTTAAAAAGTTATCATTGCTCATGTGTTGTTGCTCAAGTGTTGCTAGGATACAAATCCTGAGAGTTGAAGTAGTAATGTATGTGCCAAAAATAGATGTCGACAGAAGTATGGTTATTCACATTGTCTGTGTAAATAATCCTTATCAAATTCTGTTTACTCAGAACTGTGGATCTGTATGTCTTTTTTCTCCTTTCTGTACTTTTGTATTTGTGACCTCGTCTCCCAATTTTATATAATTGATCATTCATGTAGAATTGTTTAGTCTTCAGGGCTATTTCTTGATTATGTATCTTCTCTCTTCCATTTTACGTTCTATTCATAATCTTGGGGTTATGGAAAGTCTAATTTACTTTTCCCTTCAGGATATCTATCAAGGCTGTGGGGCAAGATTCAATGGTTAAGATACTTACTATGACGCCCTCAAAATATTGTGGCTCTCTCGATTCCTCTAACGTCGATTACGTTCTATTCATAATCCTGTGAGTTCTTTTTTTTTTTTTGAATTTATTGAAGTTCTGATTCATTGAACCTTAATTTGTTTTTGCTTGAAAAGTAGCACGCCTGAGGGTGGCATGTTAAGGCCTATGACTTATTAGGCTAGTAGAATGAAGCTATCATGACTTGTAATTTACTCTATTTGGTGTCACTGTTTTTTTTTTACTTTCTATTTCTTAGAGCCTGTTTAGAATTTGGATTGACTTAAAAGTTTGTCAAACCTACTTTTAAGTCATTTTTAGCTTAAAAATAACTTAAAAAGTCAAAAGTAGGACTCTCCCTATTTTTTATTTTTTGACTTAGAGCCTGTTTGGCTCAGCTTAAAAGCTGGTCAAACTGACTTAAAAGCTGATTTTTGACTTATTTAGCTGTTTAACAATACTGAAAATAACTTATTTTAAGTTTAAAAAAACTTATTTTAAGCCAAAAGTTAAAAGCTGGGGTAGGGGTGCTTTTTTTTGTTTAGCTTATAAGCTGTTTTAAGTTGACTACATTTTTATCTTTTTGCCCTTAATATTTTTATACAATCTCCAAATTACCCATATAACTCTAACATATCTTTCTTCCATTTTTCCCTTTTCACGTTTGACATAACAACTTCAGCACTTTTATCCAAACGCATAACTGCTTATTTTAAAAATAAGTTTCAGCACTTCTAAAGTACTTTTTTAAAGCTGCTTTTATTAAGCCCATCCAAACAGGCCCTTAAAGTTAAAAGCTACTTCTGTAAGCCAATCCAAACGGTTCTTCATTATAAGTACTTTCTAATTTAGTTGCATTGCATCTGATCCATGGTGTGATTATCCTGGAGCAATGTATGACTGGAGATGATCAGATGGAACCTTGAACTGAAAGTTTGTTTCACTGAGTTGTCAATATATTCGTCGCTCTGTTGGGTGTATTAGTTTGCTTTCTGTCTTGCTAGGGTGTGGCTTCATGCTTCTGCAATTCTAGTAAGTATCCTTGAATTTCATTTCTGGAAATCTCTGGTGCAAATCATTCTCAGAAAAAAATCCCTGGTGTGTCGTGTGGGTATCTTCTAGAGGGGCTGATTTTTTTCATCAACTTTGCAATCCAAATTCGCTAGTCATCATAGACCTACATAGAACCGTTTGATTGAAATTCTTAATTGTTTTGTAATAATGAAATTGCCTATCGACTCTATCACAGAAGAAAAAAAGACAAAAAAGTTGCCGTTTTTTGTCTTATACTTGTGAAAATGAAGTTGTCAAGAGAAATCTTTATATATCCAATTGACTTTTATCTTGGTAACGGTGGTGTATTCGGTTGTTTCGCGTGCGCCTCCACTCTATCCACCATGACTTAGACAGATGAGAAGAAATCACACATAGCATCCTTGCCTCCGTTGAGATTTAGTGGCCATTTGAATTAGCTTATTTTAGGTGCTTTTGGCTTTTAAACACTTTTTTAGGTTTGGAGGTGTTTGGAAAGGTTAAAAAAGTAATTTTTTTTTTATGACAAGGGAAATCTGCCGTCACTGCTGCGCTACAGGGTAAACCCCCCACTCTATTCAGCTTGCAAACCACACAGGAGAGATAACCCGTACTAGCATGTGCGACGAGCTCGACCTCGAAGGCAAACCCCTTGCTTTCACTAGTAAAAGTGAGAGCCAAAGAAATTTAATTTAAAAATAAGTCAAAAGCCAAAAGTAGGGTATCATCTACTTATGACTTTCAGTTTTTGACTTATAAGTTACTTTTTACAAGTTCAAACAAACAGGCCCTTAAACCTGTGACTCACTTCGTTGACCATTTGGGCACACCTTCAGTGTTTTAATTGATTCAATTCTTGTTTGAAGTAAAAGTCTTTAGCCGATTAGATTAGGGAAAAATGAGGATAGCAAGATTTGAATGGGAGAGATGAGTTTAGGAAGTCTCAAAGGGGTCTGTCAAGGGTTTTTGAAGGTGGGGCTCTTCGATTATGTCACACATTGAGTAGTATAAAAAGGTTGCAAGTTGGGGAACACAAATATCAACGGAAGTACGCAACTTGCTGAATCTTGAATGTGTATACTACTTTTGTTTCTCTAAACTCAATTATTCAATACATAATCTCTTGGAATCCTCTTTTGACAGAAAAGCTGAAGTTCGTGCAAATAGACTATGATGGTGGCTTAACTGCAGTGTATAGAAAAGCTTCTGATGTTTGTAGAAGAGAAACTTGAGCAGAAAAGCTTGACGACTCACAGGAAATTTGACATATTAACTTCATGATGCATCTGACGGAAATTGATTGATTTTGTTTATATCTGGATCTCCTCTTTTACTCATAATCCATTGAGTACATTCGTTTGCCCATCGAAAAAATGAGAACCCTTTGAATAAACTGTGGGACTTTCTCATTTAATAATGGCAGTTCATAAAATGCAATTAGTATATTTAACAACAGCTATTTCCTGTTTTTTTCTGGCACAGGTAGGTAGATATCCTTTTGGTTCTGCTTTGTGTAAGAAAGCGATGTGATTCCTCGGCTGTTTTATGCTGCTGGAGGAGAAAGAACATTTGCTTACAAGCTCATTAGCCACATCAAGGATTCTATACTACTGCTGTTGAGGGCTCACTTTAGTTTACCCCGAATCACCGACTGGAACTCCCTATCATCGGAAGTAATAAGGATCAAGCCTATGCTAATGATTATTCTAATCAGGTCAGCTAAGCCTCCTTATAAGGTTTAACACATAATCCTGGCCCTGGTGGAGGAAATGAAAATCACTAACAATTTTGCTGAAGTAGCTGTTATCCTAGTAGGTATGACACTTAACGATTTGCCAGAAAATTGATTATGGCTATGAATACTATGATGGATTCTCACTGTTAAATCAAGAAATATAGTAGTAAAGATCAAAGTCTTGAAAGAGAGAGGAGAATTATGTTTTGTGCATTTGCTATAGAGAAAGCAAATATTGTTGTTGATGTCATAGCTAACTAGAGTCAAAAGATTACAAAACACCCACTTTAATGGTGTCGACATACCCAAGTAGGGTGAGAGCCTTTTTAAGGTGGATTTGAACCCGAGACTTAATGATTCTCAACCCACTTTATCGACCAATTATACCACACCGGCACACCCTCAATAAGTCATATTTAGGAAGACAATTTTTTCTTTTTGACCAAACAGAGAAAGCATGATTATAGATGTTGAAGGATATTCAGAAAATGTGTCTATTTCATGAAACATGCATTTATCTCACGCAGTTAGAACTCAACTTAAAATTAAATTCAAATGATTCTAAAGACTAAATAAACTACACTTAGAAGGAAATACATGTGTCACTCTTATCTTAAATTTTCCCCAAGATTGAATTATTTCATTTAGACAACTAAAAACATATCTAGTAGTCAAAGATACTCTTGGTATCTATGTTGGTGGGAGGTAGCATGTACTTGCTGAATAGCGAAGGTATACACAACTCACAAGTGGGTTCGGATACCACGATCATTTAAAAAATGTAACGATGACTATGATAAATCTTACTTCATTCCTCTCATTGTTATGTTTCCTCTTCTCTCCAGCTACTTCATTCTACATCTTCTCCCTCCTTTCATTTTCTCTGAATTTTTCTTCAACCCCTTCTTGTATTTTTTAAGTGAGTTGAATTAAGCAGATCAAAATAGATTGAGTTAGCTTTGTAGATGATTAATCCACCCCCTAATAAGCAATTAAATCAAAAGATATTTACTTTTAAGTTTTAACTATCTTTGTAGTATTAACTATTAAGCACATAGTAACCAAATATGTCACAAAATAATAAAATCAAAATGGTAGATCTCTGTATCTGAATAAAATCAACTCTACAAATTCTAAAAAATGTCTAATAGCACTAATTCCCGCTACGCGCAGATCAAGGAAAGAGTCGTACTACGAGGGTCTATTATACACAACTATATTGTGCGTATGTAGAGAATGTCTCAAAAATTGCAAAATCAACTACGAGTGACCAGTTGGAACCAGTTGATAAGGATGCTCCTGAAACAATATCAGCTTTGATAAAAATACTTCCTCTTTTCGAATAGGAATGGATTCAATCTTATTAGTAGAATATTCAGATTCAACTGAATATACTGTTTTTAAGAAGGAACCAGTAGAAGTTGAACCCGACAATCTCTTCCTCCTGAAGTATGAAAAAAAGGACGAAAAAACAGTCAATCACAGGAAAGGAAATAGAGAAGGTGAGAGACCACTTTCCTCGTTCAGGACGGTATTTATTGAGTAAGTAGTAAGTAAGTGAGAAGTCGATTCTTTTATCGTTGAGAAAACAGATCACTTGCTAAGGATGCTTTCAATTTTACTTGTGCTCATATATCAAAACCTAATCCCTGTTCAAACTACCTCATCTGTTCTCCAACTGTGAGTCCAAAGCCAAACTTGTAGTCTTCTTTTAGTGATCGACCTGAACAAGCAATAAAGAACACATTTCGGACAATAATGAAAATTATACAGCCAAACTGAGAGATTGTATTCCAAGTAGTAAAAGCAAGCAGAAGAAACGCGCTCAAGCCAAAATGAGAGGTCATCGGGAACATGTATTCAATGAAGGAGCTACGAGAAGATAGAGAAGTCGAGATGCAACCTCCCTCAGCTGATATAATGAAATTAAGACCCACGTTCAAGCGTTCTTCAAGAAACCAGCAACACATCCATCTTCCTTCTGAGACAACACTGTAATGAATGCATAATATTGAAACAATATGTTAAGTTCATGATAACCATAAGTAATGAATGCATAATATTGAAATAATATGTTAAACTCATGATAACCATAGTTGATTATAAGTCCTAATGTTGTTGCAATGAAGCCACAAAAGCAAGATCATCTAAATGAGAGACAACACTGTAATGAATGCATAATATTGAAACAATATGTTAAGTTCATGATGACCATAAGTAATTAATGCATAATATTGAAATAATATGTTAAATTCATGATAACCATTGTTGATTATAAGTCCTAATTGTTGCAATGAAGCCACAAAAGCAAGATCATCTAAATGAGAGACAACACTGTAATGAATGCATAATATTGAAACAATATGTTAAGTTCATGATAACCATAAGTAATGAATGCATAATATTGAAATATTCATGATAACCATAGTTGATTATAAGTCCTAATGTTGTTGCAATGAAGCCACAAAAGCAAGATCAACTAAATGAGTTTTCATAAATATTGCAAAACGCATAATAGCAGCCCACAAAAAGTTTCTATGACTATTGTGCACCAAAGGGTGTGGCCTAGTAATCAATGAAGTGGATTAAGAACCATGTGGTCTCGAATCAAATCCCAGCGAAGGCAAAAAAGCTAGTTGATTTCTTTCCATCTATATAAGCCTTGGTGGACAAAATTACAGGTACCGGTGCTGGTGGGAGATAGTAGGTACACCGTGGAATTAGTATAGGTGTGTGTTAGTTGGCCTGAACACCATTGAAAATCCAATACAATAAAACAAAAGTTTTTAATGTCAACATTTAAAGTCAAGAGAATTACTTTAGTTATATGGTAGATACCACAGTTCCGATATTATGATATTTGGTATGCATATTAAAAATTTTGGTATTCGACATTTATAAAAAGAATACTCACTGCAAGTTTCTGAACATAACTTGGTGCAACAATTCCTGTACTAGCAACTTGCCCAGCATCAACCTGCATATAAATTAACAGATAATTTTTCTGGGAGGGTTTATTCAGAAGCATGAATGTTCTGATGTATCTGTATATTATTAATAAAATGATATTACTAGACTTGTACTCATCCTAGACCATATTAAGTGAATTGTTGATGTGTGGCACAACGCTTAAGAAAAATATTTAAGGACATAAATTAAAGACCATTTTGCACTATTACCCTTTCGATTATTTTCAATTTAGTTTCCTATAAAAATGTAAATAAGTTAAGAATCTCATTCAATGAAAGAGTAAATATGGAAAAGATTTCCAAGAGTTTTCGTGAACTTTGAATAATTCACTTACTTTGAACGATGAAAAAAGTCTCAATAATTCATTTATTATGGACTAGACGGAGTAATATGTACACATAAGTGAATTTACAACTATTCCTTTTTTAAGAATATCAGTATGGTCACCATTTTTTCTCATATTAAGAGTGCAATGACATTAGAATTCTAAGAAAAAGAAGGATGGTAAGAAAAACTCAAACCAAAATTAATGTACCTCCTCATTAGGCTGTGTTGAAAGCTCAAACAATGTTCTAATTGCCATCAACTTTAGCAAATGCATAGGGTGTTATTTCTTTTGCAGGGCTAAATAGGGAATTGTATCACAGCGATCGCGTAGCTGAATAAACCAAACAATATTCACTTCTTACTTCTCGAGTGAAGCTCTGGTATCATGTCAAGGACAGAAGGATTCACCCTCACGGCGTCTACCAAAAGCGCAGTTGTACCAGCATCAAATGAGAAGCCCCTTCCATCCATTTCCTTCATAAAAGATGCCATTTCACTAATTTTGTTGCACCTGAGAAATCCTTGCACAATAACATTATAAGTGACATTATTTGGAGGACAACCGTTGTCTTCCATTTTTTTTAGAATACATTTAGCTTCATCAAACAACCCTTTAAGACAAAATCCATTAATCATTACATTGTATGTTCTCACATCTGGGAGCAATCCAGTGAAACAAAGCTTCTCGAAAACAGCATGTGCTTCGTCAAGTTTACCATTTTTGCACAATCCATTAATCATTACATTGTATGTTCTCACATCTGGGAGCAATCCAGTGAAACAAAGCTTCTCGAAAACAGCATGTGCTTCGTCAAGTTTACCATTTTTGCACAAACCATTAATGACAACACTGTAACATGTAATATCAGTATATTCTCTGTTTCTTTCTAACTTATTAAAGAATGCCATCGCTTCCTCAACAAGTCCGTAGTTATAATAACCATTGAGCAAAATGACATGACTGTGTATAGTAGGCTTGGTCCCTGAAGATAGCATCTCAGCGTAAAGTTGATTTGCATCACCAGTCCTTCCAACTTCAAAAAGACCTTGCAAGATAGTATTGTAGGTAACGATATCAGGTTTCAATCCCTTTTGAGAAATTTCACAAAACAATTGCATGGCCTCATCCACTTTCTTTTTCTTACAGTATCCCTTTATTAGTATGTTATAGCTAAAAATGTTAGTCTCAATGCCCTTCTCTCTCAAGCTATCAAAAATTCTCCTTGCTCTATTCACTTGACCACGCAAACAATATCCATCTATCAATGCATTGTAGGTGATTAAATCAGGCTCTACACCCTTTTCGATCATGTGTTTCATTACTTCCTCAGCATCTTCGACTTTCCCTTCTTTGCATAGTCCATCTGTTAGTATGGTGAAGGTGCACACATCTGGATGCATATTAAGGTTCACCATCTCTGAGAACAAAGTTTTAACCTTTTCCCACTGACCGAGCTTACATAAACCACCAATTATTGAAGTATATGTGACTATATCGGGACAAATGTCTTTCTGCTTCATCTTGTTCAGAATGTTGATTGCAGCATCTATGTTTCCATCTTTGCAAAGAGCATCTATAACAATGTTGTAGATATATATGTTGGGCTCGGTATTACCTTGTTCCATTAACCGGAGCAAACTTAAAGTCTTCTGAGTATGACCCCTTTTGCTTAGCCCATTTATTACAGTTGCATATGTGACTTGGTTAGGCTCACAAATCTTCTCTTTCACCAACTTCTTGAACAATTCAATTGCATCTTTGACCTTATTTTGAGCAAAGAATCCCCTTATTAGAGTGGTAAAGGTGACAGCATCAAATGGAATTCCATTCTTCAAGTAAATGGGTAACACCGAAAATGCACAATCAACACGATACATCAGGCAATAACTATTAATCATACTATTTAAGATGAAATCACTAATTGGAATGCTTAATTTCAGCATTTGTCGAAAAAGAGAAATGGCAGCAGAGTAATGTTTCATCTTTATCATATTGTTAAACAATTTAGAGAAATCGACAACTGAAGGAAGAGGCTTCATTGTAACCATTTGATGGAAGAGATTCACAGCATCATCTAAATTGCTACTATTTACACCAATTTTATCCTTAACTGAAATTGATTCTTTACTGTAATGGCATGAAGAACAAGCTCTAGATGTAAAAACCGAGCCAGAAATGGAAGAGATAAAGCGAATACCACTGCCATTCCGCAGAGAAATTTTCTTCATCTTCTTCGATGGATGCATCTCCGTGTGCCCTAATTTTGCCAAAAACTTCTTTTGGAGTTTGATTTTTCTTTTGTTTTCGCCATAACGTTATTAGCGTGCAATTAAATTTAAATTAACAATACAATTGGTAATAACTATCCAGACAAGTAGTATCATTCATTGTTAATTTATTCATTTTTGTTTTATCTTGGAGTCAGGAGCCGAGCTTCCTTATATAAACGGTTTATTCGAACCTACTGATTAAAATAATTTATATGTATATATATTTATACGGTAAATGTCGAATTTTCTTTGACTATTTTATGAATCTATGATTTTTTTATTGAAAATTCTCGATTCTACCTCTGCTTCGAATTATTATTTAATAATTTTATTTGTATTATTGATTTTTTATAATAATTATATCGTCGAACTTAATTTATTCAGTAGAATTATGAAACTCTAAAAAATTTAGCCAGACATTTCTTTTAAAAAATAATAATAATAAACACTTCTCTACTTCCTCAAAACTTAACTAAACATACTAGTAGTGTGCTAAATTTTGGATAAAGCCACTAAAATCCTAAATATGATATTGAAATATTAATTTTTTAATGCATGAATAATTCTCTTTCTAACTAGTAATCGAACAATCATTTGTATTTTAAAAATTTAACTCTTGTCATTTTATAATATTGAAATTCTATAAGAATATAAAAGTATGAATTTTCTATATCCTCCAAAATCGAACACCATAATCCCTTAAGATGGTCGTGTAAGTAAATAAATTTTAAAAATATGAGTTAGAGAAATGAAAAAACAAAGTAAATTCAAAATGCAAGAAAGCAATAGTACTAAATTAAAACTTCTATTATCTTTTCGGAGTTTTTCGAATCGATTTGTATGTGTTACGTAGAACACATGCACACATATATAATTTAATACTTAGTCCTGTCATGATCGCGCACTCGACGAAAGAGCTGTACAAGCGACATTGCCCTTCTTTACTCACGCGATATTGCTAGATCGAGCTTTCGCCCATTATCCAAGAGTTATGCATATTTAAAAATTAAATGATATAGATTTCAACTTAAATCAAATTAAAGAACACGTGCATGTTCTATGTCATAATGTATGCAATTGAATCATATCCATTTATTGCAATTGCTTCGTCCTTTATTATTTATCACTATCCTTTTTGATAACCCATGATATTCGAACCAATTATTGCATACTTAGTTTCCTCCTCGCAATAAATACTAGATAATTTTATCTGTAAAAACTAAAATAAATGAAAGAAATCACATACTATTTCTGGGCAACATATCCTTAAAAATTTGATAAAAGCTTAAGCATCTACCTAATTCTACCATCTTGATAATTCCCCATGCTATATAGTATTACACCGACTACATTATCTCAAGAGATTCAGAAATTAACTATAGAAAATTCATATAATCGATTCTAACTGATTTGAAACAGACATAAATGATTGACACTTTCTTTTTATAAGAATTGTATCTGAACCATTCAACTATTTCGCTAGACGCCTGCTATCTCCCACCATCACAAATACTGGACGAAGAAAATTACTAAATGTCACCTCTGTTGAAGTCTAAACTATGACTTCCCTTAGTTTTCAGATAGCAGGTATTCAAACATCTTCAAAATCTCTGCTCTTACATTAAATTTTAACCATAGAATTATTAAGCACATAGCATCCAGTAAAATGAGAATGGTAGATCTCTTTATCAAAATAAAGTGAACTCTACAATTCTAAACTGTAAAGAATTTACCGAAATTGCAATATCAACTATCAGTGACTAGTTGCACCAGTTGATGAAATGTATGGTTCAGAACCAATGTCGCTCGATAAAAATACAAAACTGATGTTTCGATTCTTTTATCGCTGAGAAAAAGCATCACTTGTCAAGATGCTTTCAATTTTAATCTTGTGCTCATATGCTAATACCTAATCCCTGTTTAAGCTGCCCTCTATTCTCCGACTGTGAGTCCAAAACCGAACTTGTAGTCTTTCTTTTTGTGATCGACCTGAAAAAGTGACAAGGAAAACAGTTAGGAAACCAATGAAAGTCATTCTACCAAACTGTGAGATCGGATTCCAACAAGTATAAGCATGGAGGAGGGAAATAGATAAGAGGGGTGCTCCGCCCCTAATATAAGAGTTCCAATCCATGCACTAGCTGCCTTAAGAAATTTCACGGTTATCCGAAGGAAAATAAAACAAGAATAGGTAAAATCCATATGCCACTTACCTCAGCTGAAAGAATGAAATTAAGACCCATGTTCAAGCGCTCTTCCAAGAAAGCAGCTGCACAACCATTGGAATCAATCTTCCCTCTGAGACGGCACTGTGATGCACGCATAATGTTGATTCAGTAAACATTGAAATGAATGAGAAAGGTTGATTAGATGTCCCAACATGGTCGCAATGCAGTCACAAATATAAGATCAACTTAATGAGCTTTCATAAATCATAACCCTTGCAAAACGCAAAACAGCAGCCCACAAAAAGTTTCTACATGTCTTTGCACCCAAGGTGACCTAGTATAGTCAATGAAGTGATTTGAGAACCATGAGGATTGAGGAGTCACTGTTCAGATCTCAGCAAGAGGCAAAAACACTAGTTGATTTCTCCCATCCATCTAATAAACCTAGGTGGGACAAGATTACTCGGTACATGTATTAGTCGGAGGTAGTCAGTACACATTCGAATTAGTCGAGGTGCGCACAAGTTGACCCCGACACCACAGTTATCCAACAACAACAACATACCCCGTGTAATCTCACAAGTGGAATCTAGGAAGGCTAGAATGTACCCAGACCTTAGTCCTACCTTTGTAAAATAGAGAGATTGTTTCTAATACACGCTCAGCTCATCAAAGCATGATGGCCAAGAAAATATGACAACCAAATAGCCAGATAAAAAGTAAATGCAACAATAGATAGTAATACAAATAGAAGAATAAGGAACTATGGACTTACCAAATAACACCACAAGGCCCTTCCCTCTACCACATAAGGTGCAACAACATTCGCCTACCTACTAACCTTCTATCCTAATTCTAGACTTCCGTACTTTCCTATCTAGGGTCATATCCTCAATAAACTGAATTTGTGCCAAGTCATGTTTGATCACCTCACCCAGCTCTTTTTTGGCATACCTCTACCTCTCCTTACTTTTGCTATAGCCAATCTCTCACACCTACTAACTGACGCATCCGTGCACCTCCTCCCCACATGCCCATATCATCTCAGTCTCACTTCTCACATCTCACATCTCACATCTCATTTTACACATTTAGGTTAATAGCACCGAATTTCCCCAACTCTCTCATAATTAGGAGTCACGGTATTTAGGTCAATTTACCTTGTATACCACTTCGGGGAGAACACCCCATACACATGTGATATCCGAAAGAGTAGAAAATCTAAGCAGAGATGATTCTCTACACAAGAATCCTAACTATCTACCTTACCACACTTAGGTGCATCGGATTCCTAACAGGGTTCAGTATTCTGAAACTCTTAACACTACAGAAACAAGATGTCACATCGCAAAAAGAAATGAGATGTCACATAGCAGAAAGATATGAAAGAGAATAAAAAATTAAAACCACTAGTACATATATCTTAGCTGAAGAAAGAGTTATAAATCAGGAAGAAGAACGAAGGGCTGCAGGCTGCTACAAATATATGGGCTCACGGGCACACACCAAGTCGGTCCATGCAATATACATGGAAGACGTGGTAATCGGTCTTTAAAATAAACTGGATTATAATGCTAGAATGGTTCTACCATCAAGGTGTCGAAACCTAAGGCAAGGTGTCTAACCTACGGGCCGAGGTAAGAAATGATCTATTGGAGAGTCTGCATCAATCATTTTGAAAAAGATAAACGCCAATATTGAGGTATTAAATTTGAAGCGTTCATTTTTCACTAGATTCAAGACAGTAGTAGCAGGTTAGAAACTAGGAAGAAACTACGCCCTTCATCGAGTAAGGGTCTCTCAAAGCCAACAGGAAACTGCAAACTGCTGGAATGCAGAGGAGTTTAAGTACGAAAGACAAACAGTAGCCTGCAGGAAATCAAGTTAGATTTTCGGAAAGAATTTACAACAAAAGGTTACCTGCCGAAGGATGTAATCATAACCAAAGCTTGCTGTTACATCTCTTGACATGTAGTTGTACATAAAATCTGATGCTAGAGACACCTGCATGGAAGAAAAGAGTTCAAGAAAACCAAGTCACAAAATGCAATTGTTAAGATACTAGTGACTCTTGCAACCTTATCAGAAATTTTCTGAACATAACTCAGTGCAACCATTCCAGTACTAGCAACTTGCCCTGCAGCAACCTGCAGATAAATTAACAAACACTGAATTATGTGAATATCATTAAAAAAAAAAAACTGGAAAGATGAAAGACACCTACAAAAAAGACAACTACAAAAAATTAATGCTAGTGAAATCACAAAAGAAAATATAATAGATAAGTTTTCTCTTTGGGAGGGTTTATACTCAGAAACGTGAAACGTGAATATTTTGATGTTCCTGTTTGACATAACATTAAAATACCAAGTCAAAAAGATATAATAAAAATCCTTTTGCGTCTGGAAGACCTGCAATTCAATTTTATTCTAGAGCTATTCATACAAGAGATGAAGGAGAATAATGACACTGCCCTTGATGTTATAGCTACTGAAAAAACTTACTCAGACAAAGCAATCAATCAAATGTCTAACTGGGGCATGATACATATTAGTTTTCCGGAAGGACTTCACTTCAACTGAAGTTAAATAGAAGTCTTCTCAATCAACTGAAATAGTTAGCAAGTACCAAAAAGAACTACTTGTAAAACAGCAATGAAATTCAAGCTGCTGCCATGTATTACCAACACAATTAACAGTAATTACAACTACAACTCAATCACAAACAAGTCATTCATCTTTTGAACAAATATTATAATGCCTCGAATCCAGATAAAAAATTATCTAACATCTAGTAATAGGCAGCATACCATTTTATCTGTGTTGTAGCGAGCAGCATAACCAATGCCAGATTTCCGATGCTGACCAGCCCAGAACACTTCCCCACCCAGAGACAAATGTGGACCGACACTCTGCAAGAGCACATAAAGGTTCAGTTAGCAAAGCTAACATAATACCACACAATTCACCTCAATAAGGACAGTTTACTCATTCTCTGGTACTTAATACGAACCACAAGGAATCCATGATTGACCAATAGGTGGTAGATGATATCAAACCAACTTATCAGATATGCCCGCAGTGCGAAAGGACAAAAGCGAAAAAATAAATTGCTATAGCATTTGCAATTTCCACTCTTTTTCAGTAAGTAAAGTCCATTACTGTCTCAACTCTCCAATTTATAGAGTATGACACTGAGTTTGTACTTTGTAGTCGAGCTGCCACCAAGGAACAAAACCCCAAGTAGCAAATTACTAACAGAAACCTTTTTATAAGAAGGTCCTTTTATAACTGTTGATAATATGGAAGCAACTTCACCATAAAGAAGAGCATAAAGCAATGGTACCTGTAGAAGCTCACCTATACACATTGAGCCCAATTATTTTAAGAATTCATGTTTTAATTCCAAAACATTTTCCAGCAAAATGAGCTGACGTGAGTACGGACATTTAAATTAGAGTAATCCAAGTTACCAACCATCAAAGACATAGGGGAGGCCCCATCCTCTTTAAAAGGGGCTTATATCTGCAGTATTCTTGCCATACTTTCCTAGTCTATTCAGATCTTTCCTCCCGCTGACACAAATAGACCATGCAGCGTTCAGACAACTAATCCGACAACTATGAACAAGGAATCTCCATGTTGAAGTCTTCCGCCAAGGGATGACCTCATCAAACAAACTCTCAATTACAAAAAAATAAACCACGTATATGCCTAACCACCACTATCCACAATGCTCGTTCACACCCAAAACCATGTGTCTACCACACCACTCTTCGCGCTTTGCTTGGTTTTCCATCATTCAATCCACAATAAATCAAATGAAACCCCACCTAAAAAACTTCGCTAGGATACAATTGAAAGAAAAGGATCCTTTATGTACCCCCAAACACATCTTGAATGCATATAGTCTCACAAAACAAACAACTTTAGTTGATTTCAATTGATCCGTCATTACTGTCCAGAAAGAAGTGCAAATGACAAACTTGAACTCATGACGTTTCTTACCAAAACAATGGCATCAAACGGATGTCACAATTACAGCTACTCAGCTACTCATTGGCTAGCTTAAATAATAAATGATGGTGGAAATTGTCTACATTTCAGTTGATCGTTCTGGTGAGAAGGTAAATAATGGAGGTTTCCTTTAAATGGGAAATGTTTTACTTTTGTAAAGTAATGGGTATGTAGTTGATGCAGATTGAGTTGCGTGACACTGTTCTCGTCACAGAGAACATTTTGTGGCCAAAGGGAGTAGTAGTACAGAGTGGTTGGCAGTCCCTTCTTGTCATCAGGGGTTGAGGGAACAGGATGAGGCAAAGCTAATAATTAGTAAAGTAACACTTAAAAAGTATTTTCTAAGTAATCAAGGAGTTGTTAGAGAATGTGACCCACATTAATCACTAGTGTCTTCTTCTCTTCTTAGCATTTAATCCAATTAAGTAACCTGACTTTTCACAAACTACAAACGATTGATCTCATATTGATGCTATAACAACTCCTGATGGTTCCCTTTGCTCTCTCTCCCACTCACTAGGCTTTTAATTCCAGTTGACAGCACAATGTCACACATTATTATCTTTTCATTTTAAACCTAAAAACGCATACTTGTAAGTGATAAAACACTATTCCAACTCATCGTATCAAGTAAGACAAAATTTACTGAACCTTTGAAACTTTACGATACCTCGTGTGATTTGAGGACATAAATGTCTGACGCATTATAACAGTTCATATACATAATGGACTGAGAAAAGGTCATTTACTTTCTGACAAACTTGCTATATCCCCACAAGTGGGGCCTGGGGAGGATGAAGTGGTGTATGCAGACCTTATCCCTGTTGTTCCTGATAGACCATCTCAAGAAAACGTTTTCAATAACAGTTAGGGAGAAAATGCCAGTCGAACGTCATGATGGAAATATTGAAGAAAAATAAGTATTGACAGCAATGATGAGTAACAATACCTGGATGTAGCTGGCTCCAAGTAATGCACCATTGCCAAGTTGAAATTGGGTCCTGTAGTCTTTACCCTTATAAACAACAACGAAAATATACAACAATCATTATTCCCAAGTCAAATGGCCTGCACATAGTATGACAATAGTACAACTTGAATGAAATAGGAAGAGTGACCAGAATAGACCAATTAAATCTAATGAATTATATGCAAGAATATCCTTCCATAAACAGTGAATAATTACCTTGTAATCAAAATTAACCATGCCATGTGACATGTGTGGTTCACCAGTCAGCTGTTAAGAAGATAGTAATTATGAGACATACAGTCGCTCCAAATAATTATGGAAGGGAAAGCAACAGTTGCAGATATCATTTAATACCTGACCATTGGCTTTCAATGAAAGATTCTCAGACAAATCACACTTCACCCTAGCATTCACCCTACCATCTGTCATTACTCTCCCAATAAGCATCATCTGTAGCATTAGTAGGATGTCATTGTCGCTGCTATTTGATCCTCAATGAGTTCAGCCACTTAGAAAAATAAAATTCAACTACAGACCTGTGGATCTATAAAGTTGGCACCAAACTCATAGTGCGCAGTTGGTATTTTGACGATGTCAGCAGACTGAGTAGGAAGTTCTGTAGGCCCCATAAAAACACTGATAAAAGGTACACATTTGTTATCACTAAGAGAACACCTCTTCCCCTCAAGCAACGGAGGAACATAGCTACAAATAAGATAGTGGTCAAGTATAGAAAATCTACCTATGACTCAGTGAAAATCTCTGATTAAGTCCTCTGGTAAAATCAAAGCGCAGTCCTTCAAAAAGCTCGGGCTTTAAAGACACTGCCAATAGAGACATGAATTAGTTATTTCCTTCACTAAAACAATAACAATAATATAGGAGTGTCACATTTAAGAGCACCAAAGCTGACTAAATATGAACATGAAAGGAAACACTATAACTGCAGTAGAAGCACTGCAGTAATTTAACTTTATAGTGGTTTCAACAACCAGCTCTCCAGGTTTTGATAAAGAAGACTACTGGGCACAACTTTACACACAATGAATCGAACAACTATTAGCACACCCTCTTTTCCCAAATGCAAGGTTGAATTAGAATGTAGAGGCAGTATTTCTTGCTAAACCTAGAGCATTCACAACAAACACACAACTATACACAATCTCAAACCAGTTGAGGTCAGATGTAGAATTTTTTCCATCCATTTTGCTCTCTATGCAAGCCCATTTCATTCCATACTAAATATAAAACAATTTTTTCCAAATCTTAGACATATACCTCTATAAATATCTAACTAGAATACAATGAATATTGAAAAAAACACCTAATGTAAGTGTAACAACAATAACTATGCCTTAGTCCCAACTAGTGTTATCGCATATATGGATCCTCACTTCCATTGTGTTCTATTCTTAGCTCACATGATTATGAGAGATTGTACGTGTTGTGATACAACTCCTGTCCATGTAGTTTTAGGTCTATCTCATCTTCTTTATTCTCAATTTCTGTGTATCATCCTTGTGGGGGCAAGCTAATCTCATCTTCTCTTTATTATCTTCCATCATCAGATTGTCATAGGTAGTTCTATACTAGTTCCATGGGGGTCGTGCTAAGCCCAAAGCCCCAGACCTAAACTCAAAATATAGAAGTAGTAATTTTAATTAAAGAAGTACAATTTGTACCATATTTTTACTTTATAACTAATATAATCTAATGGCAGGTCAAACATATCTAGTTGATAAGTCTTCATAATTGTCAAAATTCTTAATCACATAATTAGATAACTTTAAATAAAAAATTATTTATGAGGAAGTAAATTTGGCCGGAGAACTAGAAAATATCAAAATGTAACAAGTGATACGATATTTCATTAAATAACCTGATTTAAAATATGTAAAAAAAATTATAATTTGATCTTATAATTCAATGAAGATCATAAATAAAAATTGTTGTTATTTTTATGAATTTGTGAGCATGTAATTTCTTAGTTATAGATAGAAATAAATTTTATTTCAACATTTATTATGTTTTAATTTCACTCACTATTTCATGTGCCAAGAGTTTTTGCAAAATTCATTTGTTGTAACACTGGATATATCGTTGTTGTTTAGGATCATATATAATTTACCCCCGACCCCCTTTGTCGATTACAAACTGGTAACATTGTAATTCACATAATACTTAGGTACCATGTTGTATACACTAGGTATGTTGTATAGAATCATCTCTTACAAGAAAAGTTTCAATGATTGTAAATGTATATTATAATAGTTATAACTTCAATTTAGAGCCTTCACATATATTATAACTTAATAACAATCTTACAAGGATATTAATAAATAATAATTGAAGTACATTAATGACGTATTCCATTCAGTCCATTTAACTTATTAGAAGTTTTTTGAGAATTGAACAATATTAAACACAAAAGAACTATGAGGGTATAGATGAAATGCTTGCATACTTTAATTTTATACTAGAAAATATTTAGGGTTAATTTTTTTGAGTTGAAGTCACTATTAATTTAAAACGGAGGGAATATTAAATAAAAGGTAATCTAATAAGTGGCAAGAAGAGATTCATACAAAGCTACTATTAGGTTTCACCAATTACAGAGGCCCGAGTGGGAACGGACTTAGAAATAAGAGTTGGTGGCAAAAATGGGAATATGCAAGAAAAAAGAAACATCAACTGCCATGTATGGCAACTTCACATCACCAAAAATTGGAATTCTGGATTCACCCCAATCAGCACTACAAACTTATTATTTCTCCCTTAAAAAATAGTGTCATACGATCATAGACTGCCTTACTTCGGCATTCTACATGTGCTAATTTTATCCTCTGTAGGACATGATCACTCCTAATCTATTTTCTTATATCAAGTACAGAATAATTTTGTTGATAAAAGCTCCCTTGTGCAAGAGCTATACAAAAAAAAAGAAAAAAAAAGAAGAAGAAGGAGAGAGAGAGAGAGAGAGAGAAAGAGAATCAACAAAAACATATGATATAAGAACCTCAAGTGCACCAAATAGACAAAACATTTATGAAATTAGTCCTTGGATGTATGGAATCAAGTTCCTTCCTTTCAAAGCTCTTCTACGACTTCACATTAATTTAAACATCTAGATTTTAGTGACACTGATTTTAGGATATACATGGCCCCTTAGACCCAACATTCACCATCATATAAATTATTCCTCGGATGTACGAAATCATGTTCTTTCCTTTCAAAAGCTCTTCTACAACTACACATTCATTTTAACATCTAGATTTTAGTAACATTGATCTTAGGATATATGTGGCCTTGTAGACTCAACATTCACTATCATATAACATTGTTCCTCTCAAAATCTACAACCACTCTACAAAACTAATTTCATTTTGTTAGGTTTCTCCTTGCCGCATTACACGCTTGTAAGAGTCCTCTATTTTAGTTATCTTATATCTAATTATATTATGTAATTTGCCTAGAAGACTAAATCTAAATATCTAGATTGTGTTCTCGCATCACCTTCCTTCTTATGCAAGTTATCCTTTACGATACATATATGATTTAACTTCCCATCCTACAATTTCAACTTTTTCGATCCACTTGTCTGTCACTTTGTCAATAAGACAATTCATTTGTACATATCTTGCAGGCTTGCACCATGAAACCTAATAGCTACACCATTGGATGCGACATAATATTATAAGTCAAAACTCCATACTTAAAATCACATTTTCAACTCTTAGAATACGCTAAAGCAATCTGCAGACAACAAGAAATGAAATACTGATCAATTACAAGATCCGCTACATAAATCTTCTACATCTATTTTAGTTATCATATATCTTATTCTATCTTGTCATTACCCAGAAGACTAATCTAGATGTCTAGATTGTGTCATTCTCGCATCACTTTCCTTTTTATGCACGTTATATTTAGGATACATACATGGTTTATGGCTTAACTTCCCATCCTACAATTCCAACTTTTTTTATCCACTTTTCGGTCATTTTGTCAATAAGACAAGCGTTTGTATATATCTTGCAGAATTGCACAATGAAACCTAATTCCTACACCATCGGAGGCGACATGATATTAAAAGTTGAAACTCCATACTTCAAAACACATTTCAATTTTTAGAAACGCAAAGAAACCAATCTGCTGATAACAGAAAATCAACTATTACTCAATTACAGGATCCTTTACATAAATCTTCTACATTTATTTTAGGTTTCTAATATCTTGTTCTATCTTGTCATTCACCTAAAAATCTAGATGTCTAGAGTGTGTCTTCTTGCATCACCTTCCTTCTTATGCAAGTTATATTTACCATACACATATGAATTTAACTTCCCATCCTACAATTCCAGCTTCCGATCAACTTGTCAGTAATTTTGTCAATTAGACGAATATCATTAGTATATCTCTTACAGACTTGCACCATATCCCTAACTATTAGAGGCAACATAACATTAAAAGTTAAAACTCCATACTTAAATCACATTTCAATTCTTACAACACGCAAAGCAATCTACAAACAACTGAGAGCTTCTCAATTACAGGATCCGGCTACATAAATCTTCTACATCTAATCCACTCAATTCCAAACCATTTACCGCCACATCCTTATAAATCATATACATACATTCCACTCTACTCAAACCAGTTTCATTAAATCTTAAAAGCAACAACTGATCATAGGCGAGAAGTAAATGATAGCAATACTAACTGAGAGCTTCTCAATTACAGGATACCTAAACCTTCTACACCTAATCCACCCTATTCCGAACCATTTCAACTATACCACCACATCCCTATAAATCATAAATATCCATTTCACTCTACTCAAATCAATTCCATTAAATTTAAAAGCAACGGTAGATCATAGGCGAGAAATAAATGATAATAATACTAACTGAGAGCTTCTCAATTAAGGATCCAGCTACATAAATCTTCTATATTTAATACACTCTATTCCGAACCATTTCAACTATACCACCACATCCTTATAAACCCTATACATCCATTTCTCTCTAATCAAAACTAACTTCATTAAACTTTAAAAGCAACAACTGATCATAAGCGAGAAGTATATGATAATAATACTAACTGAGAGCTTCTCAATTACAGGATCCGGCTACATAAATCTTCAACATCTAATCCACTCTATTCCGAACCATATCAACTACACCACCACATCTTTATAAATCCTATCCATTCATTTCTCTCTACTCAAACCGAATTCATTAAAAGTTAAAGCAACAATTGATCAGAGGCGAAGTAAAAGGACAACAATACTAACTGAGAGCTTCTCAATTACAGGATCCAGTTACATAAATCATCAACATCTAATCCACACTATTCCAAACCATTTCAACTATACCGCCATATCCTTATAAATCATATACATCCATTTCACTCAACTCACACCGAATTCATTTAACTTAAAGCAACAATTGATCAGAGGCGAAGTAAACGATAGCAACAATACAAACTGAGAGCTTCTCAATTACAGGATCCGGTTACATAGATCCTCTACATCTAATCCACCCTATTCCAAACCATTTCAACTATACCGCCACATCCTTATAAATCAAATACATCCATTTATCTCCAATCAAAACCGAATTCATTAAAACTTAATAGCAACAAATGATCAAAGGCGAAGTAAAAGGATGAAAATACTAACTGAGAGCTTCGCGATGGATTTCTTCATAAGGAATTGGACAAGGCAAGTTCAGGTAATCAACTTTCTCTTTCTCCGATTCGACAGCCGCTGACTTTGAATTCGCCGGTGGAACTATAACTGACGGGGGAATGAGAGTAGCCATTGCACAAAAATAAATTAATAAACAAAAAGAAGGAAGAAATTTGATTCTGTTTTCCTTCTTCTTCCTCCTGACTGCGGCTATAAAGGAAGAAAAGCTCAGTAGAGTAGTAAAACCCTTCGCCTAAATACAGAAAGAAATAAAACCCTTAAAACTTCGGTAGACCCGACCCGTTTTTGAGTGGCTTCATTTTCCACGTGACATGTGGAAGTACTTTTATGGGAACATGTTTCCTTTGTACAATTTTACCTGAATTAAAGTTTAATCAAAAATTTATATGTGAATTTTTTTATTTTTATGAATTCTAATTTAACTAATTTTTAAAGTTAAATTAGAATACATTACTTCGATATTTTAAATAAAAAATTTAGATATTTAAAAATTATATAAAAAATACTATAAATTATATACTTGCATCTCAATATGATGAAAAAATATAATATAAAATGTTAGTCAGTACTATTATCGTTGACTCTATAAATGAAAACTACAACAACTAAAATTGGACAAATACAATATATACGTACTACTTATATATCGAAGTATATAAATACTGTTAAACTGTAAATTTTTTACATGGAATTATATATATATATATATACACAAACACAGTTATTATTTTTGTATTATTTGCTTACTAAATTACTGTAGTCCATTCATATTTCATATACTAAAACTAGCTTATGATTCTATCAATATATTGTAATTGCGTATTGATACTATATTTATTGAGAATGGAGCATATTCAAACGGCTATTTCATGATTTTGTTTTTAAATTTATTTGATGGGTTGAGTTTGTATTGGTAGTTGGTTGCTCCACCAAATGATTCACTCATGACGGAGCAGGATTGTAACAAAGAGATTGTAGAACAATCATATGCTATGACGCCCGATCAAGATTAAATCTTGAAGTTTGACACGTAAGTGTATATTGTTGCATCAAAATATGACATTGATTTTTTTTTATATATTCCAATAAAATAGTTGAAACTGCAGTTATCACTTCTATCTATGTCATATTCTTTAAAATATCACCATTGCGTGAAAAATAAGTACATATATTTATATTGATATTGATTTACACAATCCTACTAAATATTATTCGTTATTAAATAAAATTTGCGAAAACAGAAGACATTGATATTATCTTATCATGTTTGAATTTATCTAATATACGATGAGATTGAATTCAAATTTATTAAGTGAACTTTATAACAATTTTTTAAAAAAATATTTATTGAAATAGTATAATCGAGTTCGAAAGTAGAAATGTGTATTAAAAACATTTATATCAACATAACATGAAAAGTTTGAAACGCTCCTAAAAAAGATTTTATAAGGCATGAACATTTATAATAACATTATATTTGTCTTAATACAAATATCATTTAAAAATAAGAAAAACTTCAAAGCATTGCAAATTAGCCCTAATTTTTAACCATAATTGTTTCCAACAGGTTAACCTAGACCAACTTATGAGGATTACATATTTTAGGGTTATAATTAACATAGAAATATAATAATTATAGTATGAGTAATCAATACTTATCAAATAAAAAATATCACCAGTTTCCATCTACTAAATTGAATTGGTGGTAATGTATATTTGATAATATTCACTTAACTAGCCTATATAATATTAATATAATCTAAACAAAAGTGAATCTTATGATATCATAAAATAGTAAATATACAAATATAACATATTAAGCTATGCACAATTACACATAAAAATTAGAGATGTATGAAAAAATTTAAATCTTTCTTTTAAATCATCGTTATTTTGGTCAATAATCATGTGCACATATTGCTCCAAATACTCATATTATACAATGATTCATTAGAAATAAATTCACGTTTGCATGCCATAATCAAAGTACTAGATTCTATAAGTTATGACTTCTAAGTAATTAAATAAATATATATATATATTATAGAATCATAAACTCATATCAATTGCAAATACGTGGATTACACATGCAAATAAGTTTTTAAAAAATGTATACATCTCATGATCAATGAGCTATTTATGTAATTAATAATAACACAAGCACATGGATCATAATATTAAACTAGCATTTTTAGCACTATATCATTATGATAATGTTAAAATAGCCACGACATTTACAAATGTGTAAAATTTTATATCAATATCAACTTACGTTTTATGTTTTATTTTTAAGTAAGGTATTTCATATATATGTTCGTCAATTAACATCTCATTTATATTGTATCGTATATATATATATATATATATATTCTCTTATTCGGATCAAAATTCTAACTTAGATAAAAGTTACTTTAATATTCACATTCCGATTCCATCATGTACTTGATCTAGTTAATACTCTATAATGTTAGACAAATAGACTAATGTTAATCTATTTTTTCAATTAGGTCAAAGTCAAGTTCAATAAAAAAAAGTTTTCTTCAAGTTTCGTTGTTAATGTCTACAATAAATCACATTTTTGAATTATTCATAATTATAAAAAGACTAAATTTGTAATAAATTGTTAATTTGACTTTAATTTGATATTAAACTTCTTATATTACACTCTCTTCAGTTTTTATTAAAATACTTAAATATCACATATTTAATTGATCATGCTTTTTGATATAATAATTTCAGAATTTAAAGGCATACATCAATATGTATTTGAAATGCTCACTCAATATTTTTTTGATAAATAAATCTATTTAAAATTATCATTTTTGAGTTGTTTAAACTTAAATCTCAAATTTCTCCTTTTATATTGTTCTAGATTACTCATTGCAATCTCGATACTGGCTACCCATCGATGAAAAATAGTCCCAAACCTCTTATGTACATATAACATGAGTGCTCGCAATAATGATGCCCAACAAATTATTGTGATCGCATTTCAGTACCGCCCTAACATCTTCAGTCACATATAGAAAGCATCATCAATATAACCTAAATCATGAACTAATATTGAAGACTAGGCATAATACTTCATATTGTGTGATCATCATAAACACACATTTATAACACTATTGCCTCCAAGTCCATGATCACATCACATATAGAATGATAATAAGGTAAACACCGCCACCAAAAGTGGACCATATCACACAATGCCATACAAGACCAAGCATCGTATAATATCTATGTGAATTTATCTGCATTAGAAAAAAAGTATAATATCTCCGATGTGAATTTATGTCCAAAACTCACTTGAATTAATGGATTTTAAATAATTCAAACAAATTCGAAAATACTATACTTATCTAAGAAAAGTGTTAAATTAAAGTAAAACATAATTCAAACACTCAAATAAGAAATTAAATTTTTTCTAAAATTAACTAAAGGCATATTATGAAAAAAGTTGTTGTCCTTTCTTAATTTGTTAAAATGGACTAGTAAATAAGGACTGATATAAAAGGATACATGGACAAGTAAATAGGGACCAAGAGAGTATGTTTTTTTTGTTGTAATAAAACTAAATAAATGTCATGTGAGTTATCCTTTAAAAGTTATCATTTGCTTTATTAATCTGATGACATGTGGGTCACCCATGTTTGTGGTATAATCACTTAGCCAAATGAATAGTTTATCAATGACCAAGTGTTTAATTTATATGTTCCTATTGGCTATAAATAGCCATTGCGTTCTTTACAAAGATACTAAAAAAAATTGGAATATATTATTATACTCTCTCTTTGTTTGTTCTTATTTTTAATTTAGTTTATTAATATTAGTTTGTTAGCTAGTTATTTTATAACACTTTTTATAATTTTTAGAGAAAGAAAACTAATAGCTAAAGAGAGATGACAATACGTATGTCCCGAACCAGTGTTTGATTTCCTGATGTTATAACATTAAAGTAACTCATGACATACTTACACTTTGTTTGGATCATTATTACTCAATATTTCATAATGTATTATATTTTACTGTATTGTATGGTAAATATAATATTTGATTATACTGTACTATTTAGTATTGTTTAATAACATTTTAAATGTTTGGTTTGACGAACAATGAACCGAACTATAGAGTAAGCAATTTTTTTACGAGGTAATATTCGACCCACACCGATCATATAATTATTGGTTAGAAGGGTAGAATGGTCAATTACTACGTCAACTGAACTTTCTTGGTACTTTCAAAGAAAAGATAAAATTGCTTTTTAATAAATTTATAGGCTTATATTTTCCCCTTATCAAAATTCCTCTTTTTCTTTCTCTCTCTACTTTCTCTCTCTCCGTCGTAGCGGTCGTCGACGGCGGCTCTTCTTCTTCCTCCTATATCCGATTGATGGAAAACGGACCGCCGCAGCCGTCAGGTTTGTACAATCTCTCTGTATTTCGATCTATTTCATCAGCGAATTTAATTTTGTTTTTGTTAATTGCCTTTTTTAGATAGTGTTTGGGCTACTTGTCGTGTACCGCGACTAATTCAATGAATAGATTGAAGAAGATCACCTAAAGTTGTTGTTTTGGGATTTGAATTTGGATTTTGATTGTGATATCTCGTGGTCAATTTTGAGTTTCATTGTTGTTAGGGCATATTTTTGGGGTTTGTCAAGTGCCAATTATTTGATTAAATTACGTTTATATCCGTGCAAATTTCGATAGTAAACTCATCGAAGGGGGCAGAGTTATCTGGTAATTGTGTTGTCGGAGATATCAGGTATGAGGTGGAATAGCTGAGGTGTGTATGCTGGCATGGACGCCACTGTCATTGGAAGAAAAAGAAGAGGGAGAAAAGCAGCCAAGAGTGTGTTCTAGTGGTTGAAGTGAGGTCTCGGGTTAAGTTCCCAACAGATACAAAAAACTCGCTAATTTCTTCCCATTCATTGCTGGTAGGAGGTAGTGGAGGTGCGTCCAAGCTGGTCAGGACACCACATGTATTAAAAATAAAATAAAGAAAAATATTGAGAAGGAATCTATTTTGTCTTAAAAAGATCAGTTATTTAATATTGGAATTATTTTCAGCTGAATTGAGGCAGAGTAGATACATGATTAATAAACTAATTTGGCATTGAAGTGCAGAAAATTGGTATTGGATTTAATGGGCTCAATCAAACACATTTAATTTGCCTGTGATGCCAACGTTTGTATTTTCTGGTGGGCAGAATTTACTTGTTAATCTCATATCCCATAATTATAGTATCTAATATGGTTCTGATAAAACCTCTAGTTTTTTCACGGGAAATTTCGTTTTCCTAGGAGTCGTCCAAGAAGTAAAATTACTGATTATTGGAATGAAATGGCGAGAATAGAGCAGAATAGATATAATGGATTTATATAGCTGAGTACAGGTAGTTTAGGATTAAGTGATGGAGCTGACATGGAGAAAAATTAGAGAGTTGTGTGCTCAAAGAGAGAAAGTAGTGTGCAATACTACTAATGCCATCCATTAGTCACTTAAAATGTCTTCTCCGGTTGATATTTGATAAAATGATTGGCTACCCTACAATTTGATAATTACAAGTAGTAAAGTTATATTAAAGCAACTTCGTTAAACATGCTGTGTAGCTATTATTCCTAGCAGCTGATACTGAGCAATTTCTTACACCCTTTTTTTATACATTAATGATTAGGTAGAAAGAATTTCATATTTTTGCTAAAGTTATTGTTTAAAATTATATTTGCTATGCATTTATTTGGTCAGGTTAATTAGATATATTTAAAGGCTATCTAACATGTTACTGGTTTCTCACAGTAGATATGTCTTTGAATAATTAGAGAAAGGTGTAAACAAAATTGTATACATTGCTAGTAAGTACCCTTGTTGTATTCAAAGAAACAATTTACTCTCGACCAACTTATTTTTACTTTCTTTTGAGTATTATTGACTTGACATTTGTTTCCACACAGGTAGTAGCCCACCCCCAAAACCCTGGGAACGAGCTGGGTCTTCTTCAGGCCCTGCACCTTTTAAGCCTCCCTCTGCTGGTAACACGAGTGACGTAGTAGAGGCATCCGGAACAGCCAGGCCTGGTGAGATTGTTTCGACTGCTAATAGGAATACAGCTGTTAATAATAACGCACTTGCAAGGCCTGTACCTACTCGACCTTGGGAGCAGCAGCAAACTTACGGTAGCTCATACGGAGGTATGCAGATGTTTAGTTAATTTTCCCTCTTGCTCTTTTTTTTTTTGTGCCTGTTCTGTTTTTCCATCAAGAGGGTTGGCTGTCTGAAGTCCATTATTACAAACACGTCTGTTGATGCCTTTTTCACTAGCACAGCTGTTTTGTGGTTTGTAAATAACTATTTGTATTTTACATCCTTAAGGTTCACTACTGATATTATAAATACTACCAACCTTGCGTTAAAAGCCTCCTTTGGTTATAACAACTAAGTTATCCTTAAGGTCCACTTGTTTGTTCTGAATGTTTGTCCCCTGGCATCGAAAGGTTGATTATTGAGTGATGTGTATTATGATCTCTGCTTTGGAGTGCATGCATTTGATTTTTCAGGATCATAATGCCAATACATGACATGTAATCATGCAGACCATTATTAACTAGGCAAGTTCTTCCTAAATATATTCCGGTTTTATCATACTGTTTGATTCTCTTTCATACATTAGAAGTATGCCCACTGCCTTTTTTAAAAAAAAAGAATTACTAGGTTGTCTAAGTTTGTACTCCAGCTTATTCCTCTTTTGAAATTCATCTTTGTTAATGCACCTATTAAATCAACTTAACCTCTGATTGAATGTTTCCTTGAGCTGTTATCCGATCTGCTAGTCAGTATACCTCCTCTTCTTATGTGTCCATTTTTAGGAGCCAAGCGCTACTTGATCTTAATTCATTTGCAACAAGATGTCTATGAATGTGCTACTCAATTCCTTCTTCATCTATACTTTGTCCTCTGTAAGTATGAATGGCATCTGTGTGTTTACCAAGCCAAATCAAAATGTTGTTATGGACATACTCTTTTCCTTTCCTCTTATGGTGAAGAAACTTTCTCAATCTTTGAAGGTTTTGATCCAGTAATTGAAGTTAGTTATTCAATTGAAGTAAGAGGAGTTGAGTCCTTTTTTATTGAGTACCCAGTCTCATTATTTGCTTGATTGGGTCATTATGCAGGTATTAATACAGGTATGAATTATAATTCTGGATATGGAACTGGAACATATGGTTCTTATGGTGGTGGCTATGGAAGCACATACGGAAGCGGAAGTGGTTTGTATGGAAACAGTATGTACAGAGGAGGTTATGGTGGACTTGCAGGCGGTGGCATGTATGGTGGAGGAATGTACAATAGTGGGTATGGTGGCTCAATGGGAGGTTATGGCATGGGTGGTATGGGTGGTATGGGCGGCATGGGTATGGGACCCTATGGGGACCAAGATCCAAATAATCCATATGGTGCTCCACCTTCTCCACCAGGCTTCTGGGTCTCCTTCATGCATGTGGTAAGCTCTAACAGTACAAAATAAATTTATTTCTGTTCTTTACTTCTTCTCAGGGACTTTAAAGTGAATTTGATGTGTACAAGTCCCTCATTTGCCCTGCACTTCCAGTACAAACTGTGCTGGCCTTCTTTTTGAATTTTTGTTTTCGGATTGGCCAAGACTTTAAAATTAGCTCCAAGTGAATTGGTAATAGAGCAAGGCCTCCAAAATACAGAGAGAGAGAGAGAGAGAATCACATAGGAAGGGGAGAACTGTAGGCAGGCTCATTGTGAAATCTCAAAAGCTTCTTGCAGCTCACTGGTTTCTGTGATGTGATGCTTTTAGTTTATGGAAAAAAAAAAGGAATTATAGGTAGAGCCCAACGTTTTTGATAATAACATCTCCCTAAGCTTCACTTGATATAAAATAGATCCTCCCGAAGCTTTTATTAATTGTGAAAGCTCTCTTATTTGATGCAATGGTATTCTAGCCTGCAATTGGTAGGTTTGTCGATACGTATCTAAGAACTTGCAGGTCTCTTTGAATTAACAAAAAGTTCAAGGAGATGCATAAGAAATTAAGAATTATTTACATATCGTATTTTAGATTCTGGTGTGAGGGGAGGGTTGTCCTTCGGGTACCACCTTTTGAATCTGCTAGTAACATATGGTATTTTAGTCTATAATCTATAGACGTCATTAATGCCTTTTTTCCGTTGATAACTAATTGTTTGACATTATGTTATATAATGATGGCAGATGCAAGGTGTTGTAACTTTCTTTGGCCGCGTTGCAATGTTGATAGACCAAAATACCCAGGCATTTCACATGTTCATGTCAGCGCTCCTTCAGGTATATCTTCATTTATCCCTTGCATCCAAATAATTCTTGAACAACCAATACCTCCTTAAATACCTTATGGAGTTCTGTATTTGCTACCAATACTTTATGGAAAAGTATATAGGATGGTGATATAATAATCCAATTAACATATTTTTTACAGCTGTTTGATCGCTCAGGGTTATTATATGGAGAGCTGGCAAGATTTGTGCTGAGACTGCTGGGGGTCAAAACAAAGCCTAAAATTCAGCCCCCAGGTGCTAATGCACTTCCTGGTCCGCCGCACCAACCTCGTGGTAATCAGAACTTTATCGAGGGGCCTAAGGCTGCTCCAGGTGCTGCCTGGAACGATGTGTGGGGTGACAATGCACAGTAATGTAGAGTAGTGACTTACAAATGTCACCTACCATCGGAAGCCATCAACAAGAAGTTGCAGTTTGTATGAAAGCTACAGTATAGATAAGAGCTATGCTGGTGTGGTGTACTCGCATGTAAAACCAATCTACCTACCCTGCTGGATTGACTTGCTGCATTTAAATGAATAATAATCTTCCCTCCCCTTCCCCCTCCCCCTGCCATGTTTGTGTGGGATTTGTAGGTTGTTATAGATCAATGTGCACGTCAGTTTTGGAGACTTAACAACATCGTTCTGGAAATGATGTTTTATGATCCGGTGATTGGCGATGAGATGTTTCATTGTTACATCATTTGTGTAAATCCATGAAATCCGAAGATCTCAATTTATTTGACCAGTATCTTATTTGTTATACGTAGAGATGAAAGCACAAGCTGTGACAAATTTTTTACATGGATGCTCAAAACGCAGAGTAGAATTCATTCATGTTGAGAGGTAGAAATATAAAATGGATCTAAATCGAATAATAGAGAGAGGTAACAATGGACACAAATGTTGGAAGAGAAAATTCACATGTAAAACTAGTTCACCTTTTTTCCACCTATGATTCAATATACCAATCATTTCATTTATCCTGAATCAAACAATTGTTCTGCATTGTGAAGAGCTATACCTCTTGAGTGTGGGTTCTGCAATTTGCACCAAGCAACTGTTTCATTTATTAGAATCACTTATTTTCTTACGGAAGAAAACATTACAAGAAATTATACACAGATTGATACGAGTGTGCAGTGGGCACAACTGTCGTGCATTTCCATCAAGTTGGACAGGAACCGATGTTTCCAGTGGTGGACGGGTGAGTAACACGTTAGTTCCAGGGAATCCGAATTGGATTAACTGGGATGACATTTTCTCCTTCCGTGTCTGTAAAATCAGAATGTCTGCTGAGACCTGACAGCTTAAGACCTAAAGATTAGAGTCACCTATTAAAACCTGAAGGCTCCATGAGGGCAAATACACATTACTTCTTCTTCTTTGACCTCTACATTACCTCTAGCAAGTTTAAAAATTTCCAACGCTACACCACTGATCTGAGAATTTCTGGTGATGTAAAGAATTGAGAGACGTTTGCATCCGGTCCTCAATGCCTGCAGTCCACGATCACAAAGATTTCTACACCGATTCACATGTAGCGTTTTCAAGTTATGACAATGTGATGCAATAGATTCCCAACCTGCTATCTTGACCTCATGACATATTGCTAAGTTCCATTCCTGAAGCGATGGACAACCCTTTGCTATTGTCATGATACAATCATTGCCAATCATTCTGCTGGAACGGAAATTCAACACTCTTAACTTTGCAGCAAATCCGACGCTAATAGCTACCAGACCATTCACACGCATGCACCAGGTCAAGTTAGACACACTCAAGTATTCAACACCACCTCCACTTAGGATACTCCGTATTCCATTAGGTTCAAGCCTACAGTAATCGGCTTCCAAATGAGTCAGAGTTTGAGAACATCCTTGAAAGCCAGCACCAGTTAGATTTCTACAGTAGGATATCCTGATTGCTCTAAGATGACGGCAGTTTTGTGAAATAGCTTTTACGCCATAATCAGAGATTCGAGAGCAATACGAGAGATTTAGATCTTCTAAAGCTAGACAAGAATTAGATAAGGCCTCTAACCCATAATCTGTAACATTACACCGGTAAAGACTTAGTATTACCAACAAAGAACAGCCAGATGCCACGCAGGAAAGACCACTATCAGTTATCCCAAAACAGCAGTCTAGATGAAGACTTCGCAGTTTCGATCCATGACGTGGTAACAAAGACAAACCCGAATCTGGAAGCTCAGTGCATCCGGACAGAGACAATGATTCTAGGTTCTGGAAACGGTTCAGAAGCCTATATAAGTGTAATGTACTGATTTGAGTATTAGTTTGAGATAACGATGAAAAATTAAGCACAGTGAAAGAGCATTGGAACTGTAAAGATCTTCTATTTAGATTTTGAATTTGAAGCCAGCGACGACAGGTTAAACCAAACGATTCACGGTCAGATCCACAGTCAAGGTGTTGGAAAATAAAGAGTAAACAATCGTCAGGAAGCTGCATGATACATCCAGAGAAGTCATCTGATGGATTATCCATTTCTACCAAGTTAACACTCCAGCAAGGGTGTGAAGCTCGATAGTTCACAATAAACTTTTCTTTTTATTAGGACTTCCCAATAATTTTATCAAAAGACATGCTAGAGTCTAGAAGAGGTAGAAGACTCGAAAAAAGAAAGAGCAAGTCTTCAAACACATGACCTATGAGATCACTGGCTTATGGCAAAGAAATCTGGTTTCAGAACTATGAAGTCCCCTAAGACGTAGGAACTAGGAAGATAGTTTACTTATCAATCAGAGTAAAACGTCAACGTTCCCAACGGTCAGTTTTATCTATACTTATCGTCTTTGGTACCAATACCAAAAGCAAAAAGATTGGAGGACATTAACTTGAGAGGTTAGCCACACAAACCAACACTGCAAAGAATAAGGAAAACCCCATATTAGTTGACATTATACAGCATTGAGCATACCATACATGAATATCTTGTCTTTTGTTTATATGTAAATTTTCTCTACAAGAACATACCCAGTGTAATTCCACAAGTGGGATCGCGGAGGGTGGATACACGGCCCTTAACCATATCTTATGAAGGTAGATAGGCTATTTTAATGTTTTCAGGCATTACAAAATGACAAAGGTAAATTGTAACCTCATCCATATGTTGTAAGATGCTTTCTGCATGCATGTGTCCACTTCAATATGAATACATAACCTCAAATTTCAGCAGTACTACTAATGCGTACTACGTACATCATAAGATAGCGACCTAAGTCAAAAGATGCAAAAAAAAAAACAAAAAGAAATTAAAAAAAAAAACTTAATAAAAGCTACTTAATTGTCTTTTATGCATGCCAAGGTGTAGCTAGACAATAAAACCATCCGGAGCTATTTTCTCAGAAATATACCACACACATCTTGGTGAGGATACAAATATTTACAAGACTAATGTGTATGCTTAGCTTCATCTCGAGCCCGGGCTATCTGGATATAGAAAAGTATCCTACATTTGGTTAAGTCTTGAAAACATCCCAACTGTGATAGTAGTGTTACTTGGGCGCACCAAAAAAACTATAAGGGATTGAAGACTACTCCACAATCGAGCAAAGTTCATCTCCACCCCTTCAAAGGCCTCCTATTTCTGTCTTTCCAAATGACCACATTATGATCCACACGCATAAACATATGTATATGGTATCACAAACAATGCCTCAACCAGGAATAGATGTACAATTGGAAGATGAGCTTTCAAAGAACTAGCTATTCTGCAGACACTTGATAATAGCTTGTACAAAAACCTCTCCTAAGGGGTCATTTGGTTCAAACCGATATCTCAAGATTATAACTAATCCACCTTCTATATGGGATAAGTTATACTAAGATTTTGGTAAAAAAAAAATACTAACTTGGCTAATACCTCCAACCAAACACGGGATAAATTTAATCACAAAATTTGTTCCGGGATAACCCACCTGATTCGTTGAACCAAATGGCACTAAGAGGTCAGATTAGGGGTCGAAAAAGGAAATCAACTTTGAAGTAAGCTCAATACATAAGGAGCAGCAAGTAACAACCCAACAGAATTCCTTTATTCCCATAACTTGAAATATTTTGTAAATTACAGATAGCTCTAAGGTCCCCCTTGCTCCAATAAGTCAGCACTTTGGGTTTAGATATTCTAAGAGAAAGATTTAACAACACTTGAATGACCAAAGGCAGAGCAAGGGATTCTAACAAGGCTTTTCAAAAAAAATTCAAGAATGTATGCAGACCTATGTCAATGGAATCTTCCTTATGTCAATGAAATTCAACGATTGATAACAAGAACAACAACAACATACCCAGTATAGTCCAACAAGAGGGTAAAGTGTATGCAGACTTATCTCTACCTCATAGAGATAGATAAACATTTGACATATACACAAAAACATTTGTTTTTCCCCTATTTACCTATCATAATCATCTGACAAAATGAGATTCAACTGAACCCCTAGAATCCACCTAGCTCCACGACTCCGCCCCTGGCCTGAGTCGTGGGTAAGCACTTAAAAATACACATCATATTTTAGTTAATTTGAACCAAATAGATAATACAGTACACCTAAAGTTCTGCAATTGTTCTTCACATTGACAATTTCAAATAGACTACATAGAACACGGTATAGTGATTAGCTGAACAAAGTGAAAATACAGAACATTTCCCTCTACAAAAAATTGTTAACATGAAAATTCCGAGAGAAAAAAAAAACAAATATAAATTCAAAAAGCAATATTTTTTTAGCTTTTAGTGATTTTTTTACCTATTTATCTGCCGAAAAACACTAGATTCAATTGAACTAATGGTAGATATGCTACATCTACCAAATCTGGGTTCTATAATACTACAATTTCATCAAAATTTCACCAAAAAATCCTCAAAATCTATCAAATTCGGGAAGAAAAAGGTGTTTTGCAGACTTAAAAAAAATTGAAATTATAATCGGCCATACCTGAGAGCAGTGAGAGAGGCGAAGATAAGAAATTGGAACTATTGCTAATCACTCATATCAGCATCGCAATTTATAACACATTGTTTGGAAGTAAATATCACACATTTTATTGGTGCCGTTTGGATGATGGGTAGGTTTGTTGATTAAAAACAATTAAAAAGTATCACATTAATTTAAATAAGTTTTATAAGAGTAGATGTTAGATTATATAAAGAGTGTGTTGGTTGGTCATAACTCTTAATATGTTTAGAAGATGAGGTTATGAAAATTAGGATATTGAGATACGTAAATGTATAGGTATCTCAGGAGCGATTAGATTAAAAATAAATATATTGAAAATAAGATGTGTTGATATGTGTGACGGTCAAACTGAGGAAGGAGATGTACACATGTCTCAGTGAGTATATGTATGAGGTTAGGTATAATAGGTACAGGGAGAGAAGTAAATCGGTAAAGTATTGGGGAGAAGTTATTAGATATGATATGATATATTTTTATATCAAAGATTAAGCTTAGATATGAGGGTATGGACATCACACATTAGGGTTGATAATTAATAGTTTTGAAGTTGTCTCACTTTTCGTAGGATTTAACCTTGTTATTATAGTGTCTTACTTTTGATTACTAACTATTAAGTCATATTATTCTATATTTGTTGTTGTTCTCTTATTTGTATTAGGGAGATAGATAGATCGATAAAATATTAGGGGAAAATGATTAGATATGATATGACACGATTTTATATTTATCGAAAATATAATCCTAGTTAGGAGAGTGTGGATATCACATGCATACTAGGCTGGATGTTAGTAGTTTGGAGTGTTACCTTGTTTTTTTTTGAAAGATCTAATGTCTTGAGTTTGAGTGCTATCATGAGTCATCTATTATTTATTGTGTTTGGGTTATCGTATTATTCTATTGTTGTTATACTTCTCTTGTTAATTCCTTTGTCTTCCTAATTATTGTTTTTCTTTTTTCGTAACTAGTTTGACATGTAGTACGTAAGTCACAATTTTTGAAAATAGTTATTGGACCTTTACGAGGTAAGATTAATATGTTTACATTTTATCCGATTCGCATTTCACTTGTAAAATTTCACTGGATATGTTTTTGTTGTTTGGATTGTACAATAAAATATTGTCTTCATAAGTTTGTTTGGGTGTGTTTTTGAAATCTAACTGATTTAAATCTGAAGTTTTATTTAGACATGCAATTTGAATTTTCATATTATAATTTTACTCATTAAATATGAAAACCTCACAACTTGTCTCCCTAAGTCTTATACTATCTTAAATTAAAAAAAATTCACAATAAAAGTATAATACATTGTAATAAATATACAACATTTATGATCAAACTTTAGTTCGATAAAAAATAAATTGAGCATGAGTTGTAGTATATTGCGTTTTAATATAATCTTCTCACATAGTACAAACAATCTTATCATGTTAAGCACAGATTTCTAGATCAAATGACCAAAAAAATGAACTAACATTGTTACTCCTAGACATTTATCATTAGCAATTGTGTTATCATGGGTCATATTTCGTGAATTTTCATGACTCTCTCTTGGTATTCTCGCAATAACTTATGACTCACTGTATTAAGCTATGACAATCATCACTTTGTGTCAATATCATAATGGTTCATACCTTATTTTACTTGTGTGTCATATTTTATGAAAAATAAACAAAGTAGGAAAAAATAAATTTAATTGGTAAGAACAATAATTATATCTTATATAAATTGTTTAAAGGTTAGTAAGAGTAATAATGTGAAATAGTTTTTTTTTTGGTATGAAATAAATGTTTGGTTGAAATAAAATAATGATTTTCTTTATAACATATAAACTCGTAGGTTTATATTGAAAAATATAAAATCATAATATAAAATTTTCAAATATTTTTTTTTCAAAAATTTAAAATTTCATCTCATAATTTGAAACTATAAAGTAAAATTCCATATTAAATACTAATTTCATTTCATAATCTAAAATCACATTTCAATACCTTTATAGGCCATGTGAAATAAATTATATCTCTTTATTTTTGAATTAAATATATTGGTTTTTGTCTTAATTGCTTAAACAAAACCACAAATTAAATGTCAAGACTTACTTGTTACTCGTACAAAACTTTATATATATTTATTGACTTATACATGTATATAAATCATTTTTTTTTTAAATAATTATATTGTATCATTCAAAATTCAATAATTATATCCTTTCTTATACGCTTTTAGTTCACTCTCATTGTTTAAAAAAAATTCACATGTATATTTTCTTACTATTGTTATTTCAGTTATGCATTAAAAATAAGTTTAAGAAATTAACTTTTCTTATCTTTTTCATCAATCTATTGTCATTATTTTTCATAAATAAAAACTCAAATTTATTTGACGATTAATCTTAATTCTTATTCAATTTGTAAATTTCATAACATATCATTCATGTATAAAATACTTCACAATCGACCTAGAATAGGAGGTCATAAATTTTTGAATAAAATATATCTTCTTCTTTTTTGGAAAATATTAAAGTATAAATTATGTATTTTTTCTTAAAAAATAAATTCTAATCTTAATATTAAAAATTATGGGCTTCATATTTCAATGGGCCGAACACACATGGGCCTTACAGGTGAACATTTCATGATTGGCCCATTAGGGTTTCGTTAGGTATTTTAGCTTCATATTAGTAGTGTTTTTCTCACACAAGCTTCTTCTTTAACTCATTCCCCACAGCCCCAAGCGCCGGCGGAGGCTTAATCGACGAACAGCAATGGTACGATTTAGTTATCTTTTTATAATTTCAATGAAATGTATGTTATAGATTTTCTATTGTACTTTTGAATTCATGATATACTTTTTGTTGTTTGAAAAAAATTATAGCTATAGAGTTTTTCATTCATAATTTTGTACTGTATATGGTTGTTTGGTGTATACAAGTGTGTAAATAGTGGTTTTGGTGTTATTTTTATTGTTTATGGATCTGTTTTTATGTTATCGATATGTGCTTAGTTTGATTTGCTTTTGTTTCTCACTTTTTATTTGGTGCATGTATGAAAATGTTAACAAAAAATGAATTTTCTCTTGGAAAGTTGAAAATATTTCTCTATGGATCAGAATATTTATTTCGTATAAATAATAGGCAGTAGATAATATAATATTAGGCAAGGAGTTTGATTTTTGTAGAACTAGTGATGGAAACTGTCTTATTCTCTTCTGCGAACATGGATTTTGCATTCTATATCTGATTTAAGCTTGATTTTAATGACAGTATATCACTCGAGTTTAATTTAGGTTTTAAACTTGAAAGCTTCAAGCTTTAAGGTTCTTATTTTTGAACTAATTATACTTTTTAACATCTAGACTAATTTTCATCGTGTATTTATGTTGTGTCGATAAATATTCTGTTTGTAACTAATGAACTCTATCCTCCACTGCATATCCCTTGATGGGATTGAACCACTTTTTAACATCTAGATCTAAAATAAAGCTTATGTTACTTACTCGACATTCCAATAGCATTTTGTTTAGGAAAAAAATGTATATGACCTGCAAATTAATGGTTGGTACAAGTTGCGTAAACTATGATTTGAATGCTTCATTTTCTTTGAGTTTTGACATTGTTGCTAAATTATGTTGCAGGCCTTCATCAAAGTCCAGAAGACAAGGGCTTACTTCAAGCGTTTCCAGGTTAAATTCAAGAGAAGGAGAGGTAAAACTCTATCTTCCTTTATCTTTTCTGGTCTGTTTTCAATCTTATTTGCAGTTGAAGTATCACTAATTTCAATGTTTTGCTAATGTGTAGAGGGAAAGACTGACTACAGAGCCAGGAATCGTTTGATCAATCAGGACAAAAACAAGTACAACACTCCAAAATACCGTTTCGTTGTTCGATTTGTATCCTTTCTAATGCATTTTCTGCCTTTTTTATTTGCAAAGCAGCTACTTGATAGATTGCTATTTCTTTCGGAGAATCATCTACTTTTCGTTTGGTCCATGGAACAATTCCTTATTACTGTGCATTCATTGAATGTCACTTGGAATATTTTCACTTGATTAGTGATGGAAATTCTGAGAGTAACTTCTCTGTGATGCTGGGAGGTGATTTTTCCCGTGTTTTATCTTAACATTTTCCTCTAGACTAACAAGGACATAATTGCACAAATTGTGTCTGCTAGTATTGCTGGTGACATGATTCTTGCTTCTGCTTATGCAAGCGAGTTGCCTCATTTTGGACTGAAAGTTGGATTGACAAACTATGCTGCTGGTACTTACTCTAGCTATTCATTTATTGGTTATCCAGATGAAATTCTTCTGTATATCTAATTTATGATAAGTGGTTTACTACTGATTTCAGCATACTGTACCGGACTTCTCTTGGCAAGGCGAGTTCTCAAGAAGCTTGAAATGGATGAAGAATATCAAGGAAATCTTGATGTAAGTGGTAGCTGCAAGCAAGGATTCTGTGTGTATCTTTTGTCCTGTTTGCAGTTTCTTTTATATCTAACTTCAAATGCATGTTGTCACAGGTCAATGGAGAGGACTACTCTGTTGAACCTGCTGAAAGCAGGAGGCCTTTCCGTGCTCTCTTGGATGTCGGCCTCTTAAGAACTACTACAGGGAACCGTGTTTTTGGTGCTCTCAAGGTATCAACCTGCTTTTGCTGTTGGTTCCTTCTCTGAGTTAAAAGTCTATACAATGCGCCAGATTGCTAAATTTTTTCTTTAATTGAAATTTTTTATTTGTGAACAACATCGTATAGTTTCTGCGAGTTGTTGCTTGAATGGTTCTTTAATCAGCTATAACTTCAACGTGAAGAACATTTGCAAGATTATTTCCATCTCTGAGAAACTAGAACTTTGTTCAACTCTCCCAAGTATGGTTGGGGCTGTTGGGTAGATCTTATAGTAATTCTTCTCTTTGAGGGACCATGTTTTCCTTCATTTCATTATTTAAGGTGCATTAAACAATAAACTGTCTATCTGCAATATTTTTCTTGGTTTTCATGGTGCATTGGATGGTGACATATTAGTTATGCATTAATCATGTCATGTGACATTTAACTGTGTCTTATCTGTGTTGTTGAATATTTGTTTCTTTGACTCAGGGTGCATTGGATGGTGGGATTGACATCCCTCATAGCGAGAAGAGGTTTGCTGGATACAGCAAGGACTCTAAGCAACTCGATGCAGAAGTTCACCGCAAGTATATCTATGGTGGCCACGTTGCTGCTTATATGAATGTGAGACATAGAAGTACTTTAGATTGATCTTTTGTAATTCAAGTAGAATCCTCCATGGGTAGGGAGGGGCACAGAAGATTGTTTGATTTTCAGTGTTCATTCTGGCTTCTATTTACTCCCCATCTCTAATATGCTTGATCATTGTTTGCAGACTTTGATGGAAGATGAACCTGAGAAATATCAGACACACTTCAGCTTATACATCAAGGCGGGTCTTGAGGCAGACAATCTTGAGGAGATGTACAAGAAGGTTCATGCTGCCATACGCGCAGACCCAAGTCCAAAGAAGTCTGGAAAGCAACCTCCCAAGACACACAAGAGGTCTGAAATTTCTATCCTTATTCAGCTTTATAGAAAATAATAGAAGTTAAAATCATTAGGACAGAGCTGAAATTCATAGGTGCGCACTAGTGTTGTGTCCTTTGTCCTCGTAGACCCGTTCTTCATTAGCTTGAGCTGTAACTTGTTTTGATGCATTTCTGGAGGATCTTCATCTCTACTGATTATCGTGCTACATTACTGTCTGAACTACATAGTGCTTATAGATGTGTCCCGACAGAAACTCCATTGCTTTCTAAACCATACTACTTGGGGGCTGTTCTGCAGGTACAACCTTAAGAAGCTGACTTATGAAGAGAGGAAAGCTAAGTTGATCGAGAGACTCAATGCTTTGAACGCAGCTGGTGGAAATGATGACGATGAGGAAGACGATGATTAGTGAATTTGTAGAAGAACTTTGAATCCTTGTTGCCTTAAGGTTTTCTATTAATATTATTCCATTGAGTTTTAACTTATATATTTGTCTATCATTTCATTTAAAAGATAATTAATTATTCATAGTGATCCCTTTCTGAATAACGACTTGACTTGTAGGAAATTAATTTTGTTTTAAAGATCATATTGGTTAATAATCGATAATATATATAATATCAAAGCGTTGGTTAAAATTCTGATGACATCACCAATAACCATTTTTATAAAAAATATTAGTTTATTTTATGATTGTCTCGAAACAAAACTTATTTGTGAAAACAAAAAACAAGTTTTCAACATTTTATGACATCTAATTACGATAATAAAATAAATTTCTTCAAAAGTAGTAACCATTATCGGTAATTCAACTTTATATTAATATGAGAACATTCATTTCACTTGAACAAGTAAAACAAATAAATCATTTAATTATCGTCAATCGGCACCATCATCTTCATCTAAGAAACTTTCTCCAATTGACAAATCAACTAATAAAATCATATATAAAATTTTTAAAAATGATCCGAAGGTGGAATGTATGGAGTGAGAGAGAGAGTGTTTTGACTTTTGAGTGTGTAAGGAAGAGAAATAACAATAGTTTACTAATTAAATTTGGTAAAATATAAAAACCATAACTCATTTTGACGAGATATAGTTAAGTCAATTCTATTTTACAAATAGTTATCTCATTAAAATATTAATAAGATCGATAGAAAATCATAAGCTCTCATCTTCAAATCTTAACACAAATTAGAATATTACATAAGCATTTCTTCTATCCTTTATAGGTTTCGACATTGTTATTTGATACCTAATTCTGGTGTAAGATGATAAATATCTCATAAAATTAATCAAATTGCGCGTGTAAATTAAATTGAACTCCGTGTTTTCTTTTTAAAAAAATTCATCTACATTGAAATCTGACTCTTAAACCTCATTTGAGGAGAAACTTTTTTTTTTTCGTGTATCTAAATCTCGAATCAAAATCTTTGATTAAGATAAGAGCAACCCAAACACCATTTTTATAAAGAAAATTAGTTATAGGGTTATTATTAATTATATATAATTATAATTAACAAATAAATGACAGATTGATAATATATACGTACTATTAATTAAAAAGTCCAGGTCTATTTTTTCCCCAATTAACATCTCACCTCGGCGAAAGAGGAATTAGGGTTTTAATAGCATCTCAATTGGAGGGCAAAATAGATTTGTGCTTCGCCGGAACCCTAATTTGCTTCTCCGATCACTCTGTCAGATTGAGTATGCTTTCTTTCTACGTCGAAATTTGAATTCATATATTTTATATGATTGTATGTTTTTTGGATTCCTCTTTGCTGTTTTTTTGCTTATAATTGAACTCTGGCGATGAAGATGTTTGGTTGATACTAGAATGTATTAAATGATGAGAATTGGCAGCAATGACTTAACTTTGGATTTCGAGTGAATTTGAAATATACCGGCATTTTTAGTATGTCAAATTTTGAATTTTGGCGTTAAAGGTGGTCTAAGATTTTGTAAATTGAAAGTCCAGTTATTGATTATTGGGATTGATCTTTATGGAGTTTTGATGTTTTTTTCGATCTTTTGTAAATGTATGTTTTTTTTTAAAGGATAGACAATAACAACAAAAAATCCAGTGAAATCCCATAAAGTGTGGTTTTGGGAGGGAGATTGTACGTAGTAGGCCTTACCACTACCTCAGAGAGGCTGTTTCTTGAAGAACTTCTGATCAAGTAAATCAGAGCTGTAATTAAAAGAAAACATGACAGCCCTTGTCATATCTGTAAAGAGGATTCCCAGTCAATTATCTTCTTTTTGTGTAGATTATGAGTTTTCTTTTGTTATATATCCTGCTAGCGAGTTAATCTTTCCTTCCCAAAATAGTGACTGAGTCTCCTTGTTGCCTCATTTGAAAAAGCTCAATCATTTTTCTTCATATGGCACATTTCCCTCAAATGAATCAAACTGATAAATTGATTCCTTTTATATTGTTTATAGACCAAACACATTAAGGCCCCTTAAACTTGCCACAAATTTTCATTTTGCTACCTTGGCTCAACTATGGCTTGTTCGAATTAGACACTTAAAGTAAGTCTGAACTTTGTCTGTGAAGCACCTCAGCGATAATCACCTAAAAATATTAAGTATGTGTTATTCACACTCATTGACATGAATAAGTTCCAAATAAAATAAAGACACGTGGCATTTGGATTCATATATTAAACAAACATTATAAAATAATATATATGTTATTTTCGCATGATCCCTCCCATCGTGTATTTTCTTCCCACTTCACAATACCAATGGTTATACTAGTGTTCTTCAACCCTAGCCTCTTCCATCGTCTCCTACCCCCACCCCTAAAGCTTTGCTCACATTCTTCTCAATTGCCAGTATTGTGTTTTGTGTTGTGCATTATTAGTGCTATAAGTTGTTTGCATTATCTGATTTCTCCTTCTAATAAATAATTAAACTAAAAATGTATGCCTTAAGTCCATGGCTCCACGCCTCTTTGTTTTTCTAGTATCCTAGAGACCCAGGCCAATGGTTATTATACTAAATGCGAAATAGTGATTATCTAATTTTATCATTATTTTGTATCATAAAGATCTTGATAGTTCTTGTTTCATTAAAATTAAATTGAATCATATAGTATTTCATGATTTAGTAGTTTCAGATGACAATAGAAAGAAGACAGGAAAAGAAATTAAATAGAATATTTTTTTAGGCTTTCACTCTCTTAGTGAAAATGTGATGCACACACTTTCCCACATCGCTTATTTGTGTTTAATAGGTATAATTTTAATGATGTTGAAGTGTATATAATAATTAGTGTTATAGAAAGCGAAATTAAGGTCCTTTGGGATTTAAGCGCAAATAAAGCGTGTGCTTTATTGGAAAAAGACGCAAATGGAGAAAAACTACAAATATGTATGTGTAATCCAAGACTAATAATCATAAGCATGAACAATAAATATATGGACAAAGAAATTGAAAAATAATTATAATAAAATGAAATATCAATTGTTTAGTGTCACCTCTTCAAGATTGCACTCATTGGTAAGGAAAAATATGTTTTACATCCTTGATGACAACACCAAAGTGCTTATAAAGCGACGGAAGCACTCAACCTGTTTTTTGCCTCGTTTTAGGGCGTAAGTGCACCTTTCACGGATAATAATAAACTATTTTTATGATACTTCTCTACCAATCCCAATATACTAATCTATTCATACATTCTCTTATTGAACTCCCCGTTAGTAAAATCAGATCATTTTATCAGGTAGAGGGAGTATTTGTCTCCTGGTCAATTGTCTAAAGTTGCGTAGTGGGATCTTTATGTTTGCATGTTTCCTCTTGAGACGGCTTTCAATATCAGTTTTTTAGTATCATTTTTTCCCCTAAATATTCCGTTGCCGGGACTTGAACCCGGATCTTTCGGGTGAGAGCCGAGTATCCTGACCAACTAGACATTTGTTATTTTATTTCACTTTTCATGTTATGATGTATTTTGATGACTTGATACATGGAAACCATGTCATTATTAATTTCATCCCAAAACTGGCTTTGTCTTCATCATTTGCATTCTTTCATGGCTCTTCCAGAAAAAAGGTTTAGACTAAAAATAACTTACTTCCTTTTATTCTGTTTTTGCCTATTTAACTTTCATAATATCTCCTAATAATCGTCTCTGAACATGTATTACCAGTTATGTTTTGTTGTCTCCTTTTCTTCCTTTCCCCTCTATGCTGTGGCCTGTGGGCTCCCATCATTCCATACTTTAGAGCCTTGTATTCTTGTGAAAGAAAATGTATACTGCTGGATTTTATTGCCGTTCAACGTTAGATTTAAGTATCATGGAGTGATTTGTGAGACGAGCTGATCTATTCGTGAATTCACATTCTAAGTTGACTCACTAATTTGGCAGATTAATGTTTGGTTTCATTCTTGATTTACTGGAGCTGTCATTTTTTTGACTCTTAACAATTTTTGTTTGACTAAAATTAATCCATGCCAAACCAAGGTGTCTTGGTGTCTTTTACTTTGTATAAATACTGAAATTGATTCGCTTTATCGGTTCACCATGGTTACTAAGCCAGCTTATATATGAATTTATGTATTGCCATTGCCATTTTGTTTGCATTTTAAATCTTACACGTAGACCATTATTAGCTGGATAATTGTGGACATTGTCTTACCTGCCAATACTTCCCAGGAAATGATGCTCTATCTTATGCTGGGCGCTAATTGATGGATCCAGACAGCAAGAAGTTTGGAAGAGGTGAGCTTCTTACTGTGATCTTTGAACAGTTTCTTTGCATGTTTGGGTAAAATGACTACTGCTAACATTTGACTCTACTTGGGTCCATATTGCATGTCTAGGTTTTGATTGAAGGTGGAATGGAATGCCTTGCATTTGATCTGTACTTGTATATGTGAATTTCATGCTTGATCTATTTGGTGTTAAATTTTGTCTCTTCTGTTTTTCTTCTTCTTTTGTGGTGCCATTTTATTTAATTTCAGGAAGTGGAAGTGGTTGATTTACTTCTGACTTGAATTCGCCTATTTCTTTTGCACTTAAGTATGTAACCGCTATCATCTATTTGGAAAACAAACGAAGATTAGTGATGCTTGTTTTGTCGCTTTTTGAATGAGGTTCTGCAAAATTCTCTGTGCTAAGCAACGTGTTATCCAGCTTCATCTTGCAGCATTTGGATTAATGTTGGCTGGTACTTTGTTCATAGGGTAATGAGTTTGGTAACAAGATCTCACAAATTACTAAAATATGCTTAAAGTCGTGCCAAAGTGGTCAAAGTTTGCACACAGTTAAGGTGTTTTATAAAGGTTGTGATTTGCTAAAAGAATATTGTGCTTCCCGTTTTTAAATTCCAAAGAATTTAAAATCAAAATCATTTCTCTTTGATCTTCTTTTCGTTGACATTTTTTCATTTTAATTTAGACACCGTTGGCTTTTTAATTTAGACACTGTTGGCTTTTTAATTTAGACACCGTTGGCTTACTGTGGTTGATTGGTCCAATTACATTATTAGGGCCAAGAGAGCTTGCAGGTGCTGTGGATCTTATTAATCACTACAAGCTGTTGCCTCATCACGAGTACTTCTGCAAGAAGCCTCTTCCATTGTCAATTTCAGATACACGCTACCTTCACAATGTTGTGGGAGACAGAGAAATTAGGAAAGGGGAAGGGATGCAGTTGGATCAGCTTATACATGATACGTCTTTTTTAAAAGAGACAAATTCACGCATCCAACCATTTGAGTTAGATGCTCTTAATGAAGCTTTTCAACTACGTGAAGCAGCTCCAATTGTTCTGCCTCCGGTAAGAAACCTATTGTGTGAAGCTTAGTTATATAAGTATGTCTGATTCAGCTCTTTAAGTAACCCTTTCACTCCTTTCTGATCTCTGAAGATGGAGGCAGAACAGCATTTTTTTCTCTAACCCTGTGCTTTTCTATAATGCCAGTTTGCTTGTTCCACTAATTCCTGATTTGGTGTTTCATAGTCTGAAAAAGGGATCCCCACTGTAGCTGGAAAGTCTAAAAGTGAGTCGAAAGACAAGGAGAAGAAGCATAAAAAGCACAAGGATAAAGACAAGGAGAAGGACAAAGAGCATAAGAAGCACAAACACCGTCATAAAGATCGAAGTAAAGACAAGGATAAAGAGAAAAAGAAAGATAAAACTGGCCATCATGATTCTGGTGCTGACCTTTCAAAGAAACATCATGAAAAGGTCTGCTACTAGCAAATGTTTATAAAATTATTTACCTTATCAAAAAAAAAAAAAAACTAGCAAATTTAAGAGTTATGCAAATCTGGTGATTCTCCTGGCATGCCATATACTGTGAATATCATGTGGTTGTTTCATATTTAAGAAGTTTAGAAGACTGGTTCACAGTAAAGACACTTAATAATTGGCCCAATGGTGTCTTTACTGAAAATGGCATTACTTCGTAACTGACAGAAATATTTTTTATAGTTCCACTTAGAATCTTGCTATCCGTTTCTCTTGCTTCCGTGCACTTTCACTACATTGCTTGTGATGTAGCTTATAAGTTGCATTTATAGGATTCAAGTAGAATAGAGTTCAGGATAAAAAGGTTTAATTTTAGGAAATATCTAGCTCAAGAGTTTGTTGAATCAATCGTTGCTTGACTTTCAGTTTTTAGTCACTGCGTCAAAAGATAGCCATTTGACTTAGTTTAATTAGGTATCCAATACATTTTTTTTGACATTAGTAACATTGTATTTCAGTCAGTAGTTGGGTAGTACTGAAAAACCATATTTACAAAAATAAGAAAAAGAATAAAGTCCTTCCAATGCTAAACCAGGAACTAGATGGATCCTAAACCATCTATGATTGACTCAATCTCATTGGAGTAGACATTTGTACACCAAAAACAGAACAACAAAATACATTTAAGCTTGACTTCCTGCAGGTTGTTGTCCTTATTTTCAAAACATCTATCATTTCTCTCTCTCCATATAGTCCACCATATACAAGCAGGTATTATCCTCCATCTTTCTTTGTTTGTAGCCTCAACTCCAGCCTCCTCCCAACTGAAAAGAGTCTCATCAATCTTACTAGGCATACTCCAGGAAATGCCTCTGAGATTAAGGGAAATCTGCCACAGTTGAGCAGTGAAATTGCAGTGTAGAAAGAGGTGTTTTACTGTCTCTGTATCCTTACCACATAAGGAGCATCTGTTGCATAAAGATATACCTCTCTTGGCCACATTGTCCAATGTCAAAACTGCTTCATTGGCTAGCAGCCAGGTGAAGCATGCCACTTTTTGTGGCACTTTGACTCTCCAAATTTGCTCCCAAGGCCATCTGAAATCTTGATTCTCCACAAGACTTGTTTGTTTATATCCTTCATTCACCCTAGGTATCCAATACATTGTCATTTCCATAACTAGCCTTTTACTTACAACAGTAGCTTCAAGTTCTAGTTTGTTTGATTGGTCTCGTTTTTGTCGTCGTACTGTATGCTATGTACTGTTTTGATGAGAGGTTGACATTGTATTCTTTCTCTGTGTGACAATTGTGGATAATTTTTCTTGTTTGATTTGATGTCTTGGCCTAGAGGAGCTTAACTATTGAGCTGGCTTGTTTGGATCGCTCTTGCTGTAAAAAGTTCATCACAGAGTTGACACTTTTAGGACTTCAACAAATAGTTATAATGTATAGACTGTGTTTATGCTTTTGTTTGACCTCACTGATTATGATCTTTCTGATGATATCAGAGAAAGAAGCATGAGGGCAAGGATGATCTTAATGATGTTAACAAACACAAGAGAAACAAGGTAAGATAATTTTTTTATTCAATATGATCTGTGCAAACGTTAAGTTCATTTCTGAGCTCATTATATGGGCAGATTTTTCGGTATATTGAGACCATAGACCTTATACAATATTCTTACATGCTGAAATGTTGCAGCACACGAGCTAAAAGATTGATGAAATTGGGGCAGTAAAGGTTACATGCTGAAATGTCACATGTGCTGCTATAATTTACTGTTCTCATGTGCTGCTATAATTTACTGTTCTCATGTGCTGCAGTTAAGAATTTGGAGGAATCCTTTTCTTATTGTAAAATATCTAAGGTACAGATGTTCTTATTCTACTATATCCGACACATTGAATAACTTCACGAGTCTTTCCATCCATGCCATCTATTATAGAAGGTCTATATCCTATTTGATTCTGGAAGAAAAGAAAGACTAATTATTGACGTCAGAAGCTGTTTGCAGCCTGTTTTGTAGCCATTAGGTGCCCATGAGGTTCATATATATGACTTTAAGTATTTCAGTTTGTGGATTTTGAACATTTGCATTTGTTGGATAAACAGCAGATTCCTAATTATGGTCTTTTAGTGTTGCTTGTGCTTTTTATCTGTATATATTCTGTTGCAGACTGGAAGGGTTGCTGAGACACTATTAAAACATAAAAAATAGAAGAGTTAGTAGACATTTTAGATACAGAGAGTTATTTGACATTGCATTCTGCTGTTACGTCTATTTTTGGCGTTTTCAACCTAGAGCACATCATAGTATTAGTTACCTTTTGTGTTTCATAATGTTTCTATTTCTCTTCTCCATGCAGAATAGCTTCTGGACCAACTAAAGAATGTAAAGAGGGTGAATGCAGCTGTTGAAACTAGATTTTAGTGAAGTGTACATAGTGCTGAAAAACAACCTCATTGTATTATATATACTATATAAGAGCTTGTTTGACATTGTTTATTTTCATAAGCACTTTCTTTTTTGGTAAACTAAAGTTTTTATTTACCAAATGGATAATGTACAGCTTAAGAAAAGGAACAAAAACAAAACTCTAGCTGGGAAGGACTTATTGCTCCTATATGCATGTGTAATATAGAGTAACTATTATAAATAGTATTTCAACTACCTTAATTTATATTTCAAACTCTACACATTAAATTCATTATGAATTCAAGTGTTTAGGTGATTAAAATATAAGATTAATATTCTCATCATTGAAAGAGGACTTTAATTCAAAAGTATGACAACGATTATCTGCATACCATTTACCTAGTTCAAAAAATATATCTATCCTTTTTGTAAAGGAAAAATGGTAATTGGGAAAAATGTTTTGGATTATTGTGTGGAGAACATAAGCAAAAGGAAAAATGATAATTGATGAGATAAGCATATGTAGTCATGAAAATACATCATCAAATAATCCACATCCTTTTATTTTTCACATCATTTCTATAAGCAAAATAATACAATAGGTGAACATTGAAAATAATAGCAAGTAATTATCAACTTAGGTCATTAGGCAAAGCCTTAAAAGGCCATCATAATTTCAAACTCAAACCTACAAATCGAAATTGTGACAATAAATTAATATTGCTTATGCAAAATCTTGCGTACGTCACTGACTTATACCAAAATCTTGGTACATATAAGACAACACTAGCATGAAAAAAAAACATATAGTTATTGGATACACACTAAATCTTTAAGACACATTAACCAATTTATCAACAAACTCATTAATGTTTCTATCTGAACTTCCACCTTCATCCATGGCCTTTTTTGTCACTTCTCTCCATTTAATTGCATTTTTTCTAATCTCTTTGCCTCTTTCTCCTTCCATAACTTCTCTTATGCAATGTTCCACAACTTCTTTTTCAACAACACCCTTTTCATTAGCTTGTGCCTTTATTCCCATCTCCCAAATATCCATCACATACTTAGCATTTGTACATTGATCAGTCCATATTGGAATTGCCACCATTGGGACTCCCAAACTCAGAGCCTCTAAAGTCGAATTCCATCCACAATGTGTCATAAAACAACCGATCGCTTTGTGTGATAATACATCTAGTTGTGGACACCAAGTTACAACTAGCCCCTTTTCCCTTTTTATGTTATCTAAAAAATCTTTAGGAATTTTAGGCTCTTCTGATTCTCTAACTACCCATAAGAAGTTGTGGTTGCTTTTCTTCAATCCACAAGCTATCTCCTTCATTTGCTCTTCTTTCAATTCAGCCATACTTCCAAATGAGACATACACAACTGATCCATCATTACAATCACTTAGCCATTTCATGCAAACATCAGTTTTAGGCTTGTATATACTTAGACCATATGAATTATCATTCTCAAGTCTCTTGTCCACATACATTGATGGTATGGTTGGTCCAATAGTCCTCAATCTCAATCTCTTTGTTATCCAATCCACTTCCTGTTCATAATTGAAAAAGAAAAGATCATATAAATGAACTATTTATGTGACTTACTTTCCTTTTTAGTCAGTCACAAAAAGAATGATCCAATTCTATATTAAGCAACAATTTCACTATAAAATATCCCTTAATGATATGATTTACCGCCACAAAAATTTTATCATTCATTTTAGACCACAAATTTTAAAAATCTTATTTTCCTTCTTAAACTCCGTGCCCAGTCAAACTACCTCACCTAAAATGAAACGGAGGGAGTAAATAATAAATGGTTTGTCTGTGCAATAAGCTCCCACTATGCACGGGTTTGTGAGAGGGTATATATGATCGCATTTGATCTATTGTACAAACTCTTACAATTCTACCAGAGGTGGCTTGAACTTATGACCTTCTTGATCACACGGTTTCAATCCTTACCTATGTTGAGCACTAAGGTGCAACGACTTTAAGTGGTCCATGTAGATTAAATAAGACTTGTGTTAAGCAAACAAAATAGCAAAAAATGATTTTCTACGCCACCAAAAAGTAAAGAACCCATAGTCATGTCATGTGCTGTAATGCACAAAAACACTCCACCTCACCAATTAAAAGTAAAGCACATGTGGTGCTTGCTTGTGACACATAGGGCTTTGGGATCCTTCAGAAAATGTCAATGGGGTGTGTTAAATCCTCTAAAAAGTTATTGATTTTTCGAGGATCTGATATAGATATGATGACATTTGTAAAGGATCTGAACAACATAATTTCTCACATTGCACCGTGGCTCGATCCCTTTCAAGTAATAAACAAATAATAAAAGAAGAAGAGTGAGAATACAAACATGTTTCTCCAATTCATATATGGTGTTGCAAAGGATCCAATCAGCTTCTTGTATATTAGAGAATTGATCAACGAGCATCTTCAAAAATGGTGGATATGACCCCATATCATTAACAAATGATGGCAAGTCAGAGGGAACTAATGGTTGATATAATCCAGGTAGCATTACTTGATCATGTCCTTCAACAGGAAGCTTTAGTTCCTTTAGTTGGATATGATAAAAAATATTTTCAACAGCACATGACATAGTGAAGAAAACACCACTTACAAGTCCAAACATTTTTGCAACATCAAGAATCCAAGGCATGAATGAATCATAAATGACACAATTTATAGGATTTTCTTTGTTTTTCAACTTTTCAATGAGTTGAATAAGAGCTTGTGATCCAACTTTTTGATGACTTTCTAAGTAGGTTTCAATAGATTTAGCACAAAAGAGTCCATTCACATCATCATATCCATCAGAAATTGGCTCAATTGTGATGGAACTTGTCAATTCTTGCATGCTTTTGTTGAATATGTAAATAGTAGGAACAAGTGTGATCTCTATGCCTTTGTGTTGTAATCTTTTGGAGAATTGAAGCATTGGATTTATGTGGCCTTGTGTTGGAAATGGTATTATCAAACAATGGATTTTGTTGTGAGCTAAGTTCATTTTTTCTTTGATAAGTTCACAAGTCAATGTTGAAGTCCTCTTTCTTTGATCTCTATATATTAGGGATGGCAATGGGGCGGGGCCGATGAGGAGTAGGGTGGATTTAAGCTATGTGGGCGGGGCAGGTTTAAGGTTATGTGGGAGCGGGTTGAAGTGAGTTTTTTTAAAATTAATGTGGGGCGGGGCCGGGCGGGTTGCGGGTACATGTGATTTTATGTGGGTTCAAACTTAATTTTAATTTTTTACATGTTATAAAGTGATAGAACATTATTTATTAAGAGAATTTCATTAAAACTACTAAAATATTTCTTGCATGTCTTCCAATTGACTTCTAAAAAATAAAATTTTAAGTCACTATTCTATTAAATTAATACAACTTAATGAAAAAATAAATTTCGTTTTTAGTATCAAACATAACTAGAAAAAGAAAATTTAAAAAAAAATTATGTGGGGTGGGTGAGGAACAAGGTGAGACAGGTAGAAAATGAAAAGTGTTGCTATGCCGAGCGAATTGAAAATTTTACGGGTCAAGCTCAATTCGTTACCGCCTGTCCAACATCGTCATCCCTACAACATATGAAGAGATTGAGGGTCCTATAATTCAATCGAATTCAGTAAATCTGAAAATAAGAATGATTGATAAGTCAAAATATTTAAAAAATATATAAATAATTCTTTTAATTTTTCAAAGAGTAATTACATCACGTATAAAGAGGAAGAAAAGAGTATTAATTATTAAATATTGATAATTGTGAAAGTTCTGAACCTAAAGTACAATAAATTTAATGATCAAAATATAAATAATAGCTACTCATCAAATTTGGGAATTGTCTCTCTCTTATGGTATCATAGGAATTGATTTTATATATGCAACATGTTTTATTTTATTTTGTTTTTTGTTAGACTTTGCAATCCAAGTGCTATTTTAATATTTTTTTTAATAAAAAAATAGACTTCTTCACATGCTAAATTTAATTGATGGTCTCATCCAATTATGTAGAGCCAATTTTCTTTTTATAATAAAAAATAAAAAATTCTTCATGACCTTTGCAGCAAATTACTTCATTATATAATTGATGATCTCATCCTAATTGTGATTGAATAGTCTCCTAGGTTAATAGAAATTTCGTAAATTTTAAGTGTCTATTTGAAAAAACAGTAAAATTAAAAGGAGATTTTTAAACCATCTCAATCATATCGATTTTTTTTTGTTATTAGAACGATATTACTGTTAATATTTTATTTTTTCACTTTTAAATTATCACCTCAAATTATACTATTATGAAAATATTTCTTTTGCAAGTATGTTCTTGAAGAAGTACTTCAATTCTTCATCAAGAAGTCAAGAATGTAAAACTTTGTTATCGTATTGTTTGATCTTAAACATTTAATCGGTATGTTTGGTTTTACCGTATTATTTGATGGAGTATCTATTATAATGTCTTTTAATTTTAAATCAAATTAATTAAAGAGTAAAGAAACAAAGTCGACGCCTAGGACCTAGGTTATATTTTTATATATTTGAAATAAAAAAATTTACTCACTTCGTGTTGTTGCTAGCTTTTTGAACTCAAAGATTTGAAGTTTTCATGGCCTACAACGTAGAGTATGTGACATTATTCCAGAACTTTTGGTTCGAGTACTTTTCTCGAAGACTATAAATTATATCTTAATCATGATTCATATCAAAGACTATAAATTTCTTAATCATGATTCATATCGAAAACTATAAATATCTTGTTATTCATCTTGTATTCCTAACTTACTGAATATGGAAAAACAGAAAGAAGATCAAGCCCACTGAATGCACAGTGTCCCGTTAAGGAAATTATTTTCCTTTAGTATCTGAGGTTTGATTTGGAATATGTCCTTCCAGTATAGAATGATCTCAATCACCAGTGTATTGATACCCAAAACGCTGGTGTCAACGAGCCACTCAACAGCAGAAAAGTACACTTAGAATACTAGATTTAGGAGTAGAAGAAGAAGTCCATAAATTATATTATTTAAAATGAGAGAAAATCTCTCAATTTAAAGAAAACAAAGGATAGTGCGAAAAAGTTCTTATTGTGCCTTATCAGAAAGGTCACAAAGTTTTGAAAAAATCACAATCTTTCGAAAAGGTCGTCAACTTTCATAAAAGTCACAACTTTTCATAAAAGGTCGCAACATTTTATAAAAGTCACAACTCTTCGTAAAGTCGCAACTCTTAATTTTTCATTCACATCTTTTAAAACCCAACATATCATGATTCATATCGAAGACTATAAATATCTTAATCATGATTCATATTGAAAAATCCCCCGCATATAATTTGACGCAAAGGAATGTAATAAGTGCTTTGCATACTCAAACTTATAATTGAAAATTTTAGTGAGAAAATTAATTGGAAAAATTTTTCTCTGTATTCTGTTAAAACCACAAAATGAAAATGAATCCATACATATATACAAGTATGTTAGCCAGCTATCATGGTTTTTAAGCCAGCTGTGAACTCTCTCCACTAACTAACTACTCAACCAACTAATGGAATATAAAACATATTAACTAACTAACTAATGTGCTAATTAGATAATTTTATGCTAACTACTATTATTCTCAATAATAATTCTAAGGTTGAAACTGAGACATGTTTACCATTCGAACAACTCGTAAGCCAGCAATGTGCGGTTGAGATTTGACTTAAAAATAACTAATATCGCAATCAATTGATTAGTTGAGGAAATTGCTCGAACATGTAGTATTCATGTTATGAGCCCAATAAATGTGTATATAAAAAAGATGATCGAGTTAATTGAGTAAGTTGAATGCATCGTGTAGACTTATATATTGCGGTTACTTTTTCTAGTACGTAATCTTAGTGTTTGAGTGTATTAGGTGTTCCAATTCCTCTGGCCGATTATGAACTTGATTAGTCTACAATTCCAGAAGGTAATCTTTAGATTATAAACTTGATATATAAATAATATGAAATTAATCAAAGAGGATTACATTAAAGACTAAATTTAAGATTATAATATATTTATAATAACTTTAATTTAACTTTGACGTGATTATTTTCTTTCTTCCTCTTCAATTAATTCAAATAGACGCAAAAGCATGTGCTATCAACATTTTTTTTAATGCACAAAATTCGAAAGGGGACCTTTAATTAAGAAAATAACAATCTCAATCATTGAACCAGAGTGATTTGATTTCTTAAGTTGACTTCCAACTATTAAGACTTATATCTACAAATAGGGGTGGAGAAATGGAGTATTTAAGTAAAAATTGACAGCAAATATATGTATGACCCATCTATAAGTAGCCTAAATTTGACAACTAACCAAGCAATTCCTTTGCATTTCTTGGGAAACAAAATAAATATTCGATTAAAGTTCTTAGCTTCACTATAATATCTATAACTAATTGATTACATATTGAATTAAACAATTTTTACTCGAATTTTCATATTAAAATTCACGACTTTACAACTATTTATAATTAACTAGCTAGGTACATATCAAATTGAACGAATTAATTCTTAATTTTTCTTTCCTCTTTTCTTTTTTAAGTTCATAATTGAATCGACTCGAACAAAAAAAATTAATCCTTCATCTTATATCAAATTTAGTAATTAGGTTATACTAGTGAGGTTGGTGGCAAAGCATTTATATACTCTACATCATTGCATACAGAGGCGGAGCCTTTGTATAAGGGGTTCATCCGAACATCCTTTGGCGAAAAATTATATTACTTATACATGGTTAAAATGATTTTATATGTATATATAGTAAAATGTCGAACCCCCTTCAACTACTTCTAATGTCTATATCTACAGATTTTAAACCTCTTATTAAAAATTCTGACTCCGCCTTTAATTACATACATTTAATTGTTTTACAGAAGGAAGCATTTGATTGGGCAATTGACACTAAAATTTCTATCAAACTTCATGTCAATATGTCATACATGTCTGGTCAAAATTCAATTTTTTGAAATTTCTCAACGTTTTGTTTGTTTTTTCATCTCTAAAGAAATGTTTTTAAATGATAAACAAAAGGGAACAATTAAGGCTGAATACAACATCAACTAAAACATAAATCGACGAAACAAAGACACAAAGATACACATCAGTAGAGATAGTATAACAAATGTAGATTATTAGACATACAACAAGTCGCAGCTGCAAATAAAGGATGAAATAGGTGTTATCTCCTGTATTCAGATTAGCAAATCAGAAAAAATAAAAAATGAAAAGAATAACACAAAAAGTTATTCGAGTTCACAAAATTCACTGCGTGTCCTTAAGAAATTTAATCCCCTCAAGTTCCCGAGATTGCAGATTAATTCCTCCCAAGATAAAACGGATTAACCATTAACGACGTAGTGGTACCTCAAACTTCGATAATTTCAACAAACTCAAAATGGAAGCAAATAATCACACACACAGACACGATCGATCGATTTTGTCTTGTAAGAAATGTATGCAAGAGAAGGGAAGAATTCGATGCAAAAGAATGAGAGAAAACTTTTCTATTTATAGTCAACAAAAGGTAAAGATCGCAACTCTTTGAAAATAAGACAATCTTTCATAAAGGTTACAATCCTTTGAAAAAAGGCGCAACCTTTTAAACAGTCACATCCCTTAAGAAAAGACATATTTTGAATATGTTGTAGTCATCGAATCACTATTTTGAGATTATCTTAATTAAATATTGATCATAGTCAACTTCAAACCGTAAAAACACTAGAAGTTCATTTGAGGGTCAAATAATAAATTGAAACAATCTAGCTCGAATGTTTAAATGAAGTTTACTAACAAATTCATGAGGATAATTATTATTTTTCGTTCAATTAAATGTAATATTTTTTTTTAAAAAGTTATTTCAGAAAAAGAATATCACATGAAATAATTTAACATTGAAATTTTCCTTTTCCCTATAATATAATGATTTGTTCTCATACAGATATCTAAAAAATATTATAGATCACACGTTTCAAAAATTTGACTCTTAAAAAAATATCGTATTAAATTAAATAATTTCATATAAAATAAAAAATAAAATTAAGGAAGTATATAAATTTAATATGTTATAAAAAAGATTTAATGGAATAACTCATTTCATTATTTAAATGACTTAGTTCATATATGATTTCTCAGGGGAAACATCATTGAAATCCCAAATACAAAAGTTACAGGCAAATATTAAAATCTCAAATGGAATTAAATCCACACATATAATTGTTTATTTTGAGAATCTTTAATTCTTAATTATTAAACTTATAGCTAACAGCTCCCTAGTGGAACATGCTATGTTTTAAACTAAAAAAAATCTTCTAATAAATTTTGAAAAAAATGAAAAGTTATCCATTATGCTCGAAGGTAAGTCTAAAATAATCCATTAAGTATACACCAAAAATTTAATAATTTTAATTCTGTAGGTATAGTTGTCAATATGGACTAGCTTACCTCATTCGAGCTAATTCATATCATTTGACATTTTAGGATCAGGTTAGGTTAGCTCATTTTTGGTGTGAGCAAGAAAATGACCAATCCACCCACAAGTACATGGACTACAGGTTTGCCGGGTCAATCCATTTTTTTTTTTAAATTATATTTTTTAATAATTATTAAATTATAAATTATAATTTAAAAATATTATTATAAATATCGACAAAATAATATTACATTATATTAATGATACTACTTGTTAATCAAATCTACAAATAAATTTATCTTATAATATTTATTAAAAGAATTTCAAATAAAAGTATAAATATATAAATAAAAATATTAACCTAATTATTTTTAGTTTGGGCTCTCTTCAAATTTGAATTTTAATATTTTATTATATTTATTAATTAATTTTTATTGACTCAAGACCAACCCTATCTATATTTATTTATTTAGGCCGAACAAAAAATCTCTTTATATGATTCAAAAATCTTAGCACATTCCTATTAAATTCTTGATTAGATCAGATCAGCCTAATATGTCTAGCCTATATTGACGACTCTATCATAAGTTAACAATTTTTATTTTCATTAAATATTAAATAATGAGATAATTTACCTTCGTCGTTGGGTGTGGTGAATATGAAAAAATAAAAAAGGAACATTGTGAAAGTTTCAATAAATACATGACCGACAATAGTGTGTTGTTTAAAAATCAAATTATGCAACATAAAAAACTACACCATATAATTAAAAATAAAGGTGAATGATAGAAATCAAATATTTTTAACGCAATATTTTTATTTGTCATTTATAAGTTTATAATTATAAAAATTTCTCAAATTGATATAATAATATAGGCACTGATACATTAATATGATGAGCGAAATACATTAATCGTTAAGTAAGATACATTACATTTTATACATGATATACTAATCTGATATACACTTTATACATGATACACCAATCTAATGCACGATATACACTAATATGATGCTCGAGATACATTAATTTGATGCAATGGTACATTAATCTAATGCGTGAAAATACAGAATTTTAGAAATTAGTAAAACTAATAGGGGAAAATGATAATAAAAAAAACTTAAATGTGAGATTTTTGTCATTTTTCCTAAAAATAAATAGCAAAAATTGCACCACACTTGAAAAAGAAATAAAATATAATATTAACGGAGTATAAAACTTATACCTCTACGTAGAAATTTCTATTAGATTTTTTTTTTTAAAAAAAAAAATTAGTTCAATCTAATCTAATTGCTAGAATTGAATAAATATTTAGTGAATGCAAATTTAAATGATTCAAATTGTTCAAATTACATACTACAATATTTTTATCGTGCATGTAAATTTTGGTGAAATCTTATAAATTTACACTATGATAAATATTACCATTAATAAATATCTAGAAAGAACGAGTTGTGATACTTTTACCAATTAAATATCTAGAATTGGTTGTCTTGTCAAAGTTTGGTGGAGAGTTACATCATTCATATTATTTTCATTCATATTATATATCATAAAACTTTTTTTTCTTTCTAAAATATGGAATATATAGATTTAGTTTTTTGATTTTGCCTCTATAAATTGAGTATTTATTCAAACATGTATAAATATTAAAATTAGAATTCACTAATCATTATTGAAATTATCATTTTAAAATTTAATATGCATACAATAAAAATTCTGACTCTATCTTTAAGTATTATAAAAATAAATTTATACTAATCCATATTAAAATTTGTTAATGATATGAAAATGTTTACAAATATTGTGAGATAAAAAAATAATTCCTTCACCATAAAAAAGAAAAAAAGAAAAAAAAGGTGATTTGCATTTTCATCCAATAATTATTGAAACAAAGAAAAGAATAAACAGTATATGGATAATGTTTGGTTATCAAATGAAGATTCTTCAATTCGGATTTTAAATTCTATTTGGCCCATGGAAAGCAATTCTATTATAAGATTTTGGTTAGATAACACCGTAGTTTTAGAATTTTAAAAATTTATATTAAATATTTTTTATATTTTAAATTAGATTATAAAATCAAATTGATATGAATTTAAAATTTTGTCTAGATAATTAATTTTCTCAATTCACAATTTTGTTAATAGGGTAAAATATTGAAACATTTTATAATTACATTGATAAATCACATATTTCTCTTAAAAATAAATGTCTACAATAACAAATTTTTAAATATTCATAAATTTATTAAAAAAGAAAATCACAGGTTAAAACTAGCTATTCTTCAATATAATTCTTTCATATTGTACAAATAATCTTCTTCGTGCCAAGCACAAATCCTTTTTATAATATTTAAAATGACAGTTTTTTCCGAACTATACGTGTGGGCTATGTTTCATATTAAATTTTCTTTTAAAAAATCATGATTTGAAATTTAAATCATTTTTTTAAAAAAATTGGGAGCATAATTTCATATTCGCCATTTCAAAATGTTGATTTGAATTTCTATTAAGCACAATTAAAGTAGAAATAACATTGTTTAAATAAATGATAGTACATAAGTATGTTTTTAACAAGACCTTAACAGATATGTGCGATCTCCAACTTTAAGTGTGCACTGGTAAATATATAAACTTGAACGAATAGCTATGCATATCCAACATAATAATCCATTTAAAATATATTCGAAGTAATTTATATTATACCATATAAATCATAAATAAACTAAATAAAAATTTCTCATGATCAAACGAATACTTAGTATAAAAATACCTTTATACTCGAATTCCAACAAAATTTAAATTTACTCAATTTTCAATATAAATATCAAATATCGAATTTGATTTTTTTTTACAAAAATGTGGTAATAGGAAAAAAAAGGCTGCTGCAATGTGTGTGTCAGAAGCTGTCGTAAAATAGCAGTCAACATTCTATCACTTACTTTCCTCTTTTGTTCCTTCTCTCTTCAAACCATAAAACCCTCGCCACCAGAAAATGGCCTAATTTCTCCGGCGAAATTCGCCGCCGACACTTCATTTTGCGCCGCCGATCTCGTAAGCTCTTACATCTCAACTTCTATTTTAATTTGCTTTCTTTTTTTAGGTCACTCAGTAGCTTCAGATCAAGTATTTTCTCGTTAACACATTTACCCCCTTTTTTTGCTGTAATTTACAAAATTTGTGAAATTTGGAGCTCAATTAGCTAGTGTAGTAGCTTTTTACATGTTAATTTTGATGTTTTGTTGTTTGTTTAGCTTAATTCTGTTTGCGATCTGAATATCTATGTTTGCCGTTTACTTAGGTCGTGGAGATATTAAAGTGAGATATCTTACTGGTGTGTAAGGCTCTTGTTTGCTCTGTGTGATTTAGTAATTTTCAATGTGCTTCATGTTATTTTTTTTTTTTTGGTGAAACAAAAAATAATTTTATTTTTTGAAACTTTTAACTTCTGTGTTTTCTTTGTTTGTTAATATTTTGTTTTGGTTGAAGATTTGCATGTTAATGTGGGATAAAATATGAGTTTAGCTCGGTTCTCCAGTGTTACACTCCCTGCTTTCACTTTTACTTGTCCACGATTACAAAACTAGATTTTTGTGTTTTCCTTGTTTGTTTATCTTTTGTTTTGGTTGAAGACTTGCATGTTATTGTGGGATGGGTTTTAGCTCCGTTCACCATTGTTAACGCCCCCTACTACTCATCCACGATTACAAAACGGGATTTTTGTGTTTTCCTCGTTTGTTAATCTTTTGTTTTGGTTGAAGACTTGCATGTTATTGTGGGATAAAATTTGAGGTTTAGCTCCGTTTTCAAGTGTTACACTCCCTAGTTTCTCGTTTACTTGTTTACAAAACTAAATTTTGGTGTTTTCCTTGTTTGTTTATCTTTTGTTTTGGTTGAAGACTTGCATGTTATTGTGGGATGGGTTTTAGCTCCGTTCACCAGTGTTAACGCCCCCTACTACTCATCCACGATTACAAAAGGGGATTTTTGTGTTTTCCTCGTTTGTTAATCTTTTGTTTTGGTTGAAGACTTGCATGATTGTGGGATAAAATTTGAGTTTTAGCTCCGTTTTCCAGTGTTACACTCCCTAGTTTCTCGTTCACTTGTTTACAAAACTAAATTTTGGTGTTTTCCTTGTTTGTTTATCTTTTGTTTTGGTTGAAGACTTGCATGTTATTGTGGGATGGGTTTTAGCTCCGTTCACCAGTGTTAATGCCCCCTACTTTCTATTTTACTCATCCACGATTACAAAACGGGATTTTTGTGTTTTCCTCGTTTGTTTATCTTCTGTTTTGGTTGAAGACTTGCATGTTATTGTGGGATAAAATTTGAGTTTTAGCTCCGTTTTCCTGTGTTACACTCCCTAGTTTCTCGTTTACTTTTACAAAACTAGACTTTTGTGTTTTCCTTGTTTGTTAATCTTTTGTTTTGGTTGAAGACTTGCATGTTAATGTGGGACGAAGTATTAGTTTTTGCTCCGTTCGCCAGTGTTATCGTTCCCTACTTTCTCTTTTACTTGTTCACTATTACAAAACTGGAATTTTGTGTTTTACTTGTCAGTTTTAACTTTTCAAGGTAAGAGGATTATTTTTCTTTCATGTTTTAGCCTCAGTATTAGTTACTTCTTTCCTAAACCAGTTTGTAAGACCTAATACTAACCATCAATTAATAGGGTATTAATATGTTTCTTTAGGCCTAACGGATGTGCAAAATCCAAAGTGGAAAAGTAAAAGTGAACGGAGGAAGTAACTTCTTACGTGTTCATTTGATTCGTTATTATTTTTCAAATTTAGTCTTTTGTTGGCTATCAGAGTATTTTTTTTTGGGCGGTTACTTAGGTGCAGGAGCTATTAGAGTGCGATATTGTGTTTTGGTCCTGTTGTTAAATAATTTATGTTGACTTCTTGCATTTTGCTTTTTTATAATCTTTTTCTTTGTTAGTATTGAAGTGTTTTTTCTTTGGTTCTATTTATTTTTAGGTGTAGTGTTTGCTAGGTTTCTTTTTTTCTGTCTGTTGAAGACTTGCATGTTCCCCAAAGGTAGGTGTTAACGTAAGGTCTGTGTACATCCTACCCTACCCATATCCCACTTTTGGGATTACAATGGGTATGATATTGTTGTTGTTGTTGTTGTTGTTTGGTTGAGTTGTTTGGTTGAAGACTTGCATCTTAGTTTAAGATAAACATGAGTTTTAGCTTACTTATAGTTAAGGGAAATACCTAATATTACTTCACAAGAGGAACTAGAGAATTCATGTGGTCGATGCTAACTATTTTTGGATTTCAGGTTAAGTTGATTGATCGATTGATGATTTTATTTACAAATGTTAAATTCTGAGTTTCTTGGTTTAGTTTTCATGAGTGAACTTGATTTGGCACATTAAGAGCGTATTTTGAACTTGTCGTCGTCATGCAAGGTTATTCATGAGAATTGAAGAGTAGTAGGTACTTTAGGCTGTTATGGATATTTTCTTTCCTTTTCTCTATCTGCATGTATTATGAGGTATGTTCCTGTTGATGTGTTGGTTATAAGGAAATCTTGCCTTATTTCTAACAATGATGCTGTTGAAAAGGTTATTCATGAGAATTAGAGAGTAGTAGGTACTTTATCAGAAGACTATATTTTCTTTCCTTTTCTCTCTCTGCGTGTGTTATGAGGTGTATTCCTGTTGGAGTGTTGGATCTTGCCTTATTTCTAACAGTAATGCTGTTGAAGAAGTGTAGTAGATAGTAGATACTTTATCATCCATTGGTCTTGATAAAAGAGTTCAGTAAAGGAGCATCTGTGACCAGCTCTGAAATACTAAAACCCGAAAAGAGATAGGATAAGAAGGGATGATTCCGATATATTAGAACATTAAAATTGTGTTAACCTCAAATCTTAGTTAGATTTATCTTTTGACTTTATAGGCAGCTATGGGTTTGTATAGTGATCTCTTTCAATAATTTGTCTAGATATTAGACTCCGTAATGTAAATGTTTTCAAATTAAAAATAAAGAAATTGGAGTTCTTTAAGTTAACAATATTGGAACTTGTTCTTATTCTTGTGTTTCATCTCTCAATGCTTTTAGGAATTTTTACCATGGAAGATACACAATCAGTTGCAACACTGATGGACTCCACAACCTCTAAGATACAGCAGCTGCAGAAAGCATTTGCTGAGCTGGAAAGTCATCGTGCTGTTACACTAAACCTGAAGTGGAAGCAACTCGAAGAGCACTTTCATGGGCTTGAGAAGTCCTTGAAGAGGCGCTTCACCGAATTGGAAGACCAAGAGAAAGAGTTTGAAACGAAAATAGTTCAATCTAAAAAAATATTGGAGAATCGTCAAGCTGCTGTTATCTCTAGTGAGAAAGCTTCACTTGAGAGCCTCCAAGAGAAAAGAGATGCTGCCGTTTCTGCCATTACTATTGCTATGGAGAAGCATATGAAGTCTAATTGCATGGAACCTGCTGGTGCTACTCCTGAGGTGCAAGGTGAGTCGTCTATGTTTGATGCAAAGCCTCTTGATTACATACCACTTGAGAATACAGAGGATAATATGAAGCCTTTCAAGAACGGTGTTGTGGAAGTCAGAGGTTATCCAGATCTAGTTAAATTATGCCAATATATGGACTCGGAAGGCCTCCACAAATTTATATCCGACAACCGCAAGAACCTGGCTGCTGTAAGGGAGGAAATTCCATCTGCTTTAAGAACTGCTGTTGATCCTGCCTGTTTGGTGCTGGACTCACTCAAGGGTTTTTACCCCTCAGAAATGTCAATTTCAGATGCTAAAAAAGATGCAAATCTTTTAGGTCTTCGCCGAACTTGTATTATGCTAATGGAATGCCTTAGCATTTTATTAACAACACTGGAATTGGATTCTGTTTCAAGTTTAATATCAGCAAGTGTTAAGGGACGGGCAAAAGCTATTGCTGAGGAGTGGAAACCAAAGTTAGATGAGCTTGACATTGATGCAAATAATGGGAATTCTTTGGAGGCTCATGCATTCTTACAGCTTCTTGCTACTTTTGGTATTAACTCCAACTTTAACCAGGAAGACCTGTACAAGCTGATACCCATGGTTTCACGTCGTCGCCAAACAGCAGATCTCTGTCGTTCCCTTGGATTGTCTGAGAGAATGCCAGGTTAGTTTTCGGAAATACTTAGTCCATGGCTAGAGATTTTTATATGCTTATATTTTCGATGGAATACATGTCTCTTGACAGAATTGAAATTCATAACTGTGTTCCTCTCCCTGTTCATATTTTCAAGAATTTAGCTTCACATAAGTGGAACAGTATTCCCTGTCATCTATTGATATCGGTCTAGGATGTCAAGTTGGCTCATATGCTTCCGATTTCTTAACATTCGTATGGTTTCTACTTTTGCATTTCTACAGGTGTTATTGACGTGTTGGTTAATAACGGGAGGCATATAGATGCTGTTAATCTAGCTTTTGCGTTTGAGCTGACTGACAAGTTTTCACCTGTTTCACTACTAAAATCTTACTTAAATGAAGCAAACAGAGTATCTTCACCTGTCAAATCTGGAAATGCACCACCTACTACTGCACAGGTTTGTACTCTGTGCCTTGGCATATTTTGAAATACACTATTTTGTCTGAATGAGTAAGGTGAGCCTTGGAGCAAGGGTATCCGTGTGACCTATAGGGTTTGAGCTGTGGAAGCAGCCACTAATGCTTGCACTGCATTAGTGTAGGCTGTCTTCATCTTACCCCTTGGAGTGCGGTCCTTCCCAGGACCTGCTAACATGTATGCTTTGTGCACTGGACTGCTTTTCTCTTTTGTCCGTATTGCTTTGTACAAGTTCTCACTGTAATATCATGGTCCGTGTCCAAGAATCGGTTTCTTCTCTAGTTCTCTTGGGTTGGGAGAATAAGTGCTGCTTACGGAGTTATGCAGTCGATGCTCTTCTGCTAATTATTGCGTCACCTTAATGAGAATTTTTTTTTCTAAAGCAACTTTTTATGTGCCACCAATCAAGTATTTCGTCTTTGTTTCAGAATGATGTCAACGAGAAGCAGCTGACTGCACTGAAGGCTGTGATAAAGTGCATCGAAGACCATAAACTTGAGGCGCAATACCCCGTGGATCCTCTCCAGAACCGGATTCACCAGCTGGAGAAAGAAAAGGCAGACAAGAAAAGAGCAACTGAAGTTGCCAAACCTCAACCCAAGAGACCTCGTGCCAATTGTGTAGGAAATGGAGCTCGAGCCACTAGTGTTGCCTCTGAGAAGAACTTCTATGCTAGTAGAATGACTGATAGGTATCCACAGTACATATATGACCGACCATATGCTTACCCTGGACCAGCTGACACCCACGTTCCGCCATTCCTTGGTACTGCCTACAACTTCCCTCCCGGACATGGCAACTTCTTTGGAAATGGTTACCACTATCAGGCAACTTACCTGCACTAATTGCTAGACTTTGCTGAAGATCCTTTTAGCTGTTAGTGTTAACCCTTCTGCTTAACTAGTACTGATAGTAGAGCCTAGTTAACTTCTATTCTGATGTAAAAGCTAATACTGTGATGTTTTAATATATGCACACTGCCTTTCATGTTAATATTTCTTCATCCTTCTTTTCATTTTGGTGTTTCCTCATATGAAGCTTCGATGTTTCTTGTAGATCCTTTCATCTTTTTCCCCGCTTCTGGGAATCTTTTTCCTCTCTTGCTTTAGGAAAAGGAGTTTATGAGGAAATGCTAGTATTTGAGAATTATTGTTTTGATTTTAAGTAGGGGTGGGCATTCGGTATTTCGGTTTGATTTTGGGTTTTTTTTTTCGGTTTTTGGTTCTGGAAAATTGTGTACCGAATACCGCATCGAATTGGTTCGGTTTTTGTTATTTCGGTTCGATTTTTATTAATTCGATTTGGTTTTTTTATTTCAATTTTTTTAATGGGCCTGCTTGAAGCCGCGCTTGCAGCGGCTGCTGCCTGAAAGAGGAAGAGGAGGCTGCAAGATGAATATTAAAATTAAATTAGGAATAGGGACATTACGTAGGGCTTCACATTCTTTTTTTCTTTTTTTAAAAGATTATTTAACATTAATAATTATTAATTAATATATTATAAATAATAGTATAATATTTTGGTTTAAATCGAAATATCGAAAATCAAACTAAAATACTAAAAAATATAAAAAAGTAAATCGAATACCGAACCAAAAATCAAAATACCAAAATTAAAATTCTAAAAAAGTTCGATTCGATTTGATGTTTCGTTTTTCGGTGTTTATGCTCACCCCTAATTTTAAGGGTACGGTCTAAAATGTAGTGGGGTTTTAAAGTTTGGTATTTAATTTGAGAAGGATAAAGGAGTGAATCCATCATTCATTGTTCATTGAGTTTTGATGTTCAAATATTTAGAAAAGAAAAGTTAGGATGAAGTTCCTGAAAATTTTACTTGAATTCATTTTCACTGATGAGACTTGTTTGAAAATCAACGTATTTTGAGTTTATTGCTTCAGCCTTATTGTTATTCAGCCTAAGTTCGCCTTACACGACTTTTTGGTCTAGTTTCTCGCTCAATTAGCAAGTCTATAGACTCCCCCAGTGCTTGTGGAGCCAAGATTCTAGATGTATAAATTGTTTTTCTTTTGATAAGCTACCCCCAGTTTATAATCTAGTTACGACATGTGATATGACTAAATAAAAAAGAAGGCTAGACAGTAAACATAGTAGAGAATAGAGATAATACAGACCTAAGTAGTCCGAAAAAATTCAACTGCACTTTGGTTTAAGAAATTAGAAACAACATCAAAAGCTGAAGTAAATGCTCATAACCTGAAAAAGGACAAGTATGTAAGAAATGGTGAAAGGTGCATCTAACCAATTCTGATAGTCAATTCAGTAGATTACCAGTTGATCGTGTGAGTTTCTCATGATACATTGGTCTTGAGCATTGGGCTAGCCGTGGTCTGAACCAGTTGGGTCACTCATTGGCTCAGCAGGAGCACTATATATGCATCATCTATTGGCTCTTGTAACTTACATAATTTGCGACCTTCTGAATGCCAGATGATTCACAAGAGTACAAAAGGAACACTAGGTCACATTTCTAAAGCCCCACAGTAGAAGCACTCTATCTGAGACTGTCTCACCCCTATGTCCTGACCAGGTGACCTCCCAAAAATTAATGTTGAATCTGTTTTTGATTTTGCTCAAGTAAACCCATCTACAGTCCTCCAGCAAGATTCTGTTTTAGTACCTCTACTCTCTAAATCAAGGATAAACATATTTGCAAGTCAACATATTTGTCTCATATGGCATAGGACATATTCCTACTTAACAAAATAGCGTTTAAATTGCTGGCAGAGTGCAGTTGCTAAAAGTATACTTTTCTTTATTCGAACCTATTGGCTATTGGTCTCAAATCTTTCTTCTGCCTAAGGAAATCGTGGAGCAAATAGTAAGGATCTATAGAACCTTCCTTTGTCCAGGTAATGTAGAAGTTCCCAAAAAAACATTGATTGCCTGGGATACTATGTTTGCCTATGAGTGCAGGTGGATTAAATCTACTCAATATTGGGCACTGGAAAAAGTCTGCGGTGTGCAAATTTTGCTGGAACTATGCAATAAGGAAGACAAACAGTGGATTAGATAGGTTCACCTACATTAGATAAAAGATGGAATTATGGACCAGTGTGTGGCACTGTTGCTAACCAAGCTTCCTGGATAACCAAGAAGGTGTTGGAAACTGCAACCTACATGGAAGCTACTGGTTCAAATGACCATGCAGAACTGAAGGCAAGGTATTTTCAGTAAGGATAATGTTCCTAAAACTCATGGGGTCATTGCCAAGAGTAAGTTGGAGAAAACTAATCTGTAGGAATCCTGCCCCTCCTAAATGGATTTATGGTGTATCTAGTAGCTAATGTAAAGCTATATACTAAATATACGCTGATTAAACGAAGAGTAAATGTGGATCCTATCTGTCATCTGCGTAAAGGAACTGATGAAACGCTGGACCACTTAATTCTTCAAGTGTCTCATAGGTGCAGATATCTGGTGTAAGCTACTAAGCTGGAAAACATGGATGGAAGTATAGTACAACTGTACAAGACAAACAGTGCACATCTATTCTAATATTGAATGACACTATCTGCATGCATATATTAGGTCTGGCATGAGAGGAGCCAAGCAGTGTTGGAAGGGAAAAGATGAACCGATTGCTGCAATAATTAAACATGTAACCCAAGATGTCTATGTCCGAGCTTGTATGAAGCTAAAGCTAGCTAGTATGCCGAATTCTCTACCTAAGGAAACAATTGTATATGAATTGTGTAATTCAAAAGGCTACCATATACCCAATAATTGTCAGATAAGTATAGCAATACATTCTTACAAGGATATAACATGAAATGGGAAATCATTCATTTCAAAATCAAAACAAACAAAGTTGTGAACTTCAAACAGTTTCGACATCATATTGCCACTTAGTTCGAATTGGGAACATTCCAATGGCTTAAACATACTGAGTAATTAAAAAAGAAACATCATCAAGTACCAAAAGTTTCCATATATTATTATTATTATCTCAAAACACTAAAATTCCAATTCAAAAACCTCAACAAATTTTCATTTCACCTTACGGGATATCCCAAGGCTTGGGTTCAGGAAGTGCGACAACCATACCTTGAAGTTCCTGGGAAAGAACCACCTGACATCCAAGCCTAGAGTGCTTGTTCAGAACCCTAGCTCTAGAATTCCTCTTCAAAACATACTTTTCATCATACGAAGCTGGTGGAAGCTTCTCGAGCCATTCCTGAGCAATGTGTACCTCACATTCAGCTGAACAAGCATCGATATCTTCAAGCCGATGAGAATTTGGGTCAATTAACCCCTGGTTCGTTAGTGCTTTGAGCAGTGTTTGACCCGAGAGTCCGACAACATCGCGTTTGTTCCCGTCTGGATCGACAGCTGATAGCTTGACAATCCGATCGGCGACCTTGGCGGAAGCCGACGGCGACGACGATGAAGCGGAAGATCGAGCGATTGAGGATCCGAAGGAGGATGATAGAGAAGTGTTACGGGCGATTCGTGAAGCAAATCTCCGTAGATAAGCGATCGCCATTTTTTGAAGAAAAATTTGGGAATTGGGGATTGTTAGTAAGAACTTTTTGGTTTATAAAGATTGTACATATTTATTATTGTTTTTGTTAACTTTTAGCCATATTTATTTAAAATAATTTTAAAATAACTTTAATACATATTAAATTTTAATACAACACTTATTCATAATACAAGATTCAGTTTATAATTTTTCTTAAAACTTACATATGTCATACAAATTAATTATAACTATTTTTCATACATATTTAATATATTTTTTCTCACCACTTATAATTTTTATATAATATAAATGAATTATATGTAGCATTTTAACATAAATTTGTAGTGATATAAACATAGAAAATTTCATAACATTAATACATAATACTAGACATGCGTTAATACTTAATTAGGAGATTAAAAAAATGATCCCAATTTTTATAGTAAACCAATCAATTTCTAAAACAAAATGTTAAAAAAGATTTTATTCCTTATTCTTTATTTTTTATTATAAGGTCTAACATTTTTGCAAGTTTTCATGTTGTGATCTTGTTATCCATAGTTTATGTTGAGTGAATTTCTTTTAAAAAATAATTATTTATTTTAAATATACTCTCTAATTCGTAAACTACATAAAATTTCTATCAATAATCAATTAAACAAGTAATCTAGTCGTAAGAAATGAGAGACATAATAAACGACCAAATGAATTAAATTTAAACTAAAAATGTATTACACTCATTTTAAAGTTGAATTAGAAGCGAATTAAACATGAATTCAAAATGAAACAAACGAAAGAGCATTATGTGATTTGCAAACTGAATAAAACTTACATCAATAATGAATTAAACAAGTAATTCCATCATAACAAATCAATCAATAAACTGCGAATGAATTAATTTGTATAAAAGTGCATTACACAAATATTAAAGTTGAATTAGAAGAGAGAATTATGCATGGATAAAAAATGTTACTAATGAAACACCATACAATGATCTATAAAGTCAATTAAGTTTATATCAATAATGAATTAAACAAGTAATCTAATAGTAACAAATAGTAAACTACAACATGAATTAAATTTGCGTTAAAAGTGTATTACACAATATTAAAGTTGAATTAAAAGAAAAAATTAACAGTGAAAAACGTAACTAACGAAAGACAAGACAATAATTTACAGACTGAATTAAACTTGTATTATTCATGAATAAATTATGTATTATAAGTATCTTATAAAGTATTTTGGTTTGTATCTCTAAGAACATGAGTGATGTTTGCAATATGTATTGTGCCTATGTTATAAATGTATTACAAATGTTTTCTTAAATTGTTTTGGTTGATACCACTATTAAAAAAAAAGTTAAGTTCGTAATACAACTTTAATACAATTGCGATATAGTTCCACAAACTTCACTTTTTTTCGAGTTTCAATCTAATTTTTTTCCAAAATCAATTATAAACTTAATCAAAACCTCTTAAAATTGAGATATAAACTTCGAACGACATTTTTAATTATTTTAGGAACTATCTATCCAAATTAATCACAAATCCGTAAAATTCAAAATTTGAAGTTTTATAATGACCATTAATGGTGAACTTTTATTTCTGTAATTTTAGAGATCTGAAATTTCTGCTTAAAAATGTGATTTTGTACAAATTTATGGTCTTTTTATTCCTCTTTTTATCTTTTTTGGATAAAAATAGTGACATATTGGCAAAAACTAATTGACGATTGTTTTTTTTTAGATGAAAAGCCCAAATAAGAAGAAAAAAAAGAAAGAGAAGAAGATAAAAAACGCAAAAGAAAGAGACAAAGAAGTAGAAGAGTAAAAAATGAAAGGGAAAAGAAGCATAGGAGTAAGAAGACAGAAAGAGTCGAAGAAGCAGAACAATGAAAATAAGAAAAGGAAAAAGGGTTGAGAAAAGAGGCGTTGTACAATTTTTCTAATTCTAAAAAAATGTTATGTTTAGTTTAAAAAATTATGTTGACATAGATGATAAATATTTTTATAATATAGCATATTTATGTGATTTACCCAAAAGTATATTTGTATGTTATTGTTATAGTATGCATAACTATGTTTCATAACAAATTTTATATTTGCTATGAAACATCAGATTTGTATAGATCATATGTTGACATTCGTTTGTATAAAAGCAGAGCAATTATATATGGATATTTGTTAGATTGTTGCATATATGTAACTACTATGTATATGTGACAATGATTCTTTTGTATATCTATTTATATAGAAATTAAATTTGTATACAATTGAATCAAAATAAAACTTTTTTCTATAAAAAATCTCTCTTTCTTTATAAAACACAAATTATATATTGTAATTTGTATAAGTTGTGTTTGTATAAAGCGAGAAAGAGAGAAAGACAAAAGAAAATTGGTAGGGGAAAATCTGTATTTTTATAATTATGAGTGTATAAGACGAAAATATATGTATTTATATTTGTATGTACAGTTTTCTCTCGCTTTATACAAACACAAGCACAATTTATACATTTGTGTTTGTATAAAAGTGAGAGTGGCAACAGAGAGTGGCGAGCGGGAATTCTAGGGAGAGAGATGAATAACAAGTGTCTGCTACGGATTAGAATTAAATGAAACTGTGGTTATAACATTTAATTTGAATTAATAGTTTATTATTTTATATAATTTTTCCTTCTTGTGTTGATTTGTATAAATTCAAAATTTATATAATTCGATTTTTGATTGTATAAATTCAGAATTTTGTATATGCTTATTCTAGCTATTTGCTTGCGATTTATGAAAAAATCACAATAAATTATCCTGTTTGTATATTGAAAAGCGAAATATACAAATATGGTTCTGAAAAATCCTAAATATATAAATACAATTTGCATGTGTTTATCCTATTTGTATATTCATAGGCAGAAACATACAAAGCGTATGCGAAGTCAGAATTTTTAATAATGGAGTTCAAAATCTGGAAAAAAAAATAGATAGATGAAGTAGTAGAAGGGGGTTCAACATCTATTATACATACCTAAAAATTATTTTAACTATATATAAATAATACAATTTTTCGCCTAAGAAAACGCCACCTATTCGTAGCAGACGAGCGTAATTATCAAAATAATAGATAGATATAGAGTTTTATTATGCCTATTATGTTTGCGAAAATTTCCCATTCAAAAAATAGATTTACATATTACAAAAACTTGAAAATTGTTTACCTTCTTTCTTGAAACAAATCTCACCACGTAGTAAGAAAGCTTTTCCTCCATTGAGGCCCACTTGAATAGAGTTTAAAGTTGGGCTTCTTACATAAATTTGGATCATTAAAAGTCGTAAAAATTAGGCAAATCACATAGTTTATGGGACAAATTACTTTCTATCTCTATTCTTTAACAATTTACCAAAAATTCCATTTTTTATGTGAATTTGGATACTTAATATTATGAATGATACTTAAATTAGAGCATACAGATACTTTAATATTTAATTTGTTGTTATCAGTTAAGTGTAAAAAAAAGGATAAAATTTATCCCACGATTCAAGCGGACATTTAACAAAATTAGCGTAAAATCTGCATAAACCTCTAAATGATTGATGACATTAGTGAATTTCAAATTGTCAAACCTTCACATTGTTCTTCGGAAAAAAAAACACAAAGCTTGGTTTAAGAAAATTCTGAAACGCAACTTGTGAAGATTTAAAAAATGTATATTTCGATCTTGTTAAGACATTCTGAAATATGATTTCCTGATTGATAATAAGATTTGTACTTTTTCATTTGATGTGATTATAAATTCATATGAATGTTACAGATACAAAATTTATAGTGATACTAAATATATCGATTTTAATGTATTATATCAAGTGTAATTATATTGATAATTTGCATAGTCTCATTTACATAAAACGGTAAAAATATAATGGATCCGATAACAAATTTTTGTTATCAGACACATACTTGTAACCGATACTAAATATATATAGAGTTTTATATGTTGCAGCCCGTTGAACGATACTAAATATATTAATTACATTATTTTGTATTAATTGTTAAAGATACACAAATTTATTTTTGATAATAAAATGTGTATCATATACTCAATAACTTTATGGATATTATGTCTATGAAGATAATATTGTATCAGACGTTGTGGTTTATTGAATACTAAACATTTTAAGTTAATTATTTTGTATCATTTTGTGTAATAATTGTGTAAATATAGTATCATATATATTGTTAACAAAGTTTATAGTGTATCAGTTAATTGTGCATATATTACTTTTACAAAATTAATTTATAGCGAGTTACTGTTAATTAAATTATATATTTGGAGACAAAAATTGAAATTGAAATACATTTCTTCACAAAAATAATTCTTCAAATTAATAACTACTTATAAATATTGTGTTGGAAGGAAAGTTATAAAACAAAATACTAATTAACTTAACTTCACCATAATAGAAACCTAACTACTTTAAATTAACCAATCCACCTTCTTCCTGTGTAGTGTAACAACTCCTTGGCCTCGTAGGATCGTCGATATCACTAACATATTCATTCTTGACTTTGTCCATACCATACTTCCATAACAATGTTCCGTATCTGTTGCGAAGATATTCACTCTGAAAACTAACAGATGGAATTTTAATTTCGTCACTCAAGTATCTGCTTAAGCAACTACATACATTCCACAATCCCTGCAAGAAAAAAATGACAATGAATTAAAAAAAATTTGAATGTCTAATTAAATAAATTGATTTACAATACTAACAGGCTATCGCTTTGTTGTTGCATAATATCTTGAGCATATTCCACTGCAAAGGAATGTTGTGGACCCAACAGTTCACCCATTTCCTTGTTTTTGTACGCCTTCAATAACAACCAATTAATTCTCTTCGTTTTATCAAAGAAACCACCATCATGTAGTTACATTGATGTTCATACACTTTTATACAAAATATCAATAAAACATCCAACTTAACGGATTGAATACGTTAATGTTCTTGTGCAACGCATAAAAGATACACAATTACCTAAATATTTAATTTTTCGTTATATAAATAGACAAAAAAATAACGTATAAAAATGTATCAAACTGATACTTAAAATATTTTCTACGAAACATTAATATTTATGTGTAAGACATAAAAGTATCAAAAAAAATTGTGTTCCATGAGAGCACTGAAAATTTAAAATAAACGATACTTAAATGAAAAAAAAGCAATCATTAAACCAATGAAAAAGATATAAAAATCAGGATGGATAGGGATACAAATGTAGATACTGTTGATAGTGTTGGTTGAATAATCGGAGGTACCGCCTTTCTACCCCTTTTCTTTGGGATTTTAGGGTCTTTCCAAGTTGATGCATGACTTTTCTTTGAAGAAGATCTCTTGCTAGAACTTGGATTTGTCATGACTATAGGGTCATACGACGATTTTGAACTCAAAACATCAAAAAAAATTTATTCTGAAAAAAAAACTATGAATATTTTAGAAAAGGAAGAACATTAAATACACAAAAAAGTAAAAAGAAATGGAAGAAAACTTACTGAAGAAGATGATAAATCAAATCTCAACTCTAAAGCGGATGAATAGGAATTAGATTTTTATGAATTTAAAATTTTATCCGAAAAATTTAGTGGGATTTTGATGAAATTTTTGGGATGGAAAAGTTCAGTTTGATTTCCAAGGTAAAAAGTAAGTTAAGTATCATTGGGTGTAAAAAAAGAGTTTTTAAATTTTATTAAAAGATTAGGGAAATATTTGGAATATCTAAAGTAAAGTTGTGTAGTTTGGTAATTATTCCTTAAAAGTCTGAGAGGGTGGGTCACCAAAAATAAAACTTACAACCTATACACATTTAAGGCTATATATATCGAGTTATAAACATGCTTTTTAAAAATCATTACTTATAGCATATATTATCGAGTTATAGCATATCAATTAAAAATATATTTAATTAAAAATAAAATATAATCTAATTTAAATACAAATTAATATTTTTAAATTTTTATTTTTAATTTTACATTTACCTTTTTTAAAAAAAACTCTCTAAATTTTTAAACAGATTAAGTATTAAAAGTTTATTGTTACCTTTTCAAAAAGTTACCTTTTTGAAAATAAAAAATAAATCACATATTTTCAGGAATTTGATTTAATCACTTTCCTACTTTACCGTTACCTTATCCCAACCCACCCCCATCATAGGCCAACCGGTGTATACACCATCATCATTCTTCTTTCCCAACATGTCTCACGCCTTGAAACACTATCCACACCAATCTTCCCCAACACCCACAACTCAAGATCCACAATTGTTCTTCCACAACACTACTCAACAATATTTGAGCGTTGATTTCAAAAATATTTTCTTTTAAGTTCTTATACAATGTCGAAGAAATTAGTGAAACACCCAGTAAAAGTTCAAGATTTGTTGAGGGGACATCATCTGATGATTTTCATGTTCCTTCGTTTAATATTTTGACTCAAACTCCACCGCACAATTCCGCTGAAAAAAGACGGATATTTTGAAGGTTCAAAAAGACAAAAAAAAAATGAGGCAAAGAAAAGAGGATCTCCAAAGAAAGAGAAGAAGAGGAAGGGAAAAACTATTCAAACCTCTTCCAAAACTGATCTGACATTGTTGAAGATATAAAAAAGAAAAAATCAAAAAAATCAACAAGTGTTGAATTTGGTCAATCAACAAATACATCATCAAAAAGGAAGGAGTCAGAGATGCAAACTTCCAAGAAAGTCAAAAATTTAGGTAAAATGTTATATGTATGTGAGCATAATTTTTTATTTTGTTTGACAATCATATTATGTATTAATCTTATATAAATTATGTATGAATCGATATAATAGTATTGTATGAGTACAATTTATAAGTTTGATAGTCACTGTTTAGATTTTTGATAACTTTAATATGAATTACTACTGTATAATTTATGTATGAATTTGATGTATAAATTGACATATTAGTATTGTATGAGTATTATTTTGTAGTTGAAAGTCATAGAGTAGATTTTTAACAATCATAGTTTGTATTGATATTGTATGATCTTTTGTGAATTTATATATTAGTTTGTATGAATTGTGTATAAATGATGTATGAACTGAGATATGCACTAATGTATTAATGTTGTATGATTTGTGTATGAAAGTACCTTAGAATTTTATTTTATGCTTTGTGTATGAATTAATGTGGTTGTCCCTTGATATGGCAGTGTATGAAAGATATCTAAATTATACATTTCGTTAAAAGGCTTAATTTAGTTTTACCAATTTTGTAGGAGAAGAAGGTACACACACATTGATCTTCATGTACTAACATGAATGTGTTCGTTGATCTGTTGACCTTCCCGGTCAAGATAGGTTCCAACAATTTCTGCAAGAAACACCATTTGTTTTTTTTTTATTAACTACATAACATAAAAATCCAATGTTAATTGTTGCGGCATATTTTTATTCTTGAATCTGAAAAGGTCAGAGATGACATGTTTGTTATTAATGTACATGGTACAGAATTACACTTTGGTTTAAAAAAAATTCACTCTTCATACACAAGTAATACAAATGTCATACAACAATGATCCAACACGTTATAAATAATTCTTTCTTGCACGTTACTAAACACACTGTAATATCAATTTCGTTGACTTTTTTTACTAGTAAATTGATTTATTTTTTTTTCAGAAAACACGTATTAATCGAATTTTCAATTTTAATAAAACTAAGACGTCTATACTATTTCATACTGTTGCAAATATAGTACCTGCCAATACAGCGTTGTGAAACAAAAAACACCATAAATTGTATAAAGAATAAAATTACCAAAAACAAACCAACAAACTATAATAAATACCAACCTGACGGATCCCATATATTCCACCATATTTAATTAATATGAATATGTTGTTGTCCATCACAACAAATCACGTTTTTTCTACAATAAAATATCTTCAATCACCAAAAAAAATCGAAAATGCAATCGGCAAACAAGAGAGAGAAACACGTAGAGGAAAAAAGAACAGATTTTAATTTGTTTTCAAATTATTTGAACGTTTTAAGGAATCAAATCAGAATTTAATTTGATTTCAACTTAATTGAGCGTTTTAAGAAAACCTGATTCTTTTTTGAATCCTTAATATGTGCTAATTAGTTATTATCTATTATTAAATTAAATTATTTATAATCACAATAATCATGTTATTTTTCATTTAAAAATAGAAACATTATTTATTTATTTTTTTAAAAAAAACAAATGTTTTCAATTATTTAAAATTAACCTTTAATTTATAATAATATGTTATAACTTGATATATTAAATATTATATATTATAAGTCAAACTAATAATATTATACCTTGAGAATATTACTATATAAAATTCTATGTACCTAATTTTTCACCATTAAAAAACTTATTTGGGCTTTTTACAAACAATTTCTGACATACAATCAATTAGATTGGGAGTGCAGCTAAAGGGCAAAAAGCACCATTATCGATTTTGAAACTCTGACTAATTTTTAAATTGCGTACTATAAAATTCATTCAAGGATTATGCTCTCAAAAAAAATTATATCTAATAAGACTCAAATTCAAGACGTTTGATAAAGAATAAAAGAGTTCCACTAATTCATTGTTATATCATAATCCATGTTGATTATATTTAAAAGTAACCCAAACAAACAGGAGATTATAAAAAAAATACAATTCTTTTCTATAAACTTTGGTATTGAAAAGATTAATCTAAAGCGGCCTTATTTTCCTTTTTAAAAAAAATAAATTAAATATTATTTATATATTGAATAAAGACAAAGTGTGTATATATGTAAAAAAAAAAAAAACTAATCTACTTTTTTGCTAGTTGTATATGTTATGTATATTCGAAATTACTAATTCTAATTTATTTTAAATTACATCATTATATATTATCAAATAAGTTCACATATATTGACACAAAAAATATCTACCAGATAAATATTCACATATGTGATTACTTTTTACACATTTATGTAGCCTATATAAGTAGGCCAAAAATAATTGAACATTAGTACATTGTTCATAACTGCAAAATTGATTTGTCCCAAAAAAAAAGATTTAAAAGTTTTTATTATTTTTTATTCAAAGAAGGGGGATGTAGCCTTTTGCAGGCTAAATAAATGTAAAATAATTGTTTAACTTTAATAAATATTTTATTTGAACTTGTATTTAGCTGTACGATTAGTTTAGTGCTAAATTAGCTTCTGAAGATAGTGTAATGCAACATGCTAAAAAACATTGTTATTATATATATAGACGTTAAAATTAGTTAATGAAAATATGATTAGTCGTATACGTAGTTACAATAATTATAAATTCATATCATTTTTCGTTCTGTTATATTTATGCTTTTGACTTGAAAATAAATTTTTTGTATGGTGATTGATCTGCATAAATGAATGTCGACGAGAGCTTATGAAATTATGCATTAATTTTGTATTTCTATTATTAATGATGATTGAAGTCGTATAATTGATATGTGTATGTATTATTCTCTTATTTATTTATATTCGTATATTTTTTAATTAAATTTGAGAAAAGTGTCTGAAAAGTATTTTAATTTTGGTCGAAATTGATGTTGCGATATCAAACTTTATGGAAGACATTTTACATCATATACTATTTAATAATGTATTTTAAAGTTATATATGTGTCCACGTGAATATGTTATTTTTTATAACGATACAAAATATTTATGATATCCACGTGAACACATATATACCTTTAAAATATACTAATAAATAGTGCATGATAATAAAAAGTCTTTCCAAAGTTAAATATTATTACACTAATTTTAATCAAAATTTAAATATATTTCATACATTTTTCTAATTAAATTTTTATATGAAACTTTAGATGTCGTAATTTCATTTGGCTCAAATTGCACGACTTTGTTGAACTAATTACTAACCAAGTTTAAATTTTTTTATAATTGATTTTGCGTCAAAAAATAAATTTTAAATATTGAAAAACTCTCTTTAATTAGTATTTCTTATGCTTTAAGTAAATCTCCTTAATGAAGAGAGAAACTCTATGTTGCAACTTGCAAGGCTAAATTATTTTTAGTAGGATAAATTTCATAAATGATTTTGTAATTGTAATTTTTTTAATAATATATCGTAATTATATTTTTTTAATAATTAAAAAAAATTAAGAGAATTTTTCGATTAGTAATCATTTTTACTTTACATCTTTAACTCATTTTTATTTTTAATTTTATATTATAAATACATATTCAATTAAAATTAAAAGAGGAATAACTCAACACGTAATAATAGAACGACATTATTTTGCAAAATAATTTGCGTACAAAACTTCTTGTCTTCTACATGATCATGATTCATGATATTGGCTTATTGATTTTGTGGTTTATTATACTTTTTTATTATTTTTTTCTTTTGTGAAATTTTTTAAAAAAATATTTTTTTATGCATAATTTTTTTTAAAAAAATTCCTAATATATTAGCAACACCTTGAATTTGTTACTAATTTTATTTAGTCATTCAAGTTACCATTATTTCAATTGAGCACCTAAATTCATAATATATTATTTCTATTAGATAGTTGTTATTCAAATCTTACAAAAAAAAATCGTGTCTTCAAATGTTTATTACGTAAATGAGTTAACTGCTTAAAATATGTCATTTTCTTTAATTATAGTTTTGTTCCCAAATAAGTCACCAAATCTTAGTCTTGTTCCGATTATGACTGGTATGTATAACTAAATGAGATAACATATATCATGAAGTTAACTTAACTACGTATCTAATAGACAAACACCTCATTTTCTTTTTCAAATCTTAAATTAAAGTGTCTAATAGAATTATTTTATCATGTGTTCAAACTAAATTGGGATAAGTATTAAATTGGTGTTTAAATACAATTTCTAACAAGTTTAAGTGTTGCGATACGTTAAATACTCCATTTACTTAATATATATCATTTAAACACTCGAACTAAGTATATTTCAGTTGAATACCTCAGCTCCTGTTAAAATATTTCAATTAGATACTTACACGATCTAAATTTTTCATCTTTCTTACTTGTGTCCTTGTTTGTCTATTATATCAGTTCCTCTAATTATATAAATTCACCTTAATATGTCGTTAAACCTCATACACTTTCTATTTGAAATTGATACTTATTACGATATAAATAATATATTTTATAAAATTAACTTAACTATTTAATAAATAATCAAACACAAATTTTATTTTATTTTTTCAATTTTTGTATTTATGCCAAACTATATGTGGGGTGTGGTATAGAGGGAAACAAAATAACATGATAAGCATTATTCCAGCTTTACATTTCCCCACCCCTCACATGACCTTCATTTTTAGATTCTTTATTTGCATTTTTTGTCCCACCTTTTTTCTGCTACGGCGCTGCCATGTTTTTTTATATTTTTGAATTTTGAAATTTAAATAATTTTATCAAATAATTTTTTTTATGATAATAAATAATAGTAAATTTTATTCTATTTAATTTCATGATTAAAATTAAGTTATTTGACCTTTATAATTTGAATTTACTCGGCACAAAAAATAATTTTTTTAGTTTTTTTTATTTGATGATAGATATTCATATAAATTCAAATTTAAATTTGAGATTCTAATTAGAGTTGTCAATATGAGCTATCCCATCATATTTGAGCTAATTCATATATATTTCGACATTTTACGGGTCAGATCGGGCTAGCCCATTTTGATGTGCGAGAAATGGTTGGCCCAACCCACAAGTACGTGGGTTACAGGCTAGCCCAATTTTTAAAAAAATTATATATATATATATATATATATAATATATATATATATATATAAATCATTAATTTAAATTATAAATTATAATTTAAAAATGTTATCATAAATATCGACGAAATAATATTACATGATGTTAATGTTACTACTTGTTAATCAAATTCACAAATAAAATTGTTCTTATAAAATATTTATTAAGTTAAGTTACAAGAAACAAAAAAAAAAAATTATTAAGTTTTTTCAAGTAAAAGTATAAATATCTAAATAGAAATATTAACCTAATTATTTGAGTTTGGACTCTCTTTAATTTTAATTTTTATATTATATTATATTTTAATTAAATTTTATTAGCCCACGGGCCGGCCCTACTGATATTTCTCAAGCCCCTCAAATCAACAGGCTTATTCAGGCCAGGCTAAAAAACTCTTTTCTCAAATGGACTCCAAAAATCTTAACACAACCCTACTAAATTCGGGTTAGGCCAGGCCGGCCCAACGAGCCTAATCCATATTGACGGCTTTAATTCTAATTATCTCAAATTTAAAAAAGACTACCGTAGATCACTAAAATTTCACTTTCGTTTATTTTATTTTTAAAAAATAATTAAGTAAAATATATGTGAAAATACAAATATAATATTTTATAAATTATTTTTTAATACGACTATAAATACCTATTTTTAATTTTTTTAAAAAATTAAATCTATGATCAGACACCGACTAATAAAACACAAATTAAGACATCATAATAGGAGAGTTGACAAATAATTTTTCAGTTTAGATCCAAAGAATTTAGTGAATGAGTGTAGCTATCTATCAATTCACAAAATATTATTAGTACTTAAACATTGAGAATTAAGTGACAACTCATCATATTGGCTCCAGCCTGGAAAAATAAAATAAAACAGAAAAACAATAATACCATATTGGATTTGACAAATTAATAAAAGATGTTAGGTAATTGTCTCTTATAATGACAAGAATGTCTCTAACAAAGTTTAAATAATAAATAGTAATATGTTCACGTAGATATATATTTTTAAAATATGTTATTTAATAGTGAAGAGCGTAAAAAGATTTTATATGAAATTTGATTTCGTAATAATAATTTCGGTTAAAATTAAATTTATATTTCGAATCTTTTATTGTTTTAAAAATTTGTTTTCTTAAAAGAAATATTTTTCTAATTGTTACAATTAAACAAACATAAAAATTACGTATACATTTTTTAAAAAAGATATTTTGCTTCAATCAAATACTTACATTAATGATGCTTCTTTAAAGAGTCATGATATATTTAAAACTATATAATTCCAATAATAGTTTTAATATACCAAAAAACACTTATACTTTGTTTGGATCATTATTTCATAATATATTATATTGTAATATATTCTTAATTATTTTAGGGTAAAAGGTTTGACTAGATTTAAATAATTAAGGTAAAGAGAAATAATATTTTGAAATATTATATAAAGATATAATTGAAAAAAGAAATTAAGTAACAATGGGAACAAATCAAATTAGTTGTTTCATAAAATAAAATAGGAATTTTCATTGTTATGTAACAACGAAATTTAACAATACAGTACAATATATTTTAGATAACAGTCAAAACATTATACATATAGTAACAATACAATACAATACAATGAATAACAATGATCCAAATATAGTTGTTAATTTAAGATCATAATACAATAAACAAGTTTTCCTTTAAAAGAATGATTGAATTCATACATTAATATATACAAATTTTAACAAACAAGTTTTAGGACCATTTATTAAGTTTTGATTTTGAACCAACAAATTCATTTAATCATACATGCACATTATGAATTTTATGTCACAATACTATAAAAAATCAACCATATTATCTTTCTCTATGTTAATAAATAATAATAATAATAATAATTTCTCCCCATCTAATCGGTTCATGCACATATTTCACCCCTGTAAAATTTTTGTAATTATGATTTAATGTAACACAAAATACTTTTTCAATATACACTATTGATATTTATATTAAATTAATTTAAATTATTTTAAAAATGTAATATTTTTCTCTTTGTTCTTATCTAACCGCAGCTTCCACAACGTAGTGGTCCACGCGCCGTTCCTTATGTCATTTACGGCTTTCGTTCTCTTATCGTACTTATCGCTCAATTTTCATGCATATATATCACCTTCCATCTCTTATCGGCTCACCTAAGCTAATGTTTCGTATCGAGCGGTTCGATTTTAAAATTTATCTATTATTATTTTAAAAATAATTAATTATTATTAATTTAATTATTAGATTTTGCTAACAATAAAAATTGAAAATTATTTTAAAATATAAATAGTGATAAATCAAATGAATTATGTATATAAGTTGTCAGATTTCAATCTCGCTTGAGAATAAACAATGACACCTTATAGAATAATCGATAGTTTATGATAGTTAAAAATAAAAAAAAATATAAAATTATACCGTAAGTTAAAGACTTTATGTATCGAAATTTGACGTATATTTTTTAAACATAATGCTTCTTCACTCTTAATCATATACAGCGATGGAGCTACAATTTTTAATAAGAGGGTTTAAAATCTGGAGAAGTAAATCACGAATTAATCAAAGGAGATTCGACATCTACTATATATACATAAAAAAAAATATTGTTAATAGTGTATAAATAGCAATATTTTCCATCGAATGAGATTTGGATGAACCGCCTATTTTCTATGCTAGCTCCGCCCCTGATAAAATGTCTTGAGTTTGAATTTTAGATATGAAGAAAATCTTATCGAAAGCATGATCATTTCGCTTCGAATAATCTTGCAATGCGCAATTTGAATTTAGTTAATACTTCAATACGAGTTTATGATAAGAGTTGTGATTCTTTCTCATCCATATTATAATTATTATTAAATACAGTGCTTCTTTACCGTCACTTAGAGATGTTAGATTTGAATCTTGAATATATAGAAATTTTTTTTTAAAAGACATCATTCTCTAAAAATTTTGTGATATCTAATTTAAATTTAATCGAGACTTGAATATGAGCTCTGAACAACAACGGAATGATAAGTGTTATGATTCTTACTCATCCATATTATGAGTAAGAACACTCTTGCTGATTGTACTACTAGGCCCCTTGCACTTTCACCACATGGGATTCCTTCATTTGAATGGGACCCACATTTGTCCACCAATAATTCATAAACTTTTCCTATACCTTTCTGTACTCTTGCTGGCAATACTTGCCTCTATTACTCAAAATATGTTCATATCACAATATTCTTATATTACATATAATAATGTTTACATTAAATAATTTACTAAAGTAAAAATATATGCTACTTAATTATAACTAAAATGTGATTTTATTAGCAAGAAAATACTTTTTGAGAAAATAAAGAATTGAAATTTGATTTTCTCTCTTACTTATTTTGATGATCATGTATACTAGTTGATGTCTACCTAATATTCAAAGGATTAGAGAAATATACCTACTTTTTTTCTTTCTATTGTATTGATATAGCTACTAGTTTAACAAGAATTTTGTGATTAATCAAAGTTCTTTATATACACTTGAGCTTGTGCTTGGTTTTGATCCCTTTGCATGTGAGTCAGTTAAGATAGTTGAATTTCAGCTTCTGTTTATAACTTTAATCATTTCTATTTATAGTTCATAAACAAATGACTGAAATTTAAGTAAAAATAATTGATATCTGATAAAAATAGACGAAAAAACTTATTATTCAACCATATATGATTGAAATTCAAACAAAATAGTATGAAACGTGACAAAATGACTGAAATTCAAATAAAAATGATTGAATTTAGTCACATATACATATATATAAACTTAGGATACTATATTTGAAGTTAGATATTATCAAAATTAACTTTAGACCGTATTGTAAATCAAAGCACAAAAAACTCATGAGATTGAATCTCGCTATTACACATATTGAAAACAATTTCATATACTTGCCTCGTGAAGAAAGAATCAGAACCACACGTGAATGGACATATTGAGAATTCAATGAAACAATAAAAGCGTGCTCTCTGTAACAATTTAAGCGACACTTCAACAAATAACATCTTTCAATATCCATATATTTTCACTCATTTATCGACGTAATGTAAACATGTGACATATATTCTCTCTGTCCAATAATAATTGTCCTCTATCGAATTGACACACCATTTAACAAACTATAAATATAAGGTAATTTTACTATATCACTTGTTGAATATAATACACACAGTGTCTTGACAAATGTTATAGAAAATGACTATAATTAATGATAAGGGTAAAACGAGAACTAAATATAAAATTATCCATGAGTTACATAAAATAGATAAATATTATTGGACTTTATAAAATATATCGGACAAGTATTGTTGGACGGAGAGAGTATACGAAGTGAGTATAGTATATGTTGTATTTGTATCTCCAATGCACTTCACCACATGGGAAAATACCTTATGTGGGATCCACAATGACCACCAATAATTGATAATTCCTCTTAATCCCCTCTGTACTCCTGCTGGCAACACTTGCCTCTAAGCTTCTTCTTGTTCTTCATGTTCTTATTCTCCTCCACCATCATATCAACAAAAAAAAAAATCCCACTTTTTAAAACCCCAAATTCATAAATATTTCAAAACCCCAAATCTTTTTTTTCACTCTTTCTATGCTCTAACAAAAAAAAAAGACATCTTTTTTGGTATAATACACCAAAATGTTGGTTCTTGGAAATTCCTTTGTGATATTTACATTTGTTTTGTGTTCTATATGTGTATTTGCATCAGCAGATTCATCTATATATGAAGTACTTAAATCCCATGGATTGCCAATGGGATTATTACCAAAGGGTGTGAGGAATTTTACTTTAGATAATTCTGGGAATTTTGTGGTTCATTTAGATCAACCTTGTAATTCAAAATTTGAGAAAAAAGAAAATGAATTGCACTATGAAAGGAATGTTTCAGGGAGGTTGAGTTTAGGTCAGATTGATTTGATTTCTGGGATTTCTGCTAAAGATTTGTTTTTGTGGTTTCAAGTTAAGAAAATTTATGTGTCATCTTCAAGTTCTGGGGTCATTTATTTTGATGTTGGAGTTGTTTCTAAGCAGTTTTCATTGTCTTCATTTGATAATCCAAAGGAATGTACTGCTGATCAGGTTACAGATCTTGAAGATGCCAAACAGGACTCAAAGGTCTTGTTTCTTTTCATGTTTGCTTTTGTTTAATTATTGTTTATTATGTGTATACATTAAGCCCGACTAATTTGGATTCGTGTTTTGCATAGTTCTTATTAGGTGTTTCTGATTTGACTATTTGATTCTCAAGATTCTATAACTAATAGGAAAGGACAAGTTTTGTGCTTTTTGAGTGAAATATAGAGATTTCATGAACTTATGCATCAACATTTTTGTTTGTTTGTTGTTTGTTTGTTTATTAGTCATTTCATATTGGGAAGTCTCTAATTCGTCGATACGATAAGAGAATTGTTGAGTGAATGAATCAATATTTGTATACATTAAGCCCGACTAGTCTGGATTCGTGCCTGTGTAGTTGTCCTTATTAGGAGTTTCTTAGTTGAGTATTTGCTTTTCAAGATTCTATGACTAATAGGGAGGGATAAAATCTTTACTATTTGAGTGCAATATAGAGATTTTCATGAACTTTTGCATCAACATTTTTGTTTGTTTATTATTCATTCCATGTAAGAAAATCTCTAATTAATCGATAAGAGAAGAGAATTGTTGTGTGAATGAATCAATATTTGTGTACATTTAGCCCGACTAATCTGGATTCGTGCTTGTGTAGTTGTCCTTATTAGTAGTTTCTTAGTTGATTGCTTTTCAAGATTCTATTAACTAATAGGGAGGGATAAAATCTTTGCTATTTGAGTGCAATATGGAGATTTTCAACATTTTTGTTTGTTTGGTTAATTATTCAGTATATTGGGAGTCTCTAATTCGTCGACAGGAGAAGAGAATTGTTGTGTGGATGAATCAATATCTGTATATATTAAGCCCGACTAATCTGGATTCGTGCTAGAGTTTCTTGATTGGTTATTTGATTCTCAAAGTTCTATGACTAATTTATTGTGTATCCGCTTTCAAAATGATTTTGTATTTCAACTTCTTGGCTAAAAGATCTGAACTTTCTTTTGATTTCTGAAAATGGTTTCTTGTATTTCTGTCCATTTGTTGATTAAAGCTGAAAATTTTCATATCTAGATTGTTACAGGCAGAATGTTTCAAGAATCTATAAAAACACTTTGTTCTTTGTTGCTGTCAGCATTATGCATAATCTGCTACAAGTGATTCTTAGTATTACTTTTCTTGCTGATACCAACTAGTTTGGAATTGATTTGTTATTGATCGATTCGTTTTTTCTTCTATATGTGAGCAGAGTCTATCCGGGAACATTCGATACAAGCTTGATCAGGGGAATATTGGCAGTGCTATTTTGTAGAATATTGCAGTTCAAAATATGGTTACAGAGTTGTTTGCACATAGCTCAATCAAGTTCTTTGGATGGTCTTATCATTCCTTGTATGTAAATTGTCTGCAGAGTTTGGAAACAAATTGTGCTATACTGGTTTGCATTTTCTTGTCTAGTAAAGACAATCGCGAATTCAGAATCTAGAGTCAGTGAAGTCGGAAATCGAAATATTAGAAATTGGAATCAAAGAAAAGGGGGTAAGCATGTAAGATATTGATATGCCAAATTGCTTGGAGGTTTGGAGGGGGTATAGGGATACAGGTTCATCTGTTCAAAAAAAAATGTTGAAATTTCTCAGAGAAGGTTTATTTCTTTTTTTTTTTGGATTCATTTATGGACATAGTCATAGTTATGGATTTAAAGCAAATTACTTTCTTTTCTTTTTTTTTGTAGTTGGAGGCATAGAATATGAAATAATGAAATAAATTTGCCCTTTTCCTTTCTTGTACTATTTGTTGTCATTGTATTTTGAATTTTGATAGTGATTTTACATTTTTTTTTTGGGGGGGGGGGGGGTATTGTGCTATAGTATGCATTAAATTATTCTTTAAGTTGGTGGAACTAAAAGGAATACTCTCTCCGTTACAATTTGGTTGTTTGATTTTGATTTGGCAAGGAGTAAAAGAAAATAAATCTGTAAGAATTTTGAAATTAGTCGTCTCAAACTGAAAATATGAAGAAAGTATCAAAATGTTAGACCTAAAGACTTTAACGAAACAAGAGGGAGGAATTCTTTTTAAAATAGACTAAAAAAAGATTAAAACAAATAAATCAAATAAATCTAGATTCTTTCACTTGATACATTTTGCTAGTAGTACATGTATTGGCTAAGTTTGTCCATTAACATTGTACAAATGCAAAAAAATAATAATCTCATTTTAACTAAGGATTCTTGTGGTCCCAAAGGATTCAAGTTTCAATTACACGGGAACAAAGAACGGACGATTAATATGTAATTTTTTTTGGAAAATGCACAAATACTCCTTCAATGTATGCTCGAAATTTCAGAGACACGCTTATATTATACTAAGGTCATATTACTCTTCTAAACTTATTTATAAGTAATTTTTACCTCTTTTTGCACTACGTGACATTAGCTTGAAAAAAAAAGTCAATCAACACACAAGATAGTGCCACATAGGCCGAAAAGGGATAGAAAATCATGAATAAAATAAGTTCAGAGGTAATAGGATCTTAGTATAGTATAAGTGTGTCTCTGAAATTTCAGGCATAGGTTAAAGGGGTATGCATTATCGCCTTTTTTTTTTAAGATACTATGTTGATTTCTTTACAAAGAGGACAAACTTTCATGCACTCTCTTTCTTAGTGGCGGAGCTAACAGACTCTTAGGAGGTTCATCTGAATTCTATACATAGAAAAATTATACTATTTTTCATATATGATCAAAATAATTTATTAGATATCTATAGTAGATAAATCTTTCGACTATTTTGTGTATTTATATTTTTAAATTTAAACTTTTTATTAAAAATTTTAACTCTGTCACCATTACGATTCTATGTCACACAAAAGCAAAGTTAGGAAGGAATGAGGCATTTCATGAAAGGTTGGAATATGTATAATTGGTTGTTTGGCCTAAAAGGCTTTTTTCTCATGTATATGTGGGATTTGCAAGTTAAAAAGAAAATTTGTCTTTTGCTGTTTTAAAATTGAAGGGCTTTAATTTGCCAGAGTGGTTTTCCACTTCCATTAGTATCTTTCATTCTGTCAAAAGTTGTTATGACAACAGAAAAGTCACCACCAACTTTTTTTCTAATGCACATTTGGTCATACCAAACCATGCTTTGTTTTTGTTTTTCATATTATTTGATGTATTTATATTCATATTAAAATTACATTAAATTTGAATTTACATAAAAAAAAAAGGGTAATATCTAAAAAAAATAATCATAAGACTTCTTTTTAACATCTTTCTAGGAGTTTCACAGTATTCGGAGTGTTTATTATTCGAGTAACTCTCTCTTCACATATAAGTTGAGTCCAAGACTCGTATTGAAGATGAGCTTCGACTTTTTTCCAATGCACATTTGGTCAAACCAAACCATGTTTTTTTTTTTTATTTTTCATCTGATATATTGTATTCGTGTTAAAGTCTAATTAAGTATGAATTTACATCAAGAAAATATTTTTTTTAATAAAACAACTCCATACACATAGCTTGAATTCAAAACCTTGTTAAAAATGAGCATCAACTTTTTCCTATGCCGCATTTTATTGTAGCAACCAGGTTTTGTTTTTGTTTTTCGCTTAATGTGATGTATGTTAAGTCTTTATTAAATTTAAATTCACGTAAAAATTATTTCTTTAATAAAAATATTTCTAGCAACATGGCCAATAGGATTATATATTTATAAATACATAGTAACCATATAAAATTTGAATAGAATTATTAAATATTCATAAATTCATATATTATACTCTAGATTTACCTCTAATGGATAGGATCAACCTTATGGACCCTATTTAAAGCACAATATATCTGGATAATTGACAATAATGGCTAACCCCAAATAATCCCTTGACCATATTAAAGCATATTTCATGTGGGCACTATTTTTTTAAGAAAAGATAGTTGGGTGATTCTTTCTATTTTAAAAAAAATATATTTGATAAAGTTATTATTGATTATGTATTGGTGGGAGATAGTAAACTAAGGAAAAATAAATAAAAGATAGCTTAGCGTACGGAATATCTGATCGATGATATATTAGATTTGAAAAAAAAAAAAAAAACTCCAATCCAAAGAGTTGTATATTAATAATGTGTGATGATGAAAATATTAATGGTTAATCTCGCTATCAGACATATATTGTATGATTAAATAAAATATAAATTTTTATTTATTATTACTATGAGATTTCCCTTTCTATAATAATCGACATTTAATAAAATAATTGAAGTATAAATGCCAGATGGCTTGTCAAAATACCATCATTTTATAATAAATATATAAAAATAATAGTAATCATCTTAGAAATGGTCAAAATATTTAGTAGTAGTTGATATAAACATCATATACCACATAGATTTTATGTCTCTATGTGAGGAGGAACAAAACTTTTAATAAACTTACGATAAAATGATAAGTATTACTTTTATCATTGATAAGGATTTTTAGATTTGAATACTAAATATGAAGTTATATTTGTTAGGAAGCAATTAATTATAAAATATGTGATTTTTTTATATGAATTTACATTTTAGATGAATTTGAATTTAGTTAAATATTGTGTGAGAAATTTAAAAAATGAAAATTAATTATTATAGCGAAATTCCACGTCATAATACTAAATATGAAGCCGTCTTTATTATGACATAGTTATCATCTTAAAATGTGATTATGCAAATAAATTTTAATTTGATCGGATTTCAATATGAATATTAATTTGAGATAAAAAATAAAAAATGAAAGTTGAAAATAATAGTGAAGGTCCATATCACTATTTGTTGACTCTTGAGCACTTGCTACGTGTTGGATTTTAGCTGGTTATTGTTTTTTTTTTCCTTTCAAAATTCAATAAATAATGAATAAAAATTTTAGTTGGTTTTATTGAAAAAGAAAAAAGAATAATTGCTGTCCTTTTTGTTCTTGTTTGTGATGCTTCTAATTAAAAGGTCCATATCTTTTTTTCCTCCCTCCCCTCCACATGTTGAAGATTAGGATTATGTCAATTTAATTATTCTAATAGTGGAACAGTTAGGGAATTTTAAAATAATTAATTATGGAAAAGAAGCCAAAAGAAAAAAAAAACAATTAGGATCCATTTGACCATATAATTTCTTTTTTTAATAATCTTTCACTTTATTTGAAACTCAGTTTGATCACGAAAGTTTTAAATTTAACTTGAAGCTATATTTCAAATTTATGAAAATAAACTGTTAAGTAATAGTTGAACAATTGAGAAAATAATTAAGGTAACAACCCAAAAGAAATGGAAAACTTATATGTCCTACTAAAATTAAATAAATCATACTTTTTCTGCTACAGAATAACGAAAGTAATATAATAATAGCTACATTCCGTAAATATTAATATACTAATATATACAATTAAAATGTATACATAATTTGTGTAATAATTTAAATAAATCTCAAAGTATTAAGAGCTAATTACATTTCCCCCCACTCTTTTGTGGATTTTGGATACATCTATATACATGTGATTTAGATCCAAGAGGGAATAAGACATCCGGATATATAAGGAGTTTCCAAAAGCAGAGGATGTATCAAGAGAGTGGGGAGGGATATATATTAACGAGAGGGGAGTGATGCATATTTTATAAATAGTTAAAATTATAATAAAATAAAAAATTTTATTGAATTAATTTTTCATTATATAGATTCCGATCATATTGATAAACTAAATGATGGAACAGTATAGTTACCTAACACTTTGTTTTGGATTATTGTTACCATTGTTTCATAATGTATTGTATTGTATTGTACTCTATCGTATAGTATTGTGTGGTAGATACAATTTTTGGCTAGACTGTATTATTTGTTGTTGTTTAATAACATTTTAGTTGTTTGATTTAATTGCATCGTACTGTATTCTAATTTATAAATTTACTAAAATATCCTTAATTATTCTAGGGTAGGAGGTTTGATTAGATTTAAATATTAAGGTAAAGGGTGAAATGATATTTTGAAATATTATGTAAGGATATAATTGAAAAAAAAAATTAAGTAACAATGGGAACACACCAAATTAATTGTTCCATAAAATGGGGGTTTTCATTGTTATATAACAACGAAATTTAACAAGGAAAAACTACATAATATGACAAACTTCAATATACATTTAAATAATATAGCTATAGTTAAATTTTTTTATGTTATATAACTATAACTATACAATAAATAGCAAATTTAATTGTATATCAATAATTAATTTATTTATGTTTAATATAAATAAATAATAAATAGAAAAATTATTATTAAACTCATAATTTATTATATATTCATATCTTCTCTTTCATCAATATCCTTATATTACAAATTTTTTTGTATCCCCGCCCCCCCCCCCCCCCCCCCAAAATTCCATACAATTCAAGATCCTTTTGTATGATTATAGGAGTGATTTTTGTGGTTGAATTCATTATACTGATATTTATACTTATATTTGTGATTCAATCAAATGTCAAATGTTTATATTTAATAGTACTTATATACATAGATAATTGTATTTTAATATTAATAAAATGGTCATTTGTGAATACAAATATATTTGGATACATAAGTAATTTATCCAATTTGATTAGGCAATACAAGAATAGTTGGATACATCAATACTATATTTTTATAAATAAATATCTAAGTTACATCAAACCTCAAGTAGTATTGAAAACTTTACAAAAAATAGATCGACGTTTTGTTGGTTTTTTTGATTTTTTATATAGTCGAATACTTACACACTTTGATACATACATATTGTGTATTCATATTATAGTATATTGGTGTATTCATTTTTTTGGTTAACAATAATGTATCCATTTTTCAAATTGTTGTATTCATATTTTAAAATTGAACTACTTTACCTTATTTGATGTATTAATACATTAAACTTTTATAAATACTTGTATCCTTGATATATTAATACTTTAAGTTTTATAAATAGAAACACCAATTTGAATTCAAAGTATTCATATGCTAATTGTACAAGTAATATATTTTCCTTATTTAGTTATTGTAATTACAACTGTATTGGTGTATAAATAAATAAAAAATAAAAACGTATGCAAAAATACAACGAGAAAAGACATGAATAATCTTTTATATTCAAAATTTTATGAATACCTTTATGATCAGTATTTAGTGAATATATTGTATTTACGAATATAAATACACTTTTTGTATTATGTGAATCAATCATATTTGCATACAATATGTAATTGTCAGTTGGTAATTTTATAATGGAAATTTCAGTTATTTAGGAACATAATGAATGGTTGGTACTTGGAAGTTATGGTAACATATCATACCTTATTTAGTGCATTGTATAAACAATAATAATAACAATAAAATAAAATAAAATTTAATACAAACATACAACTAGAAAATGATATAATGTGTAGTCATTTCTAGTAAATAACATATTTATAGCTATTGAACTTTAATAACCCTATAAATGTAGTCATTTTTGTAAGTTGCTCATTTAACAATACAATACAACACATTTTAAGTAACAACCAAAGCAAATATTATAAATATAATAACGATACAATACAATATAATAGATAGCAATAATCCAAACATATGGTAAGTTTTCCTTGATCTAATAGTAGTGAACCCACGTTTGGGCCGAAAGTTACAATTGTTTGTTGGGCTTTATAGTTTGTATGCAGGCCCGGTTTGTTATGTTAGCCACTTTCAGTATCCTAATTTAAAATGTGTCAATATTTGACAAATTATTTAAAATATAGTCAGTTTTGGCAAACATCAATGGGATAATCGTATATAATAGCAAATTAGTAATCTAAAATAAATGGAGTAGCTAGGGTTTGATTTAATTGTGCTCCATAGCAAACGTTTGTCAAAATTTACCAGTCGCCTCTCTCTCAAAAATCTCGCTCGCCACTCTCCCATTCTCGCTCCAATCTCTCGCTCGCTCGCTCGCTTTCACATTTTTTTATATAAACACAAGTGTATAAAAATTATTTCTATTTGTTTAAAGTAGAGAAAATTATATAAATACATATATTTTTTGTTCCCTTTCTCCCCTCTTCCAGATCTCGCTCGCAACCCTCGTATTTCTCACTTATACAAACAGAAGCGAAATGTATAAATGTGTTTCTGTTTGTATAAAGCGTGAGAAAATTGTATATACACGTTCAAATACATATATTTTCGTCCTATACACTTATAATTATACAATAAAAGTATTCCCCTGCCCAATTTCTTTTGCCTTTCTCTCTTTCTCGTTTATTACAAATTCAAATTGTATCTAATTTCTCTCTTTCACGTTTTATACAATTCGATTCAATTGTATATTCCCTGTCCAAGTCTCTTTTATCTTCCTTTTTCTCATTTCATACAAATTCAAATTGTATATAATCGTTCTATACACTTATAATCATACAATTCGTTTTATACACTTCGTTTATACAATTCTCTTCCAATTGTCTTTCTCTTTCTCATTTTATACACTTTGTTTTATACAATTTGCTTCAACTACGGAACACAATTATGCAAACTTTGCTATATCACACAAATATGAATTTTTTATTTGCTATATGTGAAAGTTGCCCAACATCAATTTAGTTGTCCTAGTATGATTTCATTAAAAATATTTTTCTTCATGTTGAATACAAAATATGAGTAATATTTGATATTCGCCTACAAAAATGCAGTTTAGCCTTTAATTTTCAATTCATAGTGACTTTGACTTTACATTACATAAATCGTTAAAACCTGAATTAAAAATCATTTTTCTCTTAATTATTTCTCTCTGTGTTACACTTATATAGTTTTTTTCATTTAAGTTATTATTATTTCTTTTTTTATGAGCATTTGTAAAGACAATTATTGTATTGTGTTAAATTAATGGACAAGTCATATATATATTTTATAATAACTTTTTTATTAATTAAATAAAAAATCAAATTGTTAAGAATCAAAACACTTAAATCAAATTGATTTGAAAATCAAAAGTGTCACGACCCAAAACGAGCCGCGAGTGGCACCCACACTTATCCTACTATGTGAGCGAATCAACCAATCTAAACCCCAACATTTTAACCATAATGAACAAAATACAATGCGGAAGACTTAAAACTCATTAACGAAAATTGATTAAATAACTTCTAAAAACTCAATACTTATTATTCCCAAAATCTGGAAGTCATCACCACAAGAACATCTATCCTCCAATTACCAAATCTAAGAGTATCTAAGAAGCTAAAATAAATAAAAAGCTAGTCCACGCCAGAAGTTCAAGGCATCAAGACATGAAGAGGAAGATCCAGTCCAAGCTAGAAGCAATAGCTCACCCTGAAATCTGGCTTGATGAAGACTGGCTAGAGTTGCGGTTGAGTTGAAGACAATGACACGTTTGCTGCACTCCACAATTAACAAGAAAAACAAATACAAGTAGGGGTCAGTACAAGGCACAAGTACTGAGTAGGTATCATCGGCCAACTCAAAATAGAAAACAGTATATATCAGATAATAACATAAAATTAACTAATATTCTTAACAGGCGACATTAACAATTACCATAACCATTGGTCACAACACCAAGCACATCAATGAGGACTCAAGCCTCCCCATCATACTCATTTGGGAACTAGTTCTTTACAATTTAGTATATTATCATAATTCAAGATTCATTATCTTTATTCCTCTTGTGTCGGTACGTGACACTCCGCTCCACTACTACTATCCTGGTGTCGGAACGTGACACTCCGATCCATATACTATCCTGGTGTCGGAACGTGACACTCCGATCCATATACTATCCTGGTGCCGGAACGTGACACCCGATCCATATACTATCCTGGTGTCGGAACGTGACACTCCGATCCTCATACTATCCTGGTGCCGGAACGTGACACCCGATCCATATACTATCCTGGTGTCGGAACGTGACACTCCGATCCTCATACTATCCTGGTGCCGGAACGTGACACCCGATCCATATACTATCCTGGTGTCGGAACGTGACACCCGATCCTCTAATCTCATTACCTTAGTTCATCAAGCCTTCTTTTATACCAAGGCATCATCAATCTCATTACTTTAGTTCATCAAGCCTTCTTTTATACCAAGGCATCATCATTAACAAAGTAAATTAGGATTCAAGATTCAATAGCCTCATCATGCTAATCATCACAATATATAATCACATCATGTAAGCACAATTAAGCATATAGAAGACTTTAATACTACCCAACACATATCATTCGCTATTAAGAGTTTACTACGAATAGCATAAACCATAACCTACCTCCACCGAAGATTCGTGATCAAGCAAGCAAATTCCCCAAAGCTTTGTTTCCCTCTTCGTTCGTCTTCTCTATCGCTGTTCTTTGCTCTTCTATTTTTCTTATTCAACCCTTTTTCTTTTACCCTAATTGTCATATAATAAGTATAAAAGATGAAAAAATAACCCACTAATTATTTCAAGGTTATCTCCTTAACCCCCAAGTGATTGAATTATTAACATTAATCCACTAACTTTATAATTATAAGCATGAATAGTCAAAACGCCCCTTAAAAAACTTTAACAGAAATCCGACCCAGTCTGGGTACACAACCTGTGACGGTCCGTCATGGCTGTGACGGTCCGTCCTGCAGGTCCGTCACAAAGTTCAAAGAGTTAATTCTGTGGAAAGACTTGTGACGGTCCTTCGTGCCTGCGACGGTCCGTCCTGCCATTCCGTCACGAAGTTCAGAGAGTCGATTTCAGTACCCAAATTTCAGAATTCTAAGTGTTTTGGAACGAAACCCCCTCGACGGTCCGTCGTGCCCGTGACGGTCCGTCGTGGGATCCGTCGACCAAGACAGTTTTTCCAGAAATAAAATCTGCTGCTCAAAACGACTAAACAGGTCGTTACAACCGATACCAATTTACCCATCGTTCGTCCTCGAACGATCCCAAGAAGAAAAACAAGGGCGAAAAGGAGTACCTGAATCTGTAAACAGGTGTGGGTATCTTTCTCGCATATCAGCCTCCATCTCCCAAGTGGACTCTTCAACTGGTCGATTCTTCCATTGAACTTTGATGGATGCAATCTCCCTTGACCTCAACTTGCGGACTTCTCTATCTAAAATAGCAACAGGCTCCTCCTCATAAGACAAATTCTCATCAAGCAGAACTGAATCCCAACGAATGATGTAGTTTCCATCCCCATGGTATCTTTTCAACATAGACACATAAAATACCGGATGCACTCCTGACAGTCCTGGAGGCAAGGCTAATTCATAAGCCACCTCCCCTACTCGCTTAAGTACTTCAAATGGTCCAATATACCTTGGGCTTAGCTTACCTCTTTTACCAAACCGCATCACCCCTTTCATGGGCGAAACCTTCAGCAAGACTTGCTCACCCTCCATAAACTCCAAGTCTCTAACCTTTCGATCTGCATACTCCTTTTGCCTACTTTGCGCCGCTAAAAGCTTTTCTTGAATAGATTTCACTTTCTCAATGAATCCCTCAAAAGGTCAGTACCCCAAGGTCTAACCTCAAATGCATCAAACCAACAATGGGAGACCTACATCTCATCCCATACAATGCTTCAAATGGGGCCATGTCAATACTGGAGTGATAGCTATTATTGTATGAAAACTCCGCTAAGGGTAAGAAGTTATCCCAATGACCACCAAATTCCATCACACATGCACGAAGCATATCTTCCAATACCTGAATCGTTCGCTCAGACTGACCATCGGTCTGAGGGTGAAATGCAGTACTAAGGTCCAACCTAGTACCTGATTCCGCATGCAATGTTCTCCAAAACTTAGAAGTAAACTGCGTACCTATATCTGATATGATAGAAAGTGGAACTCCATGCAATCGAACAATTTCTGAGATGTAGAGTTTGGCTAACTTCTCTGCATTGTAGGTCACCTTGACCGGAATGAAGTGAGCAGACTTAGTTAATCTGTCCACAATTACCCAAATAGAATCAAACTTTCCCAATGTCTTTGGAAGACCAACCACGAAATCCATTGCAATTTCTCCCCACTTCCATTCAGGAATGGGCATTCTCTGAAGTGTTCCCCGGGCCTCTGGTGTTCATACTTTACTTGCTGACAATTTGGACACTTGGCAACAAAATCAACAATGTCGCGCTTCATTCTACTCCACCAAAAGTGTTGCTTTAGGTCACGGTACATCTTGGTTGCACCAGGATGTATAGAATATCCGGAACTATGAGCCTCTGTAAGAATAGTGTGGATTAATCATCAACAGGGGCACACATACCCTTCCCTTAATCCTCAAAACACCTTCCTCATCAATTATTGCCTCTTTAGCCTCTCCTCGCAACACCATATCCCGAATTCGGTTTAGTTTCTCATCATCAAACTGTTTTCCCTTGATCTTGTCAAGAAAAGAAGATCTCGCCTCCACACGGGCCAAAAATCCTCCCTTCTCATTTACTTCTAGCCTCATAAAGTCATTAGCCAAGTTTTGGATTTCTCTAGCCAACGGGCGTCTGGAAACCTGTAAGTGAGCTAGGCTTCCCATGCTCCCTGCTTTTCTACTTAAGGCGTCTGCCACAACATTAGCCTTTCCTGGGTGATACAAGATAGTAACATCATAGTCCTTCAGTAGTTCCATCCATCTCCTCTGTCTCAAATTCAAATCCCTCTGAGTAAAGACATACTGTAGGCTACGATGATCCGTATAGACTTCACACTTAACCCCATATAGATAGTGTCTCCATTGCTTTAATGCAAACACTACCGCAGCCAACTCCAAATCATGGGTCGGATAGTTACGTTCATGCACCTTTAATTGCCTCGAAGCATAAGCAATACATTCTTCTCTTGCATTAGCACTGCACCAAAACCCAAATAGGATGCATCACAATAAACAATGAAGTTCTTACCCTCTACTGGCAAGGTAAGGATAGGGTGCAGTAGTCAGCAAGGTCTTGAGTTTCTGAAAGCTTTCCTCACATTCATCCGACCATACAAATGGAACATTCTGCTTAGTCAAGTTCGTCAATTGGGAAGCAATAGAAGAGAATCCCTTGACAAATCGACGGTAGTAGCTGGCTAAACCAACAAAGCTCCTTATTTCTGACACATTAGTAGGTCTTACCCAATTCTTCACTGTCTCAATCTTAGAAGGATCCACCATCACTCCATCCTTAGAAACCACGTGCCCCAAGAAGGACACTGAATCTAGCCAAAACTCACACTTGGAGAATTTGGCATAAAGCCTTTTCTCCCTTAATACTTCCAACACAATTCTCAAATGCTCCTCATGTTCCTTCTTACTCTTGGAGTATATCAGTATATCATCAATAAATACGATCACAAAGAGATCCAGATATGGCTTAAAAATCCCGTTCATCAAGCTCATGAAAGCAGCAGGGGCATTCGTAAGGCCAAAAGACATTACTACAAATTCGTAATGCCCATACCTGGTTCGAAAAGCAGTCTTTGGCACATCCGTTGCCCGTATTTTCAATTGATGATAACCGGATCTCAAGTCAATCTTAGAGAAGACACAAGCACCTTGTAACTGATCGAACAAGTCATCAATGCGGAATGGGATACTTGTTCTTAATAGTACCTTGTTCAACTGCCGGTAGTCTATGCACATCCGAAACTCCCATCCTTCTTCTTCACAAATAACACCGGAGCACCCCAAGGGGATGCACTTGGTCTAATGAAGCCTTTACTTAACAACTCTTGAAGTTGGGCCTTTAACTCCCTTAACTCTGCTGTAGCCATTCTATAAGGGGGTATGGAAATGGGGCGAGTACCCGGCTCCAGATCAATGCAAAAGTCGATATCCCTATCCGGTGGCATACCAGGAAGGTCTGCAAGGAACACATCCAGAAACTCACGGACTACCGAAACCGATTCAATTGAAGGTACTTGGGTAGTGTCATACCTGAGGTGTGCCAAGAACGCTAAACACCCTTTACTAACGATTCTCTTAGCACGAAGAAAGGAGATGATACGAACTGGAGTGGAAGTGTAGTCACCCTCCCACACTAACGGATCTGTACCAGGCTTGGCCAACGTTACAGTTTTAGCATTACAATCTAGGATTGCAAAATTTGGAGAAAGCCAAGTCATACCCAGAATTACATCGAAATCAACCATTTCTAAAATGACCAAGTCTACATGAGTATTGCTCCCTACAAAAGTCACCAAACAAGACCTATATACCTTTTCAACTATCACAGACTCACCCACCGGAGTAGAAACACGAATAGGCATGTCAAGCAATTCACAATGTAAATTAAGACCAGTAGCAAATGAGGAAGATACATATGAAAATGTGGAGCCAGGGTCAAATAATACAGAAGCCATGCAATCACAAACCAAAAGATTACTGTGATAACAGCATCAGATGGTCTCCGCTTCAGACCGCCCGGGGAAAGGTAACAATGGGCCCTATCGCCTGTCTGCCCGTTGCCCCTACCATGTTGTGCTGTAGTGGCTCCAGTTTGCCCGTCACCCCGGCCGTTTTGGTGACCACCATTACCTCGGCCACCACGCCTCCAGAATGACGGCCTCTTCCATGACCACCCTACCTCTGACTATGGGAGGTCTGTAACTCTGTTTTGGACAATACCTCTTAATGTGTCCAGTCTCCCCACATCCATAACACTCTCTGGATTCAAGCATCGTCTCTGTGAGAATGACGAAGTCTGGGAATAACCTCCAACCTCAAGAAGATGACCGACGTCTGAGGTGGACCCCAACTACAGTCTGCAGTGAAGACTGAATAGGTCGGGCTGGATAACCTCCTGAACCTTGCCCTCTGGAGTAAGAACCATTAAACTCACCTCCCTTACGAAACCTTTTGATGTCGATGCCATGGTGAAGTCATCTGGCTTCACTCCTTCCACCTCTATCACGAAGTCTACCACTTCTTGAAAGGATTTTGCCGTGTAGCCGCTACCTGTAAGGCTGAAATCCGCAAATCTGACCTCAACCCCTTCACAAAACGGCGAATCCGTCTTGTGGACTGAAACAAAGCTGGGTGGCATACCTGGATAATGCACGGAACTTAGCCTCATACGCGGTAACCGACATCCTGCCTTGCTCTAGGCTCAAGAAACTCATCTCTCCTCCTATCCCTCAAGGTCCGGGGGATATACTTCTCCTAAAATAAGCTAGAGAATGACGCCCAAGTCATAGGTGGTGCCTGTGCGGGTGACACTCAACATGTGACCGCCACCACATTTTGGCATTTCCCTGAAACTGATAGGTTACAACTCAACGCCAAATCGTCCACTATGCCCTTTATGTAGTAACTCATGACAATCAACCAGAAAATCGTAGGCATCCTCAGATTCAGCACCTTGAAGACTGGAGGTTTCAATTTCAAGAACTTACTGAAAAGTTCATGCTGATCACTTGTCATTATGGGTCCTGTAGTCTAAACGAGGAAACGTGCCTATTTCCAATGAGGCATCCATGCGGGAGCCTCAGCAGCGGCCTGTCGTACTTCGGAACCTGAGGTGCTGGTGCAGAAAACACTGGAGGTGTCTGGCCTTGATCAGATAACCCGCTAAGATAAGCAAGAACCTGATAATCATCTCTGGGGTAGGTTGGGGGTGTAATCCTCATTCTGCACTTGCTCACTTTCCCCTTCCTCACCCTCTCTTACTACTTCCTCAGTCGGTGGAGGAGTCACCTCCCTAGTACTAGATGGGCCAGGTGCTTGTCCTCTTCCTCTAGAGGACGTCCTCCCGCGACCTCTACCACGACCTCTTGCCATTAATCCTTCTCGAGCTACAGCCCCAGTGGCTGGCTCAGTTGCATCTTGTCTTGCCGGTGTTGGTGTTGGCGCCGTTGTTGCTCTAGTTCTAACCATCTGCGAAATAGAGTGAAGATGGTCAGATACCAATTTGTATCACCTAGATACCAATTGGATCCAAGTAATAGCACGAAAGAAGGAAAGAAAGAATGGAATTTTCCTAAAGTCTTATAGCCTCTCAAAGAAAAGTAAAGGTGTCTCCCTACCGTTCCTTAAGACTCTACTAGACTCGTTCTTGTGTGATGAGACCAACGAACCTAATGCTCTGATACCAAGTTTGTCACGACCCAAAACGAGCCGCGAGTGGCACCCACACTTATCCTACTATGTGAGCGAATCAACCAATCTAAACCCCAACATTTTACCATAATGAACAAAATACAATGCGGAGACTTAAAACTCATTAACGAAAATGATTAAATAACTTCTAAAAACTCATACTTATTATTCCCAAAAATCTGGAAGTCATCACCACAAGAACATCTATCCTCCAATTACTAAATCTAAGAGTATCTAAGAAACTAAAATAAATAAAAGCTAGTCCATGCCGGAAGTTCAAGGCATCAAGACATGAAGAGGAAGATCCAGTCCAAGCTAGAAGCAATAGCTAACCCTGAAATCTGGCTTGATGAAGACTGGCTAGAGTTGCGGTTGAGTTGAAGACGATGACACGTTTGCTGCACTCCACAATTAACAAGAAAAACAAATACAAATAGGGGTCAGTACAAGGCACAAGTACTGAGTAGGTATCATCGGCCAACTCAAAATAGAAAACAGTATATATCAGATAATAACATAAAATTAACTAATATTCTTAACAGGCGACATTAACAATTACCATAACCATTGTCACAACACCAAGCACATCAATGAGGACTCAAGCCTCCCCATCATACTCATTTGGGAACTAGTTCTTTACAATTAGTATATTTCATAATTCAAGATTCATTATCTTTGTTCCTCTTGTGTCGGTACGTGACACTCCGCTCCACTACTACTATCCTGTGTCGGAACGTGACACTCCGATCCATATACTATCCTGGTGTCGGAACGTGACACTCCGCCATATACTATACTATCCTGGTGTCGGAACGTGACACTCCGATCCATATACTATCCTGGTGTTGGAACGTGACACCCGATATATATCTTGGTTTCGGAACGGACACTCACTCCGATCCTCAAACTATCCTGGTGCCGGAACGTGACACCCGATCCATATACTATCCTGGTGTCGGAACGTGACACTCCGATCCTCATACTATCCTGGTGCCGGAACGTGACACCCGATCCATATACTATCCTGGTGTCGGAACGTGACACCCGATCCTCTAATCTCATTACCTTAGTTCATCAAGCCTTCTTTTATACCAAGGCATCATCAATCTCATTACTTTAGTTCATCAAGCCTTCTTTTATACCAAGGCATCATCATTAACAAAGTAAATTTAGGATTCAAGATTCAATAGCCTCATCATGCTAATTCATCACAATTATATAATCACATCATGTAAGCACATAATTAAGCATATAGAAGACTTTATAATACTACCAAACACATATCATTCGCTATTAAGAGTTTACTACGAATAGCATAAACCATAACCTACCTCAACCGAAGATTCGTGATCAAGCAAGCAAATTCTCCAAAGCTTTGTTTCCCTCTTCGTTCGTCTCTCTCTATCGCTGTTCTTGCTCTTTCTATTTTTTCTTATTCAAACCCTTTTTCTTTTACCATAATTGTCATATAATTAAGTATAAAGATGATAAAAAACCCACTAATTATTTCAAGGTTATCATCCTTTAACCCCCAAGTAATTGAATTATTAACATTAATTCACTAACTTTATAATTATAAGCATGAATAGTCCAAAACGCCCCTTTAAAAACTTTAACAGAAATCCGACCCAGTCTGAGTTACGCAACCTGTGACGGTCCGTCATGGCTGTGACGGTCCGTCCTGCAGGTCCGTCACAAAGTTCAGAGAGTTAATTCTGTGGAAAGACTTGTGACGGTCCGTCGTGCCTGCGACGGTCCGTCCTGCCATTCCGTCACGAAGTTCAGAGAGTTGATTTCAGTACCCAAATTTCAGAATTCTAAGTGTTTTGGAACGAAACCCCCTCGACGGTCCGTCGTGCCCGTGACGGTCTGTCGTGGGATCCGTCGACCAAGACAGTTTTTCCAGAAATAAAATCTGCTGCTCAAAACGACTAAACAGGTCGTTACAAAAAGGAATAAACGACCAAATACATAAACAGATTTCTAAACTTGTTGGATTTTTTCCCTCAGGTATCTCAACTACGTCATTTTTCTATTGATCATTGAACCACACATAATTTGTCCTTTAAAACACTGTTGGTTGATTTTGATTGGCTTTTCTATTGTAAATGCCTTCAATTGTATTTGAATTGTAATAATTTTGATTAAATGAATGAAGACAAACCGTGTTAGTCTCATTTGTTTTCTAATGTGTTCAAATGGCTTAAGTAAAACACAATTATTCTTGAACATTTTCACTATCATTTGGACTAAAGAGTTGTGGAACAACATATGTATCCTCTATCAATACCCTTCACAAATCTAGTTCCACATCAGACAACGGTGTTTGTTTAAACGGAGCAAATTATGGGGGTTCAATGATTCAATAGGAAAATGACGTAGTTGAGGTACCTGAGAGAAAAAACCCGACAAATTTAGAGATCTGTTTATATATTTGGCCGGAATAAACATTACCCAACTTTTCTCATAAAACTATTTATGCTTGTGGCCAGTAACTAATAAGGTATTGTGAATATAGTAGTAAATTACTATAGTAGTCTTATTGAGTTATTAATTTATTTCATAATTCAATCTTAAAAATTAAAACTGAATTAATATTCCAATAATTAAAAAAAACACTAATTCGATAATCAAATAAAAATAAACCAAGTAACACTTTCTTATCATTTTGATCTTTCTTTTTATGATGTATGTATTCTTATGATGTGTTACTGCATTATATTGTGACACTTATAAAATCATTTGGGCTAGGCAAATACTTTCTTCATTCATTTTTATTTATCACTTATAATATATCAAAAAAATATATTCATTTCGTTTAAAAAAGAATGTCCCTATTTTCTTTTTAGTTTATTTAAAAAAGAATGTCCTTATTTTTTTTTTAGTTTGTTTAAAAAAGAATGACCTCTTTTCTTTTTTGGTAACACTTTAACTTTAATTTTCCACGTGACATGTTTAAAACCACAAGATTAAAGAGCATTTTGATACATTTGACATATTTTTAATTTAGAACCACAAGATTAAAAAATCTTTTTTTTCCTTAAACTCCGTTTCAAGTCAAACTAGGTTATCCTTTTTGAAACAAAAAGAGTAATATAATTTTTTTATTTACCCATAAGATTAATTACTTAATTTCAAATTAGTTTTTAAGATCTAAAATACTCGTATAAATCATTACAATTATTTTCAAAACTTGAAAAGTCCAAAATGGACCAGTAAAAATGAATAGATGGAGAGAAAAGATAAACATAATTAGAAATTTTTTTACCTATAATTAATAATTATAATACGCATTCATCTTTAAATTTGAGTCTCTTTGATATCTAATTACATTGGTTATGAAGCAATTTATCCTAACGTATTGAGTTACTTTTGTTATCGAATGAAAAATCAAACAAAATTGATTATGCAAAAATCAAAATTCATTAATTTTTTTTTAAATATTCCCAAGGTAGCCCATCATTTGCATAATAAAGTGACCAATGCATTGTTTTGCTTAAAAATGGAAACAAAAAATATGCAGATGAAATCTGATTTTATTTTTTTAATTTATTTTCTGTATATCACGTGATATCTTTTTCTGTACGTAGAAAATCAGCTGAAAAGGCCCAATCCTATAGGAAAAGCAAAATCCATGCTGATAAAAAGGACAAAAAAGAGCAATAAATTACTGACCCTGCCATAAATACCCCTATTCAATTCGCTAAAATTGTAGCCCAGACTCCAGAGTGGCATTTTCGAAATTGTACCCAAAAACTGAGGGTTCTCGTTGAATTGCTGCTGTATCCCAAAAATAAATAAATCAATAATTTTACAATATCATAATATAGTAAATTCATTTTTTTTTTAAAAATAACTATATTAATTAACACAAGGATAAATTGAAAATTACGTAATAAATTATTATTTAATTTTTAAAGAAAATAAATAGATATATGGTTTACTTTCAGTGTAGCCAATTAATAAAAATAAACGAAGGGTGAATGTTCAAGTAGAAAAGAAAGAGAAAAGTTCGGAGTCTAGGTATGAAAATATGGGTCCTTACGGTAGCTGTGAGCCTCCAGGGTCTTGTTTTCTCGTCTTTTTTCTTCCGTCTTCCTCTTGTAATTGACTCTTTCTTTTCTGCTATGCCTATCCATTCGTCAAATTGACATCCGTCCGAGTGAGCAATAACGACTCTTGTTTACTAAATAGAAGTTTGGGGTCGTGTTTGGTGTTTCTTTCATTAATTATCCGAATCTACGTCATATATCAATAAATTATAGTTTCGAGGGTCATCCATTACAAAAAGACCTTCCTCTGAGTAAATTTAGATTGATCGGATTTCAATATGAATACTGAATATTTAATAGAAATGGAAGAAAATTTTCTGGGATTAAACTCATAATTTGAACAGAGAAAATGCTATTAAAATTTATTAATTATGAATTATTGATATAGAGATACCGTAACAATTTAAGTTTTGATATTATCAGCTTACAAATCCAATCCTAAAACAAAAAAAAAAAACAAAAAAAGAAGCAAAATCTCTTCTATTAACAAGGACGAAAAAAGACTTTACTGACCGTGCCATAAATACCCCTATACATTTCTCTTCACGTTAAGTATGAGTGGCAATTTCGCAATACTACTTACAACTGAGGGTTTATTTGTTGCTATCGTTACTCACTTTTGTTTTGTTACTTACTATCTCTGTACCCAACAGAACGTTTCAATGGGAAAGTATGCGATAATTTGCGATTAATCCCTCAAATGTTTATAAATTTCGATTTTAATCCTTTTTTATTGTATCCATTCAAGAATAAAAAACCTTTAATTACTTTGAATGTCCACTTTGGTTTTTTTATTATTTTAGGATGATTCAAAATTAAATTGATTTAATAATTCAAATTATCACTACAATTTACTTATTTTAAATTTAAAATATGTAAGTTATCGATATTAATATTAAAGTTTTTAAAAAGAAAGAAAATATTTAAAAAAAAATTAAATTTGGCATAAATTATTAATTTCATTTCGAACTATTGATAATCTTAAAAACATCTCTTTACTTGACTTATTTAAATTAAATACACTCCAAGTCTTTCAACATTAGTGAAATACACCATGAATTCTCGTTAAATTTAGAGATATTTGCAATACTTCTCTCGATTTTTATTAAGAACTCTATGCTTCTTTGAGACTACTAGATATCTTATGTTGTTATCGTAGGTGTATCTAAGCAGTTGAGTGTCTTTAAGGTTATCGATACTTTAGGAATGAAATGAATAATTTGCATCAAATTTATAGTGCTTCTAATACTTTTAAATTAAATTATTCAAATTATTTTCATTCAAATTTTAAAACTATGGTGTCATTACTTTTAGATTTAACTTGTTCAAACAATATTTTATACATAAAAATAAAATTCTTTAATTATGACCCAATCAAATAGTGCCTCAAGATGAACGTTTTAATATGTATACTTCATAAATAAATTGATGACATTATAGTTTATTAAAAATCAGTATTTAAAGGCAATTTTTTTATATTTAACTTGACATAAATTCCAAACTTTAAAAACCAGTTTAGAGCAAACAAAATTTCATTTTTTCATACGAAATGCTGAATGTGCTCAATTGAATGTTATAATGACTAAAACGAACTTTTACTAATAGTTAAAGGACTAAATGTGCAATTATCCAATAAACGCACAAAACGTTTCCGGTTTTCCACTTCCTATAAATACCCAGCTGCATTTCTGCAACTTTTATCCATAATTCATTTGGCATTTTCGCTTTCTCTCTCTGTTCTTCTTCTCCGCCATTTTCTTCGGTACGTTTTTGTTTTCTCTCTCTTAGGGTTTAGCAGTGAATCAATGGCTGAGGAGGCACATAATGGAGGAGGAGCTGAGAAGGAAGCAACCAAGGTTGCCGTCGTCTTCACGTCGGTGAAGCCGAAGCTGTTCGTGAAAGCGCCGAAGGCTATAGACGCTGTGCAGTTCTACAAAAATGCCTTTGGTGCTGAGGAGGTTGGACGTGTGAACAACCCTAAGAGGAAGGCCGATCAGGAGACACCGCTCATTCTCTCTGTTGAACTGAAGATTGGTTCATTTTCCTTCGTTGTCTCTGACCTTACTGAAGAGGACTCTACTGCTCCGTACGTATTTCTTATTTTTGCGCTTTTTAAACTTGTTTTCTGTGTTTTATTAGCTCGATTTCTTCGTTTTTGTTTCTAAAATAGTCCGATCTGTGCTGTGAAACAGTGAAAGTGCTATATATTGATTTTCTTAAACAAAAGTTGGAAACCTTTTGGTGGATGTTTCTATTGTGAAGCAAAACGTTATGTATATATATTGCAAAGAGCTCACTGAAAATATTTTAAGTGCTTCTCGCAAAGTATGTTATAAAAACTTATTATGATGTAATGAGTGTTTTCTCTGGTTAACTTCCTTAAATATACTCACTAGAAGCGTCCTGCTGTACTGTAGTTGAGTTGTTTTATTTAATGGTTGATGTTTATGTGTATATTGCTCTGTTTTGTTTTCTTTTGTATGCGTTATCGGTTTTGAGACGATGTCTCTTGAGTTTATTTTGTATGCTTTTGGATGTTAAATGTATTATATGATTGTTGCCAGCTTCATTTTAACTGTATTTACGTCTATTTTCTATGCGTATTAATTTTGTTACGGTCGTTGTGGTTTAAGGCTGCAGATCTGAGATGATATGCTCTTGTACGTGCTCGTATTACCTTGTTAAAATATGAAGAAACACATGTTATAATCAAAGGCCTTATCATTGTGATGTATTGTTGTTTTCTTGCTTGTTTATGTGGCTGAGAGGTTGCTATTGCGTGATTATTTTTATTTCGTTTCGTTTATTTGATCGTCTAGCTGATAGTAGTGCTGCTTATTGTTCAGTTTGAAGACTGCTACAACTGGATCTGTTTTCTGCTTGGAGACTGAGAATGTAATTTCTGCTGAGGCCAATGCTATCACTGCTGGCGCAATTGCTGAGATTAGAGTAGGAGATGGTAATGGTGATGGTGCTCGTACAGGGTCAAAGCTGATTGATCCTTATGGCAATGTCTGGTTGATCTGCACACCAGCGAAGGAATCCGAGTAATTGCTGAAGTCCATTAAAACTCTTGTTCAGTTTCTTTTGTTTTTTACTGCTTTCAATTAAATTCCGGTTTTGTATACCGATGATGAAAACACTCTAGCTAGGTGTGTTATGGGGTTTAAACTTTTTTGGGGTATTTGATGTCCATTGTTGATTTTGAACAGTGAGAACTTTTGTCTGTAGTTAATCTGACATTACCTTCCTTTCTAGTAGACGATGAAATCTGCTTAATTGTTGCTCTTTCTTATTAGATCATTTGCTTTATTTTGTCTAATCGAAATGTCCTGTTGCCTCGTTAGCCACAATATTTATAAAGTAATGCAAAGCATGCTATTTTTGCTTCTTTTCTTAGAGGCAAATACTACTAAAATAATAAGATAAATTTGTAGCTATATATTCAATGTATCAAATGTTATATTATTTTCAAATGTGATAAAACTAGCTTAATTGGTGTGATCAATTTGTTAGTTAGTTAGTTAGATTTCAAGTTGTTAGTTATAGTTGTTATAGTTAGTTAGTGCTCACATGTTTGGTATTCTTTTGATTTTTTAAACTACTCATTGATGTGTATATATACACATCCAAATGCTGCTTCAAACAAGTAATTCAATACAGAAAAGTTCTTCTTCTTCCTTCTTCATACTGCCATAGCTTCAACCTCCATCAATGGAGGTATGAGACTGTTTCCAGCTTAGATTGCTGGTTCGATCAGCTTACATTGCTGATTTTATCATGGTATCAGAGCAAGGTTACTCACACTAACTCCCTTGATCAAATTGATCGATCAACTCATTGATCATTTTTGTTTGGTTTGTGATCTGATCTGGTTTTCTTTTTCTGTTCTCTCCTACTCTCAATTGTTCTCTGTTTTTTTTTTTTTCGATTTGGTTACTTGCTTGTCGATAATTCATAGTTTGTTCATTTGTTGAATATCAATTCATTCTCCATGGGTGATACTTCTGTTGATGTGAATACTAGTAACTCCTTAAAACGACCAGATTTTAGTAGTCCTTTCTATCTACATCCTTCTGAAAATGCTGTTTCTAGTTTGGTTCCAATGGTGTTTGATGGAACTAGTTACAGATCATGGAGAAGAGCAGCTCTTAGAGCATTGTCTGTTAAGAATAAGACTGGATTCATCAATGGTAAGATTGTGAAGCCAAGTTTTGCAGATCCATCATTCATGCAATGGGAGAGATGTGATGATATGGTGACATCTTGGGTTCTAAACTCTCTCTCCCCAGAGCTACGAGATAGTCTACAATATGTTAACAATGCTAAGGAATTGTGGGATGAATTGGAGGCAGATATGATCAAACTAATGGATGCAAGCTATACCAGTTGCAGAAGGAAATAAATGATTTGATGCAAGGCACTCTAGATATCACTGGTTATTATACAAAGATGAAGAAACTGTGGGAGAAATGAGTGCAATTGATGTGAATTCACAATGTGTTGTGTGTGTTCTTGTGGAGGAAAGGTAAAACTGTACAAGGCTGAGCAGGATAGAAGGCTTATACACTTCTTATGGGATTAAATGAGATGTACACTGCTGTACGAGGGAACATCTTGATGATGTCTACCTTGCCTACAATGGCACAGGCATTTGCTATACTGTCACAGGAAGAGAAGCAGAGAGAAATGAAGCCTTTGAATCACATGGCTTTGGAGTCTACTTCACTCAATGCATCCATGTTGTCTCAAAATAATTCAACAAACTCTAGTTCTTATAGAGGAAACACAGGTAGGGGAAATGGAAGCTACAATAACACCAGTAGTTCTAACAATAGCAATGCTGGGAATTTCAACAACAACAATACCTATAGGGGAAACTCTAACACTGGTAATAGATCAAATACATTTTGTGAGTACTGCAAACGAACTGGACATGTCAAAGATAGATGCTACAAACTTCATGGTTATCCAACCAATACAAGAAATCCAAGAGGAAGAGGAAGAGGATCTGCAGCTAATGTACATACCTCTGAAGGTGATAGTTACAAGGGTGAAGAGAGTTTTGATCAGGGAAAACAAATGCCAGTGAATCTGTCAAAGAGTCAATATGAACAATTGCTCAATTTGCTTGGAAATGAGTCTGAATATTCGAACAATGTGTCAAGTGGAGCTGCAAGCTTAGCAGGTATACTTGCTTGTCATTCTTCCATAAGTAAAATAAGTGATATGTCATGTAAATGTGAAAGGCTAACTGCTGACTCTTGGATCATTGATTCAGGAGCATCTCACCATATGACCTACACAAAACATAATCTCACAAATCTTAAGCCTTTACCTTATCCCTTCTTAATCACCTTACCAAATGGATACAAGGTTAAAGTGACTGAAATTGGTGATGTGTGTTTGAATTCAACATTAACTCTGTATAAAGTATTGTATATACCTAGCTTCAAGTTCAATCTAATATCAGTTTACTGTTTAGCAAATCAACTCAAAGGGATGGTCAGTTTTAACAATAGTTCTTGTTTAATGCAGGGCCCTTCTCTGAAGAGCCCTCTGGCACTTGGTAAAGCAAGGAGTGGTTTGTATCTTTTTTGTTCAAAGTGTCACATTCCATCTGTAAGTGATGATATTGGCTCCCAACAAAAGTTTCAATCCCTTATGAACTGTAAAGCACCATCACTTCTTAGTACAAAATACTCTCATATATTCAATAAAAAGGTCTGTTCCACTGATAAGGTTTCTAACTCAGCTGCTCATTTTTCTTTCAAACAAGACAATGAATTCTTATGGCATGCTAGACTAGGACATGTACCTTTTGTGAAAATGAAGAACATATCTACCATTCCTCTAAAATTCTCTAACAAACAACCTTTCACTTGTACAATTTGTCCAATGGCTAGACAAACTAGAATGTCATTTCCAGAAAGTGTTAGTAAAACCAGTTCAATATTTGAGTTGCTACATGTTGATCTGTGGGGACCTTATAATGTACCAACACATGATGGACATCACTATTTTTTGACCATGGTAGATGATTACAGTAGAGCTACTTGGACACAACTTATTAGGTGTAAAAGCAATGCTCTTTGTACTATAAAAGCCTTCATAGCCTTAATAGAAAATCAGTTCCATACTAGTTTAAAAACTATCAGGTCTGATAATGGTTTAGAATTCTCTAGTACTGAGGCAACATGTTTCTTCCAAGAAAAAGGTATAGTACATCAGAAGTCTTGTCCCTATACACCACAACAAAATGGGGTGGTAGAAAGGAAACACAAGTATCTTCTTGAGACAGCAAGGGCACTGTTATTCCAATCAAAAATTCCTATGAGGTATTGGGGAGAGTGTGTATTAACTGCCACCTTTTTGATTAATAGATTACCTACTAAACTTCTTCAAGGAAAGTCTCCATATGAGTTGTTATATCAGAAAAAGCCTTTTTATTCACATCTTAGAAACTTTGGATGTCTTTGTTTTCCAACTACTTTAAAAACTCATAAAGATAAGTTTGAACCTAGAGCTGTACCTCACATTTTTATTGGATATCCCTTTAACACAAAAGGGTACAAGGTCTTAAACTTGGCTACCAAGAGAATTCATGTGTCAAGAGATGTTTCTTTCTATGAAAATGTTCTTCCTTTTGTCATTACTCCTACTGGTTCTAGTTTTGATTTTATACTAAAATGTCTTGTTCATCACTCTGATAAGTTGCCTTCCATGTCTAGTAAAACAAATACTTTTATTGATGATGATATGTTGAGTCAACACACACTGGATGAAGTCACTTATGATCAAGTTTCCATACCTGAAAATATACCTATGACTGAATCAACACCACCTTCTACTGAACTGACCAGCATACCTGTCACAGCACCTACTGAACCATATGCATCTACTCTCACACCAAGGAGGACAACTAGATCTTGTCATCCTCCAAGTTACTTAAAAGACTACAATTACTCATTACCTAAGCTGCATTCTTCTTCATCTATAAACAATATCTCTGATTCTCATTCTCAACATTCATTCACATCTTTCACAAACCATCCTGATCACATATGCTTCTCTACATTGTGTTCTGAAAGTCAGCAGTTAATCCATAGTGTTTCACATGACATTGAGCCTACATCTTATGAAGAGGCAAGTCTGAATCCAGCCTGGCAAGCAGCAATGAAACAAGAGTTTGATGCACTGCACACTAACAATACTTGGGAACTAGTTAAAGTGCCAAAAGAAAAGAATATCATTGGATGTAAATGGGTGTATAAGATTAAACATAAGGCAGATGGGAGCATAGAGAGGTTCAAAGCTAGACTAGTGGTGAAAGGATATACTCAACAAGCAGGGATAGATTACAATGAGACCTTCTCACCTGTGGTAAAGATGACTACAGTCAGAACACTAATCTCATTAGCAGTTAAGAAGAGCTGGGATTTGTATCAATTGGATGTAAACAATGCTTTCCTACATGGTGATTTGAATGAAGAAGTGTACATGGCTTTACCCCCAGGACTGGTAGTGGACAGTAGTGATATGGTATGCAAATTGAAGAAGTCTTTATATGGTCTAAAACAAGCCAGTAGACAGTGGTATGAGAAACTAGCTGATAGCCTTTGCTCAAAAGGTTATGTTCATTCAGACAGTGACTACTCACTATTTTACAAGAAAAATGGTCACTCTTTAGTGTTTGTAGCTGTATATGTTGATGACATTATCATGACTGGTACTGATAAGAAGGAGATTGAATCTTTGAAGCTCTTCTTGCATGAGAAGTTCAGAATAAAGGACTTAGGAAGGTTGCATTATTTTCTTGGATTAGAGATACTGTACAGGCAGGATGGTGTCCTTATTTCACAGAGGAAGTTTACTATTGATCTCTTGAAGGAGTTTGAGTCTATAAACTGTAAATCTACCACTTCACCATTGGATCCTACTGAGAAACTAAGGCTCACAGAAGGGAAGTTACTACAGGATCCTACTTACTACAGAAAACTAGTAGGGAAACTGAATTTTCTTGCTAATACAAGAATGGATATAGCATATAGTGTCCAACACCTCAGTCAATTCATGCAATCTCCTAGAGAACCTCATTTAAAGGCAGCTTACCATGTACTCAGATACTTACAACATGATCCTACACTTGGAGTTTTTATTAGTAATAGACCTGATGTTACTATTAGTGCCTACTGTGATTCAGATTGGGCCTCTTGCCTTGATTCAAGGAAGTCAGTGAGTGGTTATTTAGTTCTCATGGGAGATAGCCCTATCAGCTGGAAGTCCAAGAAGCAACCTACAGTATCATTATCCTCAGCAGAAGCAGAGTATAGAGCTATAAGACAGGTAGTAGGAGAAGTGGTGTGGCTAGAAAGATTGCTTGATGAACTCTCAGTAACAACACTCTTGCCTATACCAGTATTTTGTGACAGCCAAGCTGCAGTACACATTGCTAAAAATCCAGTGTTTCATGAACGAACAAAGCACATAGAAGTTGATTGTCATTTTGTCAGGACAAAGCTTCAAGAAGGACTGATCACACTCCAACATGTCTCAACAGACTCCCAGCTGGCTGATGTTTTCACTAAGGCATTGACTGGTGTTAAACATTCCAATCTGTTGAACAAGTTGTCTGTGAATGGCTCACTTCCAACTTGAGAGGGGGTGATAAAACTAGCTTAATTGGTGTGATCAATTTGTTAGTTAGTTAGTTAGATTTCAAGTTGTTAGTTATAGTTGGTTATAGTTAGTTAGTGCTCACATGTTTTGTATTCTTTTGATTTGTTAAACTACTCATTGATGTGTATATATACACATCCAAATGTGCTGCTTCAAACAAGTAATTCAATACAGAAAAGTTCTTCTTCTTCCTTCTTCATACTGCCATAGCTTCAACCTCCATCAATGGAGGTATGAGACTGTTTCCAGCTTAGATTGCTGGTTCGATCAGCTTACATTGCTGATTTTATCAAAATGAGATCGTGTCCATGTTTCAAACATTATATTTTTTGATCTGCGTATTATATTTAGCTTTCAAATATACATGTAAACTTTCAACTATTTTAAGCAAAAACTGTTACTCTTATTCGAACTATTCCTAATTAATATATTTATACTTTCAACTATTTTAGCAAAAACGGTTATTCTCTTATTTGAACATGCAGTGAAATTTAAATTTATTTTTTTCCCTATTTAAAACGTGTGTAGATGAACACTATAAATGGGAAATGTTATTGATGAAATTTAAAAATGGTTAATGGTTGAAGGAAAAGTGTGTAAATTGATGCTTTACGTATATTTTTTAATGACACCTATGTGGACACGCGTCCAATAAAGTATACGAATAAATATCTTTTTTGCGGATACTTTTACGAGGATACTTGTGGGTCAGAAAATTAAATATTTTGAATATTATGTGTTATAATACTATTAGTATGATATAATTTTAGATATTCGTAATGTAAGGAGATTTAAGACATATATTAGTATAGGTAAAGACTTCGTTACTCTTCAAAACTTTTGTACATTTTTTTCATTATAATTCTGATGAGTATCTTTATATATAAATATTTTAGTATAATAGATTCAATTTTTAATTCACCAAATCACACAATATATAAGTAATTAAGCATTATTAATGAGCCTGATCAAATGACTCCTTATAGTGGAACAACTAGATGATAGTTATTAGACTAGAGGTTCTTAATAGGAATATTATGCAAAATATCAGACATTTAACATATATTAGGTATTATAACTTTAATTTAAGAAAATTATAATTCACATCTATAGTTTTCTCAATTCTTCATATTCGCATGTATAATTCACCTGTTTTGATTAAATCTAGAATTTGTTTAATTCGATCCTGATTGCATAAATTCAAAACTTTATAAATGCTTATATCTTAACTATTTATATAATATTTATGAAAAATTTATAATAAATTATCATGTTTGTATATTAGCGAATGAGGTATACAAAAGATATTTTGAAAAATTTCTAAATCTATAAATACAGATTCTATATATACTTATTCTATTTGTATATTCACAAGTGCATAATTCAAAATTTGTATATTATAATTTATATAAGTATTTACTGATATTTATAATTTTATAAATTCATTTATTTTAAGTTTATCCAATAGTAACTAAATTATACAAATATACCCGCAAAATATATAAACCTCCAAATTATATGAATCCATAAATTATATTAGACGAGACAACTTAAGTCATAATTACAAACATATACCATAGCTATTGACATAATTAAATTTATTATAATAAATATTTGTAAAAATTCCTTTTAAAATCTTAAATGAGAGTGTATCAATAACAATAAAATGGTATACACGCCATCCTTTGTCAAAAGCCAAAAAAAATGAAATGCAATGGTGACATGAGTTAGTTACATAAGATCCGATAATGCAATATATACTTTACATTTCCTTTTCTTCCCATTTATCTGAATTTTTACAATTGCAGAGACGAAGTTGTTAGATTTGGGTTTCGAAAAAAAAAATCGAAGTGTTGAAGTTTCTGATGAGTTTTATTGGTTGATTTGCTGTAATGGGAGTGTTTAATTTGATTGTAGATGACGACTCGCATTTTCCTTCATCATCCTCTTCAAAATCTTGGTAATTCTCTCTTTGGTTGAAGTTTTGTTCATGAGGAGAATTGATCAGTGACGGTTCAGTAACCCCATCGCTCTCTGTATTCGGAAACGTAGAGACGAAGGTGATTTGGGTTTAGTTTCTGATGAGTTTAATTGGTAATTTTGATTGTAGATGACGACCCACGTGTTTCATCCTACTTTTATCAGTAACGGTTCAGTCACTCTGTTCTAGAATTTTGTCTTCTTCTCTGCTTACGTTTTATTGATAGGAAATTTGGGTGTATATGTATTTACCTGCTTCCTCTCTCTGTATTCGGAATCGTAGAGACGAAACTGCTGTTTCTGATGAGTTTAATTAGTTGATTTGCTAAAATGGGAGTGTTCAATTTCACTGTGATTCTGATTCTCCTCAAAATTTCTCTGTGATAGCCTGTTATCTGTTTGATTAAAGTTCTCTCTATGGATCAGTGACGGTTCAGTCCCTATGTTCTTGAATTTTGTGTTGTTTTGTTTTAGTCGGTTCATTTTGGCTTCTTATATATTTGAGTTACCATTTTCTGTGGCTAATTACGATTTTTCCTTTTTTAGTTTGCTTACCATAATCTGTTTTCCTAAGTTGTATATATCTTCTCCTTATGTTTCTATCTCTCTCTGTATTCAGAACCGCTGAGAAGAAGAAGAAGCTGATTTGGGTTCCTTTTAATTTGAAAAAAAGTTCAAGTGTTGAGGTTTTGGATGAGTTTAAGCTGATTTGCGAAATGGGAGTTTTCGATTTCACTGTGATTCCGATTCTCGGTGACCCACATACTCCTTCATCACCCTCTTCAAAATCTTGGTAACATTTTCTTTCTCATTTATCTGTTTTATTAGAAGTTCTCTTGATGGGGCAAATTTGATGTGACGGGTTATAGAAAACAACCTCAGACCTTTCATAGGGTAGGCCGTAGGGGTAAGGCTGCTTAAACACCACCCTCGCTTGATCAACTCGTGGGATTACACGGGGTTTGTTGTCTTTATTGTTGCATCAATACAAACATTTTCGGAAACAGTCTCTCGACCTTCACAATTTTAGGGTAGGAGTAAGACTATGTTCACGTCATGTTGCTTTCGTTGTTATAGCTTCAATCTAAGCATTATTAGAAACATTCTCTCTACCTTCACATTGTAGGAGCACCCTCGCTTGATTAACTTGTGGGATTATGCGGGGTTTGTTGTTGTTGTTATTATTATCACTTCAATCCAAACATAACCGAAATAGTATCTACCTTCACAGTATAGGGTAAGAGTAAGACTATGTGCGCACTACCTTCCACAAAATTCACTTGTGGAATTATATTGGATATGTTGTTGGTTCAGTCGTAAAAAATCTGTCTTTTTGTGTATTGATTGTATTTCTTCCTTGAAGATGTGAGTGGATTACTATTTGAGTAGCATTTTTGTGTTTTTGTTGGCTCATTTTTGGCTTCTTCTTTATGCTCTGTTTTAATTGTTAGAAATTTGTGTCTACATCACTGCTTCTTCTTGTTTTTGTTCTCCTTTTTATTTAAGTTGTAATCCTTGTAGATAAGGGTGGATGTAATATTTGAGTATTTGTAAGTGAAAAATTTAAGTTGAAATTTTTTCCTTTAAATGAAGTATGTTTATATTGTGATTGGGTTAAACTCTACTAGTCATTCTGTTTCATTTTATATGGCGGAATTTGATTTGACATGTAGTCTAAAAGAAAGAAAGAGAACATTTAAGCCCCATTAGACTTGTACTCTTAAATTTGATATTTATATGCCTATAAGAGCAATGTCATTATGCGCAAAATGAGAAGTTTAAACTGAAAAGTTTTTTGCGAATTAGTCAATCTTTTTGGAACAACTTGAAAAGGGACTAGTGTCGTAAACTTTCCAATTGTTTGTAAATTTGAATATTAGATTATTAGTCCCTGTTTTTAACCAGAACCTGGTTTTGTGATTAGTGGCTGTGGTATTTGCATTGAACTATTTAAGTTGAATATTTTCTAAGAATGTATATTTATCTTGTTTTTTGCATTCAGTGTCACCAAATTCTACTCATTCTGTTACACTTTATGACAGTATTTGACTTGATACAAAGCTTTAAAAGAAAGAAAAAGAACTGTAGGCGCATACCGGAAGTACATTAGACTTGTCTAAATGCCTGTAAGAGCATGTCATTAAGCACAAAATGAGAAGTTCATCTGAGAAGTGTCATTCTTAAGTGCAAGTGATTTAAGATCTTGAATTCGCCTCTTCTTAAGAATGTACTATGCCATTTGTTTTTATTTTTAATGTTTGATGATAAACATCAAGAATTGAATCTGTTTCACATTGTTGGTGCATTTGCCAGTCATAATATGATGGAGAAGGGATTGAAATCAAGTCTCATACTAGTTAAAGAGACGAACAAGAAAAAAGAAAGAATCAGCAAGTCTAAAGCTACTAGTAGTGCTGCAGCATCAATGAAGTTTTGTGTATGTGCACCCCCAACCCACCCTGACTCATTCAAATGTCGTCTTCACCGAGCCACCGCTTCAGCTCACCCGAGAACCGGTAAATACTTCTGCTATGTATGAAGAAACAGATTGTGATAAGAAACACTCAATTTTTCGTGTTCTCACAAACCATGTGTTTTGTTCTTCTTATCAGTTTCGTCATCAACGTCAAAGAAGATTTGCTTATGTGCACCCTCCACCCACCCTGGCTCATTCAAGTGTCGCCTTCACCGAGCCACCACTTCATCTCACACTGGAAAGTACTTCTGCTACGAAAAAATGGTTTGTGACAAAAAAAAGGTTCAATTTTTCGTGTTCTCACAAACCATGTGTTTTCTTTTCCTTCCTTTTTTGCAGTTTCATCGTCTGCTCATCACATAAATGGCGTCAAAGGCACCAAAAACTTGAATGCCTTAAAACTGGTCACGTCTTCACAAAGTGGCGGAGTAAGAAATTCTAGCAAGGGGAATGTTCATGGAAAGCCTAAACTATCGAGATTCGGTAGGGCTGCTCTTACTCATGCTGCTGCTGCTGCTGCAACTTCTAGTGTACTAATCCAACCAATTTCTGCAGAATTTGGACAAATGAGTCTTAGTTAGAGAGCCAAGAGATGGACAAACAAGAAAAAGAAAAAACTCAAGATCAAGATTCTGCTTTTTAAAGAAGTTACTTGAACTAGATCTTTGCTTGCTTGCTCTGTAAAGTTTCAATTTGGTAAATACCAAAAGAAAATATATGACAACTATGTAATTGTAAATATCTTTTTCTCTTTACTTGGGAATGGCTTTGTAAATAGAGACATATAGTCAAGAAGTACCTGCAGCTACACTCAAGTTTTTAGTACTGATGAGTGTCTTGTTTGTTATCAATGCTTGTGTTAACTTGACTGCAAATATCCATATGTTACTATTTCTATCCATTTTTTGGCAATCTTCTTTTTACTATTTTATTATTCTACTGTATTTACATGTTTATTATATGCTGTGTTATTCAGATTCTTCGAAAACAAACCCCGCAAGTAATAGTGGATTTAGGATTTCTATTAACGGATTTGAAAAAAAATAGTGCCTAAAATTTAATAATAAAATCTCATGGTAAGTTTTGAACTCCTCAATCACTAAGTCAACTTCGTATCTGTATATGTGTGTTTGATCCTCTAAAAACTATGCATTGTGTAAACTCTGGCGGTTGTGTATTGATATGATGGAACATTTGACACTATGACTACTAGGAAAAAATATCAATAGTTAATTAAAGCTAAATGATATTCATGTGTTTATAAGATGTCTTTATATGTTTTTATTTTAATAAAAAAATCTAATTATTTATGGCAAAAGTAACTATGCAACCCACTCAAGTATTTACTTTATTGAATGACTTTTTGAAGATTGGAAAAGTAGATGGAGAATACTAAAAGGCAGGTGAATTGAATTATCATCAATAAAATAAAAGTTTAAATAAATAATTAATATTTTAAAAAAAGATTAAAATAGTTGAAATGATTAGAATTGTGCAATTTCATCATACATAATAAATCAATCTAAGCTAATAATTGACTATAAATTTTGAATAAGATTTTGAAAATTTATCTTTAAATATCTTTTTTAATTCAATTTTTAAATATATATTTAATCATGAAAATTGATTAAATTTTAAAAATCAATCTACAAATATTTTCTTCTATTTTAAAGAAAAAAATCATGTCAATCCAACCATCAGGGTTGTTCATGGTTATGGTTAAAAATTAAATCGAACCACAATTTTAACCAATTTGATTTTAAAAAATTGATAATTGATGTGATTTTGATTATGTTCGATTTTAAATTTTGAAAATCAATATTATTGAATTTGATTTTGATTTTACTAAGAAAAAACCGTAAAAACACCAAACAGAATGGAGAAATTAAATATACAAATTTTATAATTATTTATAGGACAAAAGACAGAAATTACAATACTTTTAAGGTAAAATTACCATTTGTCCCTTATAAGTTTATATTTACAAAAGCGCTCAAACTGTTACAATAATATAAGCGTTGATACATTAATCTGATGCGCGAGATATATTAATCGTTAAGTAAGATACATTACATTTTATACACGACACATTAATTTGATGTACATTTTATACATAATACACTAAACTGATGCGCGAGATACATTGATTTGATGTGGTGATACATTAATTTGATGAGTGAAAATGAGAAATTTTGGGAATTTGTAAATTAATAGAGGATAATGGTAATAAGAGATCTTAATGGTAGAATTTCTGTCATTCCCGTATTTATATATTTAACTTTGCCATTTTCTCAAACCAATACTTAGATTTTGGCCCAACTATTAAAATCATAAGACCAAGTCCATGAAAAATCTATTACTTTCATCTTTACTTACCTTATGTCATTAGATAGTCAAACTTTCTCTTAATTGAATTATTTTATTTATGCAATAATATTTTTAACATTCTTTAATTGAATTCATAATAACTTTTTTTGTAAATTGTTCATGTATTAAGTGTATGTGTCTATCGAGATGCATATGCTCTTAAAAAAAATTAATTTATACTTCTAAAACGAAAATATCAAAAAATTCGAATCAAACCGACAACAACCAAACGAATATTTTTTTTTCATTAGGTTTAGTATTAAAATTTAAAATCCAACTAAATTGATTTTGTTTTGGTTTTAACCAACAATCGATCCAAACCGAACCATGAACATCCCTACAACCACAATATCCCATTGTAAAAGATACAATTTCAAGTTTTAACTTCAAAATCTAGGACTGAGCAGAACCCATTGGTTAACGAAATTGTATTTTTTTTCTTGATTTTCCATTTGGTGTTCAATACCTATATTAGAGCCCGGCTAAATCTAAGTTCACCCCGATATAGAGTAAATTGCTCCCTAACAAAAACGACTCCATACTTAAAGTAACTCGAACGTAAAATCTCTTTTTATTAAGAACATATGAGTACTTATCCCATTATCGCAACCATTTTCATAAGGAAAAATTGTAGTTAGGAAATCAGAGGCGGAGCTACTATAGCGGAAATGTCGTTGGGCACCCAACTATGTCAATCGCCTCCCGCAGGGCGTAGGTTTGATTCTTGATAGGCGCATATAGGTTTTTGGATTAATTTCTAACGTGTGTTTGTATAAAAGTGCATAAAAATAGAATATCACTAGGAAATAATATTTGTATTGTAATTTTTTTTTTAAAAAAATAAAAAATCGGTAAGAATTAATTAAAAACGTGGGTTATATAATTTTCTTTTAAAAAGCAAAAATTATTATTTTTCTTTAAAAATAAAAAATCGGTAAGAATTAATTAAAAACCTAGGTGATTTCTATAATTTTTTTTAAAAAAGCAAAAATTGTTAAATGAAAAAAAAGAGAAGGAAAATAGTATTTGTATCGTACTATAAAATTACAATCTCTTACTATTGATTTTAATTTCCATTCAAAAATTTTAATTGAACTTTTTTTCCTCCAAAAGTTAGGGTTTAACTTTTATGGTTGATCTAATGGCTGCAGTTCAACATCTGGTCTTCGGAGTGTATTTTTATCTTTCCCTTTTTATTTTTCTTCGTTTTTAGTGAATTAAATATTTATATTTATTTGTTAACCTGATGATTGTTGGTTTATGTTAAGATCGTTATTTATTTTTAATTTTTTTTAAAAAATTAGAACTAGTTAACATAAAATTCTAGTTCCGTGTACATCCCAACCTTAGAAAGCGTGGATAAGGCGGAACCAACCACTAGTAGGGCCCCTCTTGTGGCCTTCCTTTGTTTGTCTTCTTCCTCGATTTTCCCGAGAGAAAAATCAATGGCTATACAGTCCCATTTCTACCAAATATTCTTGTTTTTTCTCTTCAATTTAATATAATGGAGGCAACTTCAACTGCAACTGCGCTTCGTCGTCTTTCTCTTATCTCTTCCCATTTTCGTACTCATTGCTCGTCTCTTCAAGTCTCGGCATTCAATTGCAGCTCCACCGATGGTGAAAATCATGAAAATGGGTGTGTTTTCTGTATGATTGTTCGAGGTGAAGCACCTGCTTTAAAGGTACAGTCCTTAGTATCACATTTGTTAAACATCCGGTTTCCTCACTTGGGTCAATTTGTATTTGTTTTCAATTAGTTTCTATAATCGAATTGGGTCGATTTTTTATAGTTTTTCAGCTGTTTTAATGGAACCCTTTTGAGTAAAAGAACAGTCTTTGAAACAAATTCCACCTTCAATTTTGTGAATTGTTAATGACTACTACACCAATTAGAAAGTAGAATGTTTGGTTTGAAGTGATTTTGGTATGCGATTCGTATTTAACTTATGGGTTTGGAAGAGTATAGTTGAATGGCCTGTAAACACTGGTGCATGATGATCCCCTTTTGGGTACAGTACACTCATTTTAGGTACATTACTAACATGATTGTTTCTAAATTAGGCATTCTACTGATGGATGTCTCAACTTTAGTATGAGATACCAAAAGAACAGGTTTATATAAGCTGTACAAGCCTTAGTGAACAGAGTTTACCCTGTACCTGAATTGGTGGGAAGTAGCAGGTAACTCGTGGAATTAGTTGAGTTATGTGCAAGTTGGCCCGGACACCGCGATTATTTGAGAGAAAACAAAGAACAGGTTTATAAAAGAATAAGTGGAACTTATTAGTTTATGAATAAGCTATTCTTCAAGTTTCAGAGTTGTTGGAGTTATCTACCCTGTAGGTGCGGGCAAGTGATAGAGTAACCTACATTGGTTGATGGAATGAGTTGTTGTGGCTTTATATGGTTTTGGACAATCTTTCACTTCTTACGCTAGCTTTAAGGATTATGCTAAGCCAAGTATCTGCTTTCTTTATATGGCGTTCGTGTTGAACCTGTCCTATTGTTGTATTTACCAAGTTGTGCACCATGCTATGTTATTTACACTGGAGATGTTCATCTTCCTGAGCATGCGGCAGGGGTGGGGGGAGTGGTGTTCTTGGAGTATCCATGTTGGTTAATGGCACAAGTTGTTGTCTCCTTGTATGATCTTGGATAGTCCTCTTTTTATTACTTTAGTTTTAGGATTTGTTGGTCTCAAGGGTCATTTTTACTGCAGCAACAGGTATCATTTAAAGGAAGCAACTTGATAGGCAAAGCCAAGTTTCACAAACTAGATATTCTGCAGAGTTACTAACTCTGGTTTTGAAATCTTGTATTACTTTAAGTATCAACAATTGTAAAGCGCAAAATGTTTGATAAGCTCCCAACTTGTTGATTGTGATAGTGAAAGCTTGATATAGACTGAGTCTAAGGACAAAATTTATTGTGATAAAAAGTTGCAGACTTTTTGTGAGATAAGTAATTACAACGATAGCTACTGATTGCGTCATGAGAAATAGTTTAATTGGATACCCCAGTGGGATGACCAAACAGTCAAAAGAGTTGGAGTAACGACCTTGGAACCAAGATTCGAGTTCCAGTAGAGGTTATATTAGGTGACTTTTTCCTATCTAGCACAGTTATGTATCAGGTACCCTTAGGTTGGTTGAGGAATGTGTAACCCGCTCGTTAGCTCATGAGTGTGCAAGCTGGCCAAGATACCGTAATATCCTTAAAAAGGAGTTGAAATGGTTACATGCTCTTCTCAGTCTTGCTTCTTATACATTGTGTACTTGCAAACAAGTTGTCGAAAGGTAGATGAAATGAAAAGCTATTTACTACAAAGATAAATCTATCGTGTCCTTTTACATTGCATTTTCCTCTGTTTATTATTCTTTGCCTGAAGAGAAAATTTTCTATACTCTGTGATATTCAAAGGGTGGAGATAGAAGGGGTAAATGATGTGGAACAATGCCCCTCTGCTTTGTGCTATTTTTGTAATTCTTGGTGCAGTTTGATTTAACTACAGGTCTATGAGGATGATGTATGCCTCTGCATTTTGGATGCAAACCCATTGTGTTTTGGGTAAGGTATCTTCTTCCGACCATTATCTATTTCGGCATCTTTTGAATGTATTTCTTGCTATCTTGACATTGGAAGATCCGTTATCCCAGCATATGCATCATGTCATCTGAGTTGATTCTTTTTGGTGTGTTTGCTGAAAACCTACCTGCCACATTTGGACCATGATAGGAAATTAGTAATAGAATGGTAATTCAAGGAAAATTCCTTATGCATTCAGTTTATGAACAAAAAGGGAATATGTTGCACATTCTTGAACCATCTTACTCTTTTTTCCTGATAAATGGAAGAGTTCAGTCTATTTTGCTCAAATATGAAAGGAAAAAAGAGAGAAGAATTTACAACAACCAAGTTTGAACTACATAAATTCGACCATAGGTGTGCTGATTTCTAGTTTTGCTTGTATACTAATTAAAGATAATTTACACACATGGGACGTCAAACAACAGCTAAGTCGACTTATCTAAGGAACTTCCACTGAGAAGCAAGTTTCATGTTCCTGGAGCTAATATATTGAAATCTATAGTTTGTTATTCATCTTAGTTTACCAAATTAATATAGCTGAAAAAATGTGATTAGCCTTATTATCGTTTTTATCAATATATCTAGTCCACTAATGTCCATAACTTTTGCAGGCACTCGCTTGTCATCCCAAAGTCTCATTTTACTTCTTTGAAAGAAACTCCATCATCAGTAAGTTGCTCTGTTCAAAAGTCATATACCTTAATGTTTTGCTTAATTGGATTGTTCAGACTGTTGTTACGTCTTCCCTTTCTCCTGCATACCCTAATCTTTCTTTTCCTTTAGCCCATGTACTAATGTGATTCTTTGAGTTAACAAAGAACCAATCAACCAGGATCAAGATCTGAAGCTGAAACAATAAATGGATGGACTGATTTGAAAGGGCATTTTTCATCATGTACCCTGCTCAATGCATGAGCCAAAGTGATAGGAATCTTTTCCCCTTCATTATCCATGTTGAGATGCTTCCATTGTTCCACTACAATCTGCTGCATCATTGAGCAATACATTCTTAATAATGTTTAATATGTGAGAAGTCCTTTGAAATACAACCATCTTGTCATGTTGACTGGACTTCTTCACGCTTTCACGGGTATATTAATAAGTCCTAGTACAACAACAATCATACCTAGTATGATGTCACAACCCAAAAATGGATGTAATGACACAACCTAAAACCAATAATTTTGATAAACTGTGGAAGTAAAACAAAATTCCAATAACAATTACTAATACGAAAAACAAGTTAACTTAATTCAATCCCCAAAATCTGGTTGTTACGTGCACAAGCCTCTAATTTAAATACTAGAATTGAAATAATATAGGCAAGTCGCAATTGACATTGTCTTTCAAGTAAACAAAATCATAAACAAGAGTAAGAAGGTCTGCTGAGATAACAAAAACTACCTCAAAATCTCCACAAAAAGACTCTGATCACGAAGATCCGGGCTTGTAACCTACAAAAATTTGTAGAAGCAAGGGTGAGTACCAAACCACACGGTACCCAACAAGCAAACCTCTAAGCACAAATTAAGGGAACAAAATACGGGAACTCCTTACACCCTATCCGAATCTCTACACTACAACCTGCATAAAACCATCGCAACCTAACAATTCACAGTTTACAAAGCACACAACTCAACAAACACACTCTAATAGATTACATATTCTCAATAACAACTCAATATTCAATAGTCACAAGTTTCAGAGAAAAACACACAACATCAGCAAAACACAAGATCAAGTTCATTAATGATAAAATTGTGCAATACAATGTCAAGTATAGTGATACATGTCTGACCTAATGATAGACACCTCGCTGTCTCTCAGTCTAGGACCTATAGGGACATGTCTATCCATGCATCTGTCGTGGCGTGTGATACGATCCTCAATATATAGTATCCATCGCGGCGCGCGATACATCCCTCAAAATATAGTATCCATCGCGGCGCGCGATGCATTCTTCGAAATGGTACATTCTCTTTCTTATCACATAATACTTATCACAACCATGTCTCAGATGCAATGCAAATTACATGTTCAAACAAATAATGAGGAGGTAACCATTTTAATAACAAGACACAATTCACAATAATGAAACTGTGATACATCAACTAATAAGTAACAAGCCTTCAAATCATTCTCAAACATCACACATCAACAATTAATCACATCACCTTTTTATTATCCTTTTATATCATTAGAATTATTCAACATGAACAAGCCAACCCATCACCAATTCCTATTATTCCCAAACACATATTAGAAGGAAGTACACGAATCCCATACACTTAACAAGAGTTTAGAAATCCACTTACCTCATATAATCGAACAATCACTCCGGAACTTGAGCCGTTCTTTTTCGTTGAACTTCCAAATCAATGCAATCTATTCAAGTACATATTCACAATAAGATTTTGAAACTAACAACATTCATATTACTATAGCTTAAGCCTGAAATGAAGAATTAGGTTGGGGCCCTCCACGACCCTTTTGGGAAGTACACTGTCGCATCAGGTGATTGGGGTCTCCACAAGTATAACAAAATCTCTGACCCGAGAACTGCTGTGTGGACCGTGAAAACATACTATAATTGCCTCGCCCTATAGGTCGCTGTTGTGAACCGGGACCCGCGCCATAAGAACCTCGAGGTATCTGACCACCCTCGAATGTCGGCATAGATGTGTGAACGGGTCCCTAATGTTGCTGAAAGGAACCACTCCCTCTGTGTAACTCCCTGCCTCCAGATAAGGCACCATGAAACTGACCTGATGTACAAACCCTTTTAAGGTCCCCAAACTCCTCTCTCTCCATCAATTCCGCCTCTTTGGTGGCGCTCACAATGGACTGAAAAGATGCCCCCTTTTGAGAAGCTCGAAACACAGCTGATTTGATAGAGAGTTATCCCCCTCACGAATCTACAGATCCTCTCTGTCTCGTCTGGAATAATAGCCAAAGCTTGCCTAGTTCTCGTCTGGAATAATAGCCAAAGCTTGCCTAGTTCTCGTCTGGAATAATAGCCAAAGCATGCCTAGACAATTGGCAAAAACATGCCTGATATTCTATAACAGATAAGTTGTCTTGTCTCAGATTCTCAAACCTCAAACGACTCTCCTGTCTCATGCTCCAAGCGATAAAATAGTCATGGAAGGCACTAGAAAACTTCTCCCAAGTCACTGGAGGAGATCCAACTGGCAAAGCCACCGAATAAGTCTCCACCATTCTCTTGCTGACCCACGAAGCTGGAGTGTAGCATATCGAACCCCATGTGACTCAACTAATCCAACAACCTCTAGTAACTCTTGGCATATAGTCAGAAACTCATGAGCGTCCTCAGTTTCAGGGTGGGAAGAGTGAGGACGCTCATGAGTTTCTGGTTACATGTTGAGAGTTGCTAGAGGTTGTTGGATTAGCTAAGTCACATGGTGTTCGATATGCTACACTCCAGTTCCGTGGGCCAACGAGAGAGTGGTGGAGAACTTATTCGGGGGCTATGCCATTTGGATCTCCTCCATTGACTTGGGAGAAGTTTTCCCATGCCTTTCATGACCGTTTTATCCCTTGGAGCGTGAGAGAGGACAGTCGTTTGAGAATCTGAGACAAGACAACTTATTTGTTATAGAATATGAGACCGTTTTTGCCAGTTGTCTAGGTATGCCTTGGCTATTATTCCAGAAGAGACAGAAAGGATCCGTAGATTCGTGAGGGTGCTGACTTTCTCTATCAAATCGACTGTGTTTCAGGCATCTCGAGAGGGGGCTTCTTTCCATTCCATTGTGAGTGTCGTCAAAGAGGCGGAATTGATGGAGAGAGAGGAGTTTGGGGACCCTGAAAGGGCCCGTACATAAGGTCAGTTTCATGGTGCCTCATCTGGAGGTAGGGGGTTACACAAAAGGAGTGATTTCTTTCAGCATCGGGGACCTGTTCGTGCATCTACGCCGACATCCAAGGGTGGTCATATACCTCGGGGTTCTTATAGCGCTGGTCCCGATTCCCACTAGCGACCTATAAGGCGAGATAATTATAGTGGGTTTTTAGGGTCCGCACCGCAGTTCCCGGGTTAGAGATTTTGCTATACTTGTGGAGAACCCGATCACCTATTGAGACAGTGTACTTCCCAAAGGGGTCGTGGAGGGCCCCAACCTAATCCTTCATTTCAGGCTGAACCTATAGTAATATGGATGTTGTTAGTTTCGAAATTTTATTGTGAATATGTATTTGAATATATTGCATCGATTTGGAAGCTCAACGAAAAGGAAAGGCTCGAGACCCGGAGTGATTGTCCGGTTATCTGAGGCAAGTGGATTTCTAAACCCTTGTTAAGTGTATGGAATTCATGTACTTTTTGTAATATGTGTTTGGGAGTAATGAGAATTGGTGGTGAGTTGACTTGTTCATGTTGAGCAATTCTAATGATGGAAAAAAGGGTAATAAAAAGGTGATGTGGTTAATTGTTGGTGTGTGATGTTTGAGAATGATTTGAAGGCTTATTTGTTGATGTTATATCACGGTTGTGAATTGTGTCTTATTATTAAAATAGTTACCTCCTCATTATTTGTTTGAACATGTCATTTGCATTGGTTCTGAGACATGGTTGTGATAAGAGGATGTACCATTTCGAAGGACGTATCGCGCGCCGCGTGATGGATACTGTATTTCGAGGAATGGATCGTGCGCCGAAATGGATATTATATATCGAGGGTCATATCGCACGTCACGACAGATGCATGGATATATATGTCCTCCATGGGTCCCGGACAGAGAGATGACAGGTGTGTATCATTAGGTCCGACATGCATCACTATACTTGACATTGCATATTTTCATCATTGATGAACTTGATCTTGTGAGTGCTAATATTGATTTGTTACTGAGAATATGGAATCTATTAGAGTGTTGTTGTGTGCCTTGTGAACTGTTTGGTTAGGATGGTTTTATGCGAGTTGTAGAGGTTCAGATAAGGTGTAAGGAGTTCCCTTAGCTTGAGTTTAGATGTTTGCTTGTTGGTTATTGTGTGGTTTGGTAATCACCCTTGCTTCTACAAATTTTTGCAAGTTACGAGCTCGAATCTTTGTGATACCTTTTATTTTGAGGCTTTTTGTGGAGTTTTTAAGGTAGCTGTTGTCATCTCAGTAGACCTTGTTTCTCTTGTTTATGATTTTGTGACAATGTCATTTGAGATTATTTCAATTCTAGTATTTACATTAGAGGCTTGTGCACGTGACTACCAAGTTTTTGGGATTGAATTAAGTTGACTTGTTTTTCGTATTAGTAATTGTTATTGGACTTTTGTTTTACTTCCGCACTTTATCAAAATTATTGGTTGTAGGCTGAATTGTCTTGGTGGGATAAGATGAGTGTCATCGCATCTATTTGGGTTGTGACATGTGATCCTACAAATAGGGTTTGGGGAGGGTAGGATGTATACAAACCTCACCCTACCTTTGTGGTGGCAGAGAATCTGTTTCCGAAAGACCCTGGGCTCAAAAGAGAAGAAAAAAAAAAGAATTCGAAGCAAGGAGAAAACAAATAGAAAGATACAAAGCAAATGTGCAACAAAGAATAAGAAGCTATGCGAATACTAAATGATCCTACTAGTACAGAGAAGTGTAGAGGAGGCTAGCTTTGGATGTGAGTGTACTTGATTGGTCGACGTTCTACCTCATTCACCAAAGTTGATCTGGCTATCGCTCTGTAGAACATACTGTTAAGCTTTGCTAACACATTCTTAGCGCACAATACCCTGGAAATGAGCATATTTCAGCCACATCGCTTCAATATGATCTGTGACATCCTCATCAATCTCCCTGTCTACTTGAAACTTCTTCTTTTGGATATGACTTGTGCATCGATCTTTACTTCCACCTCTGCCTCATGCATTACATCATTGAACTTACACTTTAGGTATTTTGTATTAGTCCTACTTAATGAAAGTTTTAGACTCTAGGCTTTGTCTCCAATCTTCTAGCTTATCATTAACTCCATTACGTGTCTTGTCAATCAATACTATGTTATCTGTGAATAGCATACACCAAAACACTTCCCCTTGAATATGTCGCGTCAATTGCTCATCCTATGGGCTGATCCCTGGTGCCACCTCTTCACATCCTGAAAGTGGTTTGAGTCCTCTCCAACTGTTTTAGCTCAGGTCTTGGCTTCATCGTGCATATCCTTAATAACCCTAATGTAAGTCATAGGTACACCTCTAGGCTCCGTGCATCTCTAAAGGACCTCCCTAGGGACTTTATTGTATGCCTTTTCTTGGTAACACCATGTGTAGGTCTTTCTTCTATCCCTATACTGCATTAACATTTTCCTTACAAGATGAATGATTTCTGCAGTTGACCGCCTCGACATGAATCCAAATTAGTTTATTGAGATGGACACTCCCCTCCTTATCCTTGTTTCCACCATCCTCCCCTAAACTTCTATAGTATGACTTGGTAGATTAATACCTCTCTAATTGTTGCAATTGTGACGATCACCCTTTTTCTTGTACAATGGGACCATTGTACTTCACCTCCACTCTTCTGGAATTTTAGAATGTCCTAAAAATGACATTAAACAACCCGGTCAGCCACTTTATACCTGCATCGCCTGTGTACTTCCAAAAATCCACCAAATTTCATCTGGCCCAGTTGCTTTTCCTCTTCTCATCTTACGAACAACCCCCTCAACCTCTGCAACCTTTATTCACCTACAACACTCAAAACTCTAGGACTCTCGGAATGTTTGCACTCCCCCAATACGATATCCTTATCCCCTCTTCGTTCAATAATTTATGGAAATATGTATGTCACCTCTGTCTAATGTGCGTCTCTTCTACCAACACTTTGCCATTCTCGTCCTTGATGCATATCACTTGGCCCAGGTCTTGAACACTCCTTTTCTTGCCTGACAAGCCTTTACAACTTCATATCCCTGCTTTTGTTCTCGAGCTCTTCATACAAGTGCTCAGAAGCTGTTGTCATAGCCGTCGTGACCGCTACCTTTCACCTGTTATGAAGAAAAAATTAGTTCAAATAACATATCTGTAGCAGCCTAACTGTTGATTTGAGTTTTTTCTGCCCTTGAATTTGGACAGCACATTGTATTAGTATACCTGATGAGTTGGATGTGCTTACCATTTCATACCTAAAAACTAGCATGCGTCTTATTTTTCTGCTTTCTCTGAAGATCTTTTAGTCATTGGCCAAAGTAACCATTCAGAGTTATGTTCTTTTGTTATAAGATTTTTACATTGTCATACTCTGATGAAAGATGTTATTGGGTAGCTTTAATTAAACGGCCCAGCTGCTCGCCTGCTTTCACAACATAGTTAGGATTCTGCTTTATCCCTTAGAATTATACAGAAGTCTACAAGTTTTCTGATGAATTTTAATTTATTTATTTTGCATTTAATTGCAGGTTGTGGCTGCCATGAGTTCAAAATTGCCCTTGATTAGCAGTGCAGTCATGAAAGCCACTGGTTGTGGTATGTTAATTTTTTTCTTGATGACAAATCATGACTGTTTTGCTTTATACCATATGTATATTGATTTTCTTTTTCCTCTTTATTTCCCTTCAGGGAAACATATATTTGTTTCTATAACTGTGTTAATTGTGCTGCTAGTAATTCTGTTCTTGTGACATCTCTCTCAAGTCCTTTGTGTTTTGCTGTTTATAATGGTAACCAGGCAATTAACAAAAATAGGAGCGGTTCTTTTTCTAAAATGGTGCAATTATAGTGAACCCTTGTGTATAAGCTATATGCTTCTGATGGTTAATACTGCAATATTACAAAACATAGAAGCTCTTTCCCCCTTTGTGTTACGTGGGAAAATATCTTGAGTTTGAATAAGTGTGAGAAGTAGAGAACCTTGAGGTAATGGTTGTGGAAGCAGAGGAGAGAAGGCATTCACGAAGTAGAGAACCTTGAGGTTATGGTTGTGGAAGCAGAGGAGAGAAGGCATTCACAAAATGCTCACCATGAAAATTGATTTTCTTCCTGTTGGGTAATCCCCCAGCTACGGATTGTCGACATCAATAGTTAAGCATCAAGTAACTTAACAAAAAATTCCTAAGCTTTAAAGTGTGGAGGATATGTATCGATTCACCTATTTTTGGCTGTCTTGCAGAAAATAGTACATAGATGATTGAAATGGTTAGGGGTAGGGACTGTCCTGGTTGTAGCACAAGCAACACTGAATTTGTGCTTTTGGCACTAAGCACTGTCAGCTAGTGTTAAGTTAACTTCCCCTCCATAGTCTAACTGTCACCTTGGTGGAGGACAGATGGCTAACCTAAAGCTTTTAGGTGAAACAAATAAGTGGCTCCACAAACTTGGTGACGAGTTTCACTTGGATACCTCAACTAACGCTTGTCCCTATAGAACACCCGAACTCCATTCAAATTATCCTATTAGACACAACTTGCTGATATTGCACATGAGGTGAATCTTAATCGTAGTACAGCACGTGAATTGTTCCAGCATTTGTCCTTCCTCATTCTCTCTACTAGCTTCCTCCACCACCATATCCAATATATTCCCTCTCCCTGCCACCACCTCCACCACTTTATTTTCTCGCACTGTCATCACTCCACCGTGTATCTACCATATTCATTCATCTTCTCTTCCCAGCATGCCATTATATCCACAATTCCTCTTCATCTTCTCTCCCACTGCTGCCACATGCACGAATTTTCAAATTGCAAAAGCTTATACTTTTTAATTCGAACTGTCAAACCATACCAAATATAATTTAATGGCTAGCACTATGTCAGTCACTGAATTGGGAGGGTGGGTAATCGGAAACAGAGGACTCCAAAGATATGGTGGTTTCACTAAAACTTTCAGTTGATAACCTTCAAGAGAACTTTTTGATGCTGCACCAAATAAAAAACCAAATTTGAAAAATTGGATTTTTTGTTAAAATCCATCACTGCACTTTGATGGCCAAATTGATGGCAAAAAGATTCTCCAGGAAGACCTCATAGGGGCCTATGACGGTGGGAGTTCTGAATAAACATAATAATAGTATGGTATAGTTCTTTTTTCAGACCAAAAGTTGGGTGGCGTTGTCTGATTCGCTACTTTTGCCTTGTCCTTGTGCGTGAAGTTCAAACATTGTGTTTTTTCTACTGACTGATCATGGATGGTTTAATCGGTACACATTAACTGAAGCCGAAGTATCTAATGGGTACAAACCTCATTTGAGGTATTCAAGTGAAAATTGTTGCCAACTTTAGTGAGCTGCATATGTATTTCACCAAGCTTTTATTAAACACATGTTGTGACTTTATCGGAGAAGATGGCTTCAGTATCTTGAGAGGAAGAAATGAAAGGTATATAGGAGAAGAGGATTCAAAGAACTCGAAGAAGAGATTAAAAAAACATGTTTTTCTATGGTCCCAAAAGTTCCACGAATTACTTTAGTTCGCTGGTTTCTTCTTGAATTCGAATTGTTTGAATTCCTACACAAACTTTACCACGTTTCAATTTGTCGCGGGTATACTTTACTATAAAAGTGTCTTTTAGAACCTTTTTGAGAATGATCACTTGGACAGTATATCAAATTTGTTAAGAGATTTTGATGTTTAGTTTTTTCAAAGCAAGAAAACTTCTATTAGTCAGTGTTTAGCCTAATTTAACTGTAACCCATATCTCCAATATCCTTGATGTCTGTTTTCCTTTTCCACTTTCGCATTCTAATTTTTGAGACGAGCAAAGGTCAACAAAAACTATAGCTACCAAACTAAGCTTTAGGCAGTGGCGTAGCTACCTTAATTGAAGGGGGCTTTTGGCGGAAAATTATATTATTTATATATGGTCAAAATAAGTTTATATGTATATATAGTGGATGTCGAACCCCCTTCGGCTATTTCTACAGATTTTGAATTCCCTTGTTAAAAATTCTGGCTACGCCTCTGGCTTTAGGGGTGGAAAGACGGAGATGTTGAATTTCCTAATTAGGTACTTTGAAGTGTAATTTTATAATCAGTTGGTGTGGGAGTACATTCTGCAGAACTTTGCTGCTGGAACTCCACTAATAATTAAATGAATAAGGATGGCAACAGTAATTGGTGTTGTCAAAGGCTCGTTTGAGCCTGAAACAAGGTGCAAAACATGTTGAGTGCTTCACTTTGCTTAGCATATGCTTTAATGTTGTTAAAGACTCTGTAGACCGGAAGAGGCGATACTAAATCATTGATATTAACTTTATTGCAATCTTTTTCAATTTCTTAGTCCAAATATTTGTTATTTATGTTTATGATTATTAGTCTTGGACCATACATACGTATTCATATTTTTTTTCTCCATTTACACCTTTCTTATTAGCCCACTATTTGTTTACACTTTTAGCAGGCATCCCAATGATGCCAACTATGTTTGCTCTCTCCCCTCACCTCTCCCCAAATTTTGATGTAAAATCAAGATCTGATTTTACTCACCGAAAGTTTAAAATGTGCAGATTCATTCAACTTGTTAGTTAACAACGGGGCAGCAGCTGGCCAGGTTATATATCACGTATGATCCCAAAACTTGCAAACAATAGTTTGATACTATTATTGATCCAAACAGCTTCTTTTGTGTGCTTTTGCTTTAATAGCTAGTATTCTACTTAGAATGCCTATACTTATGATTATTTATTTTTTCATGGCAAGTTCAGACCCATATTCATATAATTCCTCGTAAAGCAAGCGATTGCCTCTGGACTTCTGAGGTGCTAATTTCCCTTTACATTCCTCATTTTACGGTTGTTCTGATAGCAGTTGATAAAGTTGATTGTTTTACAGACCTTAAGTAGATGTCCGCTGAAGTCAGACGAGGCTCAGAAACTTGCAGATGGTATTAGAGAAAACTTATCAATTTCGAACAACATTGAAGATAGCAAGGGGCAAGGATCAAGTCTCGTTGTAAACTAGGGATGTACATGTTCTGTCGTTCAGATCGAGGTATGCACACACACATGCAAAAAAAAAAGAAAAGACGTGTACATATCATGCAACATCACTGATTCTGAATTCACCGACTCTAGATTTTGAATTTGCCTCTGTTGTAAACTATTGTGATAAACATGAGCATACGAGATGTATTTTCGACTTGTTGTTCCATTTGTTTTCTGATTCAGTTGCTGCAGGACTGATGAAATGAGCTGCATTTGTTGTAAATTAGCTTGTGAACTTCTAGTGAGTGTTGTATATGAGCAATCTTTGTTCTTCTTCATATCTATGAATGATACTTTGGGTGTCCAAAAATTTGCTCCATTCATCTACTTGACACCTCTAATTATGTATGGTATAATATTATTTGTTTCGATAGTTTTAACTATCGTAGCAATATCTTGCAATAGAAAGTATACTATATCATATAACATAATTAAAGTGATCGATTTCGGAGAAAACATGATTGTTAAAGTAGGAAAAAGGACAAATATACTTTCAAACTATCGTAAATGTTACGTAGGTATTATTCGTCATATTTTTGCGACATTTGTACCCGTTCCGTCGAAAAACTAGAGCATATGTCTTTTATATTAATGGAAATGCACGTGTCATTATTTTATCCATCGATTCAATATTTATTCACGTATTCCTATTCAGTCTTCTATTAGAGTGAAGGACACATATATATTAGTTTTTGACGATATGACCCCAATGTTTCAAAAATATAATGAAGGGTATGTATATATCATTTGCGATAGTTCAAGGTAAGTCGTTTTTCCCTTATAACGAAGGTTTGACAGTATGATATACATAAGGATATATATCTATTTGGCACAAAATTTATTTTCTTTACTATTTTTGACTAGGTCAATGTATTTTTTGTTTGATTTGAATCAGTAACCAATACAAATATATGTAATGATTTCTGTTCAAACTATATTAAAATAATAAAATTGGATAATTTAATTATATGGATTCGTATCTATAGAAAAAATCTAAATTTAAGTAGCAATGATTTGATAGTTCGTCCAAAAAAATAATATTTTTATATACAATCATAATTTAAGTTTATTTTTAATTACACAAGTTTTAATAGCAAATTTATCAAAAACTTGTTTTAGATAACATATTATATACTATATACTATATTTTATTTTATTTTCTTTTAAATTATGAATCTAACTAAATATTATCGCACAAATTAAAACGTGAAAAATACTACTTTTGGCACATGCAAGCTTTTTGTATGATCCTATCCACAAACTTTTCTCACATGAGAAACTTATCCATCTTTATCTTCATAAAATCTTGTACTAAAATATGTAAAGTGAAAAAATCATTTTATTTAATCAATGAGTGTGATGGTATGACTAATTCTTTTAATTAGAGATCTGAAAAATTGACTTTTGGTAATAGGGAATTTTTTTTTAGAAGAGATTTTATTAAATTATTTTTAGTTAAAATATTTTGGATTAATCTGAATTAATTGAGTTAATAAATTTTAAATATCAATAATTAAACAATCATAAAACAAATTCATTATCATTGATATATAAGTGGAACTAAGATTTTGTGTTTAAAATTTAATATTTAGAAAAAAGGAAAAACTTTATAATTAAGATAAATATAAAATATACACTAAAACTATTGGAGTTTATCAAATGATAGGTAGAAGACTAGCTCCGCTCCTAATCACCTATGGGTGAGAGTAGGATAATGTGATCACGAAACTTTTCGAATGTCTTGAAATTTGCTTATCTTTAAATAGACGTCTTGATTCGTTTTGATTCAAATTTTGAGAATTAAAAAAATATTATGATCATCTCACTAGATATAGATCTTAATGCTAATATTGAATATTAATCTAAAAGCAACACTTCCTTCTCTAATAATACTTATTACTTAACATGAATATGAATTAGTCAGACCAGTAAATATCAAAATGATATAATTATTTTTTTAAAATAGCAATAGAATATGACCATGAAAAGGTGACTTGGACTTACTATGTAATAGCCTTAACCCTACAAGAAAAGGTCAGCCAAATGAATTTAGCCAACAACTCCTCTCAAAGGACAAGTAGGCATAGCCTTATCAAGATATCTATTCTATTTGAAAAGATTAAAAAACATTATCCAATTATTCTTCACCAGTACCACTCTTTTATAAAATTAATTAGGAGTATGTCCATCTGGCTGTCATTTTGAAGTGACATTAACCTAACTAGTAATTGTTAAAAAGTCGATACCACATCCATCCTTAATCAGAGATTTTAGATTTGAGTTAGAAATATTAAAATTTATTTGGGAAAAAAGGATAAATATATTCCCAAACTATTGTCACCGATAAGTAGATACCCTCCGTCATACTTTTGAGGACATAAGTGTTTTTATTGTCCAAAAAGTAGAGCATATGTACCTTTTATACTAACGGACATACACGTTTCATAATTCTATCCATTATCCACCGATCCGACTTCAGATCGATGGATAAGATTGTGCTATGTCCCTATTTAATCTTCCGTTAGTATGGGCATATACACTCTAGTTTTTGAACGATAGGAGTATCAATGTCCCATAAGTATAATGTAGGTTATCTGTATACCATTTACGATAGTTCGGAATATATTTTTATTTTCCCCCTTGAATTTATTAGAAGTGTTACTCTGAAAGTCTGAATGGATCCTACCATGCTTTTATTTGAGTTGAGTCGATGCTTCAATGCAGGCTCTGAACACCAAATGATGAAAAACCAAAATCTTTCTTAAAGGAATGGTTCAAACAAAGAATAAATACTTTCTTGTGTCTCAAAATAATTATCGTGTTTTTTTATTCATACGCCTCTTAAAAAGCATTAATAAAGAAAATATTTTAATTATTTTATCCTCTTAAAATATTGTATCATGTACATCTTATTAATGTATGTATACAATCAATATAAAAGATAAAATTAAAAAAAGAAAAAATGATTTTATCTTGGTTTCTATGATGAGTATTTTGAATAATAAAATGTTTTAGTAAATATGACAAATATTTTTGAGATGGAGGGGGTATGGTTTTGTCTTAAATTGGAAAATTTTGTGTTTTCTCTTAAATTATTTGGTATTTATTTAGTGTAGGATTTTTCAAAATATTTTGCATTAATTTATTGGTATAGAATTAATTTCAAATTCTTTTTATCCAATCAATTATACTAGAGATAGGATTATTATCTTATATAAAATATGTGATGAAATAGTTCTACGAAATTTCATAAAAATACTCTTACTTATTTTATTTTATGTACCAATAAAAGTAAAATTAAAATAGGAGTGTTATATATCCAAGAATATTTTTTTGATATGTTCACAATAAAAAGAAAAATATTCATATGACTAAAAAATATATTAAATTTAAACTCCAATTCATTTTATGTATATTTAGAACCAATTTGAATAGATTATGAAACGTGTGCCTATAATCACTTCTATTGCCCGGCCCAAATTATTCACTATACTAAAAATTGAGAATAATTTATACTATTATTTTTTCCGTCCATAATACGTGTTTACTATATTAAAAACAGATGTTCAATAATATTTGTCTAATTTATAAAATTAGTAGATGATTTTACACTTAGTTCCTAATTATCCTTATCATTAATTATAGACATTTTTCTATTACATTATTCAAGACATTGTATGTATTATATTCAAAGGGTAATATAGTAAAATTACCTTTCTACTTATAATTTTTTACACTCTGTCTGGATCATTGTCACTCATTGTTTCATAAGGTATCGTATTGTAAAATGTTTGACTAGATTGTGTTGTTTGTTATTGTTTAATAACATTTTTATTGTTTGATTTGACTGTATCAAACCGTATTATAATTAAAATTACCTTAACTATTCTAGGATAGGAGATTTGATTGGAATTAAATAATATAGGGTAAAGGGTAAAAATAATATTATGAAATACTAAATAAGGATATAATTAGATAAAGAAATTAAGTAACAATAAGAACACCAAATTAATTGTTTCATAAAATGGAATTTTCATTGTAACATAACAACGAAATATAACAATGTAATACAATACAATTGGTAATTTATTAAAAATAATTTTTCAATCTACCTGAGGTAGCAAAAGATTTGCATTTATCCATCCTTTTTGAATTTCATTCTTGGAAATTATGCGAGCAAGGACGAACCTATTTGGGATAAGAGTGTTATTTCGAGCTTCTTCTATAAGAAGTTACTCGATATATATAAAAAATATTTTGTTATGTTAAATGTATTTATAGAGTAGAAGAAGTCGTGTTTTGCGTATTTAATATTCACTCTCAGACTTCAAGTTTAAATTATAAATACTATATTTTAAATTTTTTAATCTTATAATAAAAATTCTGAATTTATTGAAAAACCAAATACAACTAATTTATATCAAGTACAGTATACCTGTTTTTATTGTCGTATTCTACTGTATAAATTTATGAAATCACCTGTTATATGCAAATTTTTCTATTTCAAAACCTTCATTTATTTTTTTTAATTTTTTAGAAGGATCACATTTAAAGTCGTGCATTAGAATAATATACTCAAAAAATATGCCACGTCAACCTCATATCAATATTTCTTTGTGGGGTTTAGTTTATCTAATCCCATGGATAAGATAATTTATAGTACATTTTGGGCCCATTAGTCCATTAATATACATCACTATCATAATGATTATATCAAAAATTATAATAACCGTTAGATTAAATCAAATTTGATCATCAACGGTCCTAATATGCCACGTGAATATTTTGCTTAATAAAAATAAACAAAATCACACAATGGGTATTTGCCGCGTTACACTTTTTACACCATGTTTGGATTAATCATTTTATCTCTTTTTTCACATGGTACACAAAAACGACGACGCTTTTGTTAAACACAAAACGACAACTCTTTTTTAAAAAAAATTAAAAATAATAATTATCAGAAGTCATCTAGTCCGGGTTGCCGCCGGTAACCAGAGACCGCCGTGAACGGCGGTGTCGAAACCAACAGATCGGCACTTAACGGTATATGCCTGATTCGATGGAGGTAATAAAAACGCCGGAGTGTTCGTCGATGGAGTGATATTCGACGTCCTTTTGTACGGACCGAGCCATTTGTTTTGCATGAAACGGTGTTTCCTCCATGGAGGAAGGTGTAGATCTCTGCTTTTCAACGATCGTCTAGCGGCGTCGCTCATTGTTCTCAATATCTGCTTTAATTCTTCGCTTTTTCCGACGAAAACTTTCGGTAGCGACTGCGATAACCGTTCGTAGGAGTTCGTCGGTCTCGCGATCTCAAATTCCGCGGCGAAATCTAAATCGACGAAGTAACGAGTTTGACAGTGAACAGCGTCCGATCGAACAACATCGATGAACTCATAGTTACCGGCGGTAAGTCCACCGGAACTCTCCCATTTCGCTTTACATACAGCAGCATTATAACCAAAATCTCTCAAACACAGCATCACATTCCTTCTGAGTACCGATTTATTCAATTTCAAACACGAATAAACTTCTAACGCTTTAAATACATGAGAACACAACACATTCCTAAACAAATCTGTATCGCTTTGAAAAATCATTTCCGGTACGTTATCAACTGACGACTCATCTAACTCAGTATCGGAGTTATCATTCTCCGATGACTGATTTTGATCCAAATCATCAGGGAAACCAAAAACCAGACCTGAAAAGCTAGGTGAAACGACGTCGGTATCAGCATCAGCGCTGTGTTCACTGCCGCTGCTGATGTAACCAAGTTCCCGGAGATCGGCGCCGACGATTCGAGCCTTCACTTTATCGTTTAACGGGTCAGTTACTCTCTTCATTCTTCCATTTCCAGACATTTTTTTTTTCTTCAGAAAATAAATTAATTAAAATTATTTAAAACTTCTTAATTTAAGATAAAATATGATAGAAGGTTTGGTTATATATAGAGTGGAGAAGTTTGTGGGGTTATAACTTATTACCGAATATTCGAAAGTAGCTACGCCTTAAAAAAAAAAAAAGGATTTTACTATTTTTATCTATGGAACCAAATAGATTTTTGCTTTTTAATAAATGAAAATATTTTTATTTTTATCCGTAAAGAAATCTAAATCGAGTTTTTATAATGACGTCATTTGTCTATTTTTATGTTGGTTAATATTATTACAAATCTCTTCTTTTATATTTATATAATTATGCATTAAAGTTTATTTCACTTATGAAATTATACCGAGTATATTGCTGGAATAAGGAATATGCTTTCTTGGAAGAGTTATATTTTCATAATAATAATTATTACTAAAAAGATGTAATAATTTAAAATAAAATAAGAAATTAATGTGGAAATTGTATTAAAAAAATTAGATGTGTTATTTAGTAGTAGAGTATATACTCAATGATTTTATGTTTGAGACAATAAGAGTTCATTTTATTTCATATATGATAGAACAAAGAACAACTTTGGAATAAATATTGGAAACATAAATATTTACATAAAATAAAGCCTTTGCATTATTTAATTATACATAATAGGACATTTTGGTTGGTAAGATATTGTATAATCGATAGTATAATAGGGACAAAAAAGAATTTTAGGATCTGAAAAGAATGAAGTGCATGGTATACACATTTTATTTTTATTTTATAAATATAGAGAAATTATTTTTTTATAAGTACACAAATAAAGTAAACATATTAGTGTTTGACAATAAAAGAAGTACATTTAATTATTTATTCTAGCATTTATTTTTGCATAAATAAGTTTAAGAACGAAAACCAACCTAAGCACATAGAATATTAAGAAAACAAATATGGTCTTATAATAATTTATGTATCATTATCTATTTTGTAATTATTGTGTATCATAGTTGTTGCATAAATATAAATATTCATAAACAAAACCATCCACAGCACCTAGATTATAAAAATAAAACGTGTGGTTTTATAATAATAACAATTCAGATACAATTATCTATTTTATAATATATTTTTACACTATAATCTTTACATTATTGCATAAATAACTCTAAAGAAACAAAGCCTCACCACCTCGAATATTCAAAAGTATTCCATTAGTTTAGCAATAATTCACATATTGTTATCATTATCCTTATTATAACTTTCGTGGAGTATTAAGATATTTTCTTGGTTTCGATTTTTTTTTTTGGAAAGGAATTATTTAATTACATAAATATTATTACTATATTTATAAATTTTATTAATAGTTTGAAAGAATTATATATCGTCTCACAGTGATTCAAGTTGAATATTTATGTGAGTCACATTAGATACACGTTATATACATATCTAGTGAGATTCATATTTGAAATATCTGATTCACAAGTGATAGTTATTTATATATCTCAAATATATAAAAATCACATTATATGTATCTATCTAGAATACCAGATATACGAGTGAGATATGAGAACAACGAACAAGATCAAATAGAGTCAAGAAAAATTTGCTTACATATACATAGATACATTCTATTTCACTTGGATCAAAATCTAAAACAAATTACTCTTAATTTTGATCATATGTTTCGAGATACATGTAGCTGAATGTATTCAGATGGATCAAAAATTGATAAGATACTTAATATTATAGATTTACTTATATACTCCCTCTATTTTTTAAAAAAATGACTTATTTCTTTTTTAGTCTGTTTATTTAAAATAAAGTGCTTCTTTTTTTCTGATAACATTTTTTCACGTGTTATGTTTAAGATCACAAGATTATAAGGTAAGATTTGACATAATCTGAAATCGTAAAATATAATTTTTTTAAAAAAATAATATGTCAAGTTAAACTAGAATCACGAGATGCATGTATATCGTAGTAGATTAATTATTTTTAAACGGAGGGAATATTTGTTTTATCAGATAAGTATAAATTATATAGGGGAAGTGAACTGACACCTGAAAAAGGATATACTGAGTTGTATGCCAGTAAAGGGTAGGGGTAAAATCGGTAATATTTAAAGTTGTAGGGGGCATATCCAAAAGTGCCGATAAGATTATTCTTGTCGTACATACCTGATACGTGCTTATTGGTCCACGTATAATTAAGCCATGTGAAGCATTTGTTATTCACGTGATTGTCACGTGAGGGCAAAAGAAGTTGAAAAAGGATTTAATTTGTACTCATTTTTTGGTTTTAGTAAAGTTCATGTACAAGACTACTAATAGGTTGACCTTTGGAAATTGGGAATGTAAGTAAAATTGATAATATTCCCTCCGAATTATATTAGTTGATACGTTATAACGTATTTGAAAATTATATTTAGAATGATAAGTATATCTTCATAAATTAATTGATAAGTTAATGTTTATATCATAGTTATAGAAAGTAATCTTTATTATAGAATATGTGTTTGATTGGATTTAATAACTTTAATTAAAAAAATTATATTTTTTTAGAATTATTTTACTTGTCATATTTTTCGTTTTCATATTTTAAAAAAAATATATTCTTTAACTATCTTTTATCATTTAAAAATATTAATCTCTCTAATCAGAGAAAGGCTGAAAAACTATAACGTCTCGTATGAAAAAGATAAAACGAAGGTTGATCTCTTTGCAATAAATAAATAAATAAGTTAATCTAATTAATCTCAATATTGGAGTAGTCAATGCTTATTACTTTCACAATTTTTTTTTTAGTAAGAGCAAAATAAGTCTAATTATGTCATGATTTTTTAAAAATGATAATTACTTTGGACTTTTAGACACAACCTTAAAAGAATTAAAATGGTGAACCTATAAATATAAAATTTTAACCTTGCCTCTCAGTTTAGAAATACTTTGCTTTCTAATGTTGTAACTTTTTGACACAAAATTAGTTTTAATTAGACTCCTAATACAAATATGAAATATTTAATTAAAAAAAAAAAAAGAGAAGAAGATACAAGTGTGTATATAAAGATAAAACAAAACAAAAAAAAACTACTCTATTTTTCCTTCTTCTTTTTTTGTGTAATTTATTTGAATTTGTCATAATTTGAAGGATATGAAAAATTAATGATATTTTCTTTTTATAAAATAGATTAAAATAAAATAAGACTCGTCGTATGTCTCAACATGAAAAATAGAACTAGTTTAAATTATATATACATTAATTTATATTTTATTTAGATTTTTGATATTCAATCATTTGCCTTAAAAAAGAAATTAATTACGTTGTTTGTGCAATATTATACTACGACAAAAGATAATCCAATCAATCTAAATATTATATTTATTAATATAACATTAATATATAATATTAATATGTTATAAAATATATGTAATGACCATCCAATTAAAAAGAATGCTTAAAAGCAAAATTATTTTTTCTTTAAATTATTAAATTCGATTAAATTCGTAAAAAAAATTAATAAAATTACGTGTTATCTTTAGAGCTAGGGTTGTGTATCGGCCGGTTCGGTTCAGTTTTGAGGTTTATCGGGTTGGCTTATTGGTTATCGATTTATAGTGATGTTAAACCGTTATAAAATCATTAAGATATTGACTTATCGGTTATTGATTTATGGGTTTTTCTATCGTTATCGATTCGGTTACCGATTTAACCGTTAAGATTTGATCCAAAAGAAAAAATATTGAAAATCACTTAGAAAAAAGGTGACAAACCAAATAAACCATGCACTTTAGTTCACAATAATCAAGTGTTTGAGACAATAAAAAATAAAAGTAGGAAATTAAACTCTAAGTCGAGGAATTAATATACAAATGATATAAATATAAATATTTAATTTACTATTGGGTTATCGATTAATCCATTAAGAAAAAAATTATACCGTTAAGAACCGATATTTTGATAACAAAAGAATCAAAACTGTTATTAAAACCAATAACCGATACTATAAACCAATAATTTTTTATCGACTTAACTTATCGGATGCGATTCGATTTTGAACATCGAACACTTGGTAGATGAGATGATGTAGATTTTTTGAGTGACCTATAAAAAACTGACAGATGAAATGATGTAGAAATTTTTGGATGTATTTAAATGGATGGTTATTGTGTTATGTCTTTCCTTGTGTTAGAAGAAAGTTAGCTGGCATTTGTGGGTTCACAAACATTTTTGACACGTTTCTCCTATCTAGAAATTCCACCTATTATTAGGTGGATTAGCGAAAAAAGATTACGAGGTGAAGAATCAAATTTTAATTAATAAATTGAAAATTTAGATAGTTAATTAATTAGCGTAGAGTGCGTTCAAACTCCCAAATTTGAAGGGCTTCCATTTTCTAATGCAATAATAGGTTATGAATGTGTTTTTTTTTGGGGTTGGAAAAGTCGAATGAATACTATTATAAAAAGATAAATTTTTAGAGGCAACTTTCGCATATAGTAAATAAAAAATTCATATTTGTATGTTATGACAAAGTTTTTATAATTGTGTCTCATAGCAAACATAAAAGCTGTATAATTCGCTATACATATACAGTTGAAGTAAATTGTATAAAACGAAGTATATAAAATAAGAAAGAGAAAGACACTTGGACAGAGAATTATATAAAAACTAAGTGTATAAAACGAATTGCATTATTATAAGTGTGTAGAAAGATTATATACAATTTGAATTTGTATAAAATGAGAAAGAGAGAAAGACAAAAGAGACTTGACAAGGAATATACAATTGAATCGAATTGTATAAAACGAGAAAGAGAGAAATTAGATACAATTTTAAAATTGTATAAAACGAGAAAGAGAGAAAGGCAAAAGAAACTGGGCAAGAATATTTTTATTGTATAATTATAAGTGTATAGGACGAAAATATATGTATTTGCATGTGTATAGACAATTTTCTCATGCTTTATACAAACAGAAACACAATTTATGCATTTCGCTTCTGTTTGTATAAGTGACAAAGGCGAGGGAGATCTGCAAGAGGAGAGAGGTGAACAAAAATATATGTATTTATACAATTTTCTCTGCTTTATACAATTAGAATTTTTTTTTATACACTTGTGTTTGTATAAAAGTGAGAAAGCGAGCGAGAGATTCGAGGAGAGTGGCGAATGAGATATTTGGAAGAGAGGAGCCTGACAAATTTTTGCAAACGTTTATTATGGAGCACAATTAAATCAAACCTTAGCTGCTCTATTTATTTTAGGTTATTAGTTTGCTATTATATACAAATTTCCAAATTTTTAATATAAAAGAAATAATTATTAGAAAAAGTTGAAAACATAATGAGTATTATATGTCGAGAAAGATTATACGAATTGATGATATTAAGAAGATATTGATTAGAACTAAGTTATTCTTTACATTCTGAAAAGCTAGAAAAATACACTCTTATTAAATTATTTTTTATTAATTTTTAATAGTTTAACGCCATTATTCAATTAAGCTATTAAGATAATCCGAATGGACAAATTTCTTTCTTTCTTTTATAGTTAGACAAGGACCTTACATGCGGAATTTTATATTTTTCATTTGTAAAGAGAGAATATTTTAGCATGGTCCGGGAAATACAATCTCAAAAATAACTTTATCCACGAACCAAACGACCATACTATCGTTGTATGTAAGCAATTTCCTTTCTGCCAAGAGGTTTTTGCCATTCAAATCCACTTGTTGAATGGCCAAGCTTCTTCAAAATGGTAAATTTAAAATCCATATAATATAGTATTTTCTGGCTGTGATTATATATGACTACACGCTAAAATGTAGGACAAAACTGCAGTAAAATTTCAAACTACAAAAAAATGATAATAATGAAAGACCAGTCATCACTTTGAACTTATGGTAAAAGGTAGTGTATACAAACACATACACTCACAAAATTGAAGCTTGATTAACACAAACTAGTCTGGACATACCGAAAGAATCACTTAAGCAGAAGCACCAGATGCCTTGCCTTTCTTCTTTTGAAGTTTCTTCATATAGAATTCCAACTCTTTCCCTTCCAAAATGTACCTGTCGGTTTCAGTTGAGCCAAATCAGCTTAGAGTAGCGAAATCCAAAATTAGATTTGGGGCGGGGAGAGGGATTATTACTGAACCTAAACTTACCCATCAGCTCGGCCACATTGACCAGGGCGGGATGAGATGCAGGCATATAGCCTACCAGAGCTGAATTGCTCTTCAAGGTGACTATCAAGGGTACGATCCTTCTGACGTTTCTCAATTTTCCGGACTACATGGTTGCTCTTCTTAGCTTCCTCAGCAGCATCTCCCTCCTTAAATGTTGACATAAGAAAAGTATCAGTATATACACTAATAAATATATCACACACTTCTCACACATCACTTAACGAATGGAGTCACTAGCTTATATACACATATAGAGAAAAAGAGGAGAAAAAACAAATTTAGGATGACACTCGTTAGCAATCTACAGATCCTCGCAATAAATAACTTTATGTAGAAGTGTAGAACGGTGTGAATATTTCGAGGTACCTCGGTTGTAGTTTCCTTCTTAGCGGCCCCCTTCTTTTTCCTACCAATGTCAATACCATAGTGCTGGAGGTACCACTGTTTAAATGGTGCTGCATCAACTTGAACAATTGCACTCTTCACAAGAGTTTGTGTACGGACAAGCTCATTGTTCGAGGCATTGTAAACCACATCAAGGATACGAGTCTTGCGTGTGACTGCCTCACTACCCCATGAATAGTTTCCAGTGTCCAACCTCAGTGCCCTCCACTTCACATTACCACCACGCACACGAATTCGTCTGACTGTCTTGTTACCAGAAATCTTGGTATTAGCTGGTTGACGTCCAAGCTCGTACCTTTACAGAATAAAAAGAAGAAAAGCAAATTGGAACAAACTCAACATGTGCAGCCCCAAAATCTTGGTGTGCGTAATAGGTTTACAACAACATCATCTTTTTTTTTTTTTTGAAAATGGTAACTTCTTTACAACAACATCATCTTCTTAAATAAATTTACTTTTCCACTCATTGTACCTCCACAAAAGCCATCTTGACTTGCACTCAGAAAGGAAAACACAGTAAGCTACTAGTACCACTCCGATTTGCTATTAGTAACTAAGTCGAATCATCAAAGATATAGCCTAATTGTCCAGAGGTATTGTTTAGTTACAAAGGAAAAGAATAAAATCAAATTCCATTTTTAAACAAGAGAGCAATTAATCAACTCCAAGAATCTTGTTTAGTTCAATGTCATCAATTCAATAGGAGAATATCTATGAAGCTCAACGAAACTTGACCAGTCATTTATCACACTTCAGGACAACAGACTGAACAACCTCACAATCAAATGAATGCACAGTGTGTTGCTAAAAACAAAAGCACAATATTCATCTTAATATAATATCTTTTTCAAAATGGAAAGGAAAATGGCCTCAGAACGACATAGATGAAACTAAAACTTGTGAATGACAGGACTGCTACTAATTATATAACAAGGGAATGTTTCTTCCCTACATTTTCTCTTTATTCTTTACCATATTCTAAACTCAGATTCAAAAGTAATCCACCATTTTATCAGTAAAACACACTTTTCCCTCATGGAACCACCTCTCTAGCTCCCGAGGTAGGGGTAAGGTCTACGTATACTCTATCCTCCCTTACCCCACCAGTGGGATTACATTAGCTATGTTGTTTATTACTAAAGCATCAATTCACAAGTAAGCAAGTCTTTGTTTTGCATTGCTTTTCCATGGCGATTAAAAAAATTCAGTAATGAATGAAACATTATAAATTATGGCATTTCATTAACAGAAGACAAGCTAATGAACACACACACACCAGTCAATCAACTATGTTCCAACATTAGACTAATTCGGATCGCGCCAATCAGCCAAGACTCAATTCTAAAACTAGGTAACCTCAGCATATTCAATGGAACACAAACATATACAACAACAACATACACCGCATAATCCACAAGTGAGTCTCGAGAGGCTAGGATGGACGCAAACCTTAACTAAATATGTGAGATAGAGAGAATGTTTTCGATAGACCTCAAATACACATACATATATATATATACACACACATAATATATAACGAGATAGGGGGCAAATTTAACATTATAAATTTTGAACAAAAGAAAAATGAAAAACTGACTTTCGCTTCTTCCTCCAAGTTTTCTGCTTGCCACCAGTGGCACGTCTCTTGTGCATAGAATCTCTTGAGATACCTTTACAACATACATAAACAAAACACATAATATTATCAAATTCATCATATTTTTTTTCATATAGTTAAAAAACGAAAATATACAAACATAATAATATCAAATGAATCTGCAGAAACAGCAAAAATGGCAGAAAATTTGAGATAATTACCCATGATTGCTGAGAGCTTAAGCCGACCTTACTCCCCTTCACTCTGCTCCCCTCCTTGTAGTGATGAAAAGATAACTAAAAACCCTAGTTTCAGTTTGGGCCTTAACTAATTTGGGCTTTGGGCTCCAAATAGTTTTTGGGCCAAAAATTTAGTTTTTTTGTTAGTTAATTTTTTTTTAAAAAAAACTAGTGGAATAACTCGGGAGATCCCTATATTTCGTTTGTTAATTGAACCCTTATACATAGCAGTTAGTTAAGTAAATCCTTAAACTCATTAAAGCACAATATTTCAAATCATTTTCTCATGTGATCATTGTTCGTGTGATACATTCAAGTCTGTCTGATTCACTAGATCGTCAAGAAGGAAAACAAAGACAATATATTGTGCTTTAGGCCTCAAAGTCTTCTTATTTTTCTTTAACAAATTAAGTGACGACTTTTGTATCAAAATCAGTATTTTCGCGAAGTTGAAAGAAGTGAATTGAAACTTTGAATAAGTTTTTTTTAAAAAAATACTTCATTATTTTAAACTAATAAAAAACACATGTTATAATGCCATTACAAAATTCTTTTAAAAAATATTCGACTTATTAGATACCAAAAAAAAAAAGTGATTTTCTTTTTGCCCAATTTTACACCACAATGCCACATTATGGTGGACAAAAATTCTAATTTTTCCTAATGTGATTTTGTTTTACTTTCAATCTTTTATGATGTATCATATTTAAAATATTTTTTTCTCTTACCACATATTTTAAAATATTAATACAAGCTAATAAAAATTACTAGGTCATGAATTAAATTCTTTTAGTTGTAACAAGAAGATAAAGGATCTCAATGTTTGGCAATACAATGACAAATATTTAGAAAATAATATATTTGAGCTATTAGATATACAAAAATAAATGTAGGTTATTATTTTATTTCAACATTTCCTTAAAAATACATTTGAGTTATTAGATATCAAAAAACTAAAATGTTGGCATTTTTATGCCAAATGTTAGGTCACGTTATGATTGCAAAATTGCAAAATTCCTAGTTTTGCCTAACTTGATTTTATTTTGCTTTCTATCTTATATGGTAGAAATATATCATGTTCTGTATTATATATATCGAAATACTTTATAATAAATAATAGATATATTTTATCATTTATGATGCATCGTGTGTATATGATAGAAATATTGTAAATGACAATGTAACGACCTGTAGTCGTTTGAGACAGAAGCAGCAGATTGTAATACGGGGGAAAACTGGCTGAGACGACGTGTTGTCCGACGGACCGTCGGGTCACGACGGCCCGTCGAGGAGGTGTCGTCCCATGACACTTAGAATTTTGAAATTGGGTATGAAAATCGACTCTCTGTAAAAGTGACGGACCTGCAGGACGTGCCGTCACAATCCACGATGAACCGTCGTGAGTCTTCGTTGCAAAACACTTCAACTTTTGAGAATTTGTACAAGAAACGAGTTTTCTGACCGTCATGACGAGGAACAGGACGGACCGTCACGGCTGTGACGGGCGTCACAGGCCACTTGAGCTCGAGGGGGCTCGACGACCACCGTGACGGGCCGGCGCGGCACGACGGCCCGTCACAGGTTGAGAAGTCCCAGGCAAAATAGGATTCCTCTACACGTTTTTAAGGGTCGTTTTGGACTATTCTTTCCTTAATTATAAAGATTGAGGGTTTATATTAATAGGTCTAATTACTTGGGGGTTAAAAGGGGTACTTAAGTTAATTAGTGGGTTTTGTTGTCCTCCTTTACACTTAATTATACTTTTAATTAGGGTAAAAAGAAGGAGGGTTTGAAAAAAAAACAAAACAAAAGAAAAGAACAGAAAGAGAGGAGGAAAGAAACGAACGAGTAGAGAGAGAGAAACGAAGAGGATAGCAAGGATTTTGAGGAAATTGCTTGTTGATTCCAATTCTTCGGTGGGGGGTAGGTTATGGGTTTATATTACGATAATCGTAGTGAACTCTTGATAGTGAATACTATGTGTTGATAATATTGTAAACCCTGCTATGTGCTTAAATTGTATGCTTGCATGATGTGGATTACGAAATTGTGATGAATTAATAAAGCATGATGAAGCTATTGAATCCCAAATCTTGAAAGAACCCTAATTCGCTTGATAATATATAATAAGATTGATGATGCCTTTAGTATAAGAAGGCTGATAAATTATATAATGATAATGAGGAGCCTTAGTGTAAAAGAAGGCTTGATGAATTAGGGGATCGGGGGTGCCACGTTCCTGGTACCAGGATAGAATGAATATGAGGATCGGAGTGTCACGTTCTGACACCCAGGATAGAATATGAGGATCGGGTTCACGTTCCGGTACCAGGATAGAATGAATATGAGGATCGGAGTGTCACGTTCCGACCACCAGGATAGAATATGAGGATCGGGTGCCACGTTCCGGTACCAGGATAGTATATGAGGATCGGAGTGCCACGTTCCGGCACCAGGATAGAAATAGAGGAGCGGAGTGTCACGTACCGACACAAGAGGAAGAAAGATAATGAATCTTGAAAGATAATGAATATACTCAATCTAATGAACTTAATTCCCAAATGAGTCTGTATTGAGGCTTGAGACCTCATGTATGAACTTGACGGAAATTGTAATGATAAAGAAATTGTTGTTGCTACATGTTGAGTATTGTAGTTGAATTACATTATTATTGATATTATGTTCCCTATTTTGAGTTAGCCGATGATATCTAACTCAGTACTTGTGGTTGTACTGACCCCCTACTTTTATGTTTTCCTCTTTGTTAATTGTGTTATGCAGCAAACGTTCCGTCAACTTCAACACAACAGTAAACTCGGCCAGATTTCGTCATACCGGATCTCAGGGTGAGCTAACGCTTCTAGCTTGGACTGGATCTTCTTCTATAAGTCTTGATGCCTTGACTTCCGGCATGGACTAGTTCTTATGTATTTTAGCTTCTTAGACATTCTTAGATAGTTTAGTTTAGTAATTTGATCATAGATGTTCTTGTGATGATGACTTCAAGATTTTGGAAATATTAATAATAGTGAGTTGTTTATTTATGAGTTTAAGTCTTCCGCATTATTTCTGTTGATATTATATTGAAATGTTAAGGTTTAGATGGGTTGGTTCGCTCACATAGGAGGGCAAATGTGGGTGCCAGTCGCGTCCCCGATTTTGGGTCGTGACAGACTTGGTATCAGAGCATTAGGTTCATTTGGTCTCATCACACAAGAACAGGTCTAGTAGAGTCTTAAGGAACGGTAGGGGGACGCCTTTACTTTTCTTTGAGAGGCTATAAGACTTTAGGAAAAATTCCATTCTTTCATTCTTTCTTTCGTGCTACTACTTGAGTCCAATTGGTATCTAGGTGATACAAATTGGTATCTGACCATCTTCACTCTATTTCGCAGATGGTTAGAACTAGAGCAATGAATGCACCAGCAGCAACAACGGAAAGACAGGAAACGACTGAGCCAGCCACTGGGGCTGTGGCTCGAGGAAGAACAGCGGCAAGAGGCCGTGGGAGAGGTCGTGGGAGGACGTCCTCTAGAGGAAGAGGACGAGCCCCTAGCCCATCTGATACTAGGGCGGTGACTCCTCCACCGACTGAGGAGGTAGTAAGAGAGGGTGAGGAAGGGGAGAATAAACAAGGGCAGAATGAGGAAATGCCACCCCAACCTACCCCAGAGATGATCAACCAAGTACTGGCTTATCTTAGCGGGTTGTCTGATCAGGGTCAGGCACCTCCAGTGGTTTCTGCACCAACACCTCCGGTTTCAGGGATACGACATGCGGCTACTATGGCTCCCCGCATGGATGCATCATTGGGAATAGGCACATTTCCACGTCTGACTACTGGGCCTATCATGACAAACGATCAACACGAACTTTTCAGTAAGTTCTTGAAATTGAAACCTCCAGTCTTCAAGGGTGCAGAATCTGAGGATGCTTATGATTTTCTGGTGATTGTCATGAGCTACTACACAAAATGGGGATAGTAGAGAGGTTTGGTGTCGAGTTCGTGAGCTATCAGTTCCAAGGGAACGCCAAAATGTGGTGGCGTTCACATGTTGAGAGTGTCAACCAACAGAGGCACCACCAATGACTTGGGAATCATTCTCTACCCTGTTTATGGAGAAGTATATCCCAAGGACTTTGAAGATAGAAAGAGGGATGAGTTCTTGAGTCTTGAACAGGGAAGGATGACGGTTAATGCATATGAGGCTAAATTTCGCGCACTATCCAGATACGCCACCCAACTCTGTTTCAGTCCACAAGAACGGATCCGCCGTTTTGTGAAGGGGTTTGAGGTCAGAATTGCGGATTTGAGCCTTACAGATAGCGGCAACACAGCAACATCCTTCCAAGAGGTGGTAGACTTGTGATAGAAGTAGAAGGAGTGAAACCGGATGACTTCACCACAACGTCTACATCAAAGAGGTTCGAAGGGGAGGTAAGTTTAATGGTTCTCACTAGAGGACAGAGCTCCGGAGGTTACGCAAGTCGACCAATTCAGTCTTCACTACAGACTGTAGTTGGGGGTCCACCTCAGAACGGTCAACACTTCTCTGAGAGGCCGATGCGTGAACCCCGAGAATGTTATGGATGTGGAGAGATTGGACACATTAAGAGGTATTGTCCAAACCAGAGTTACAGAGCCCCACTGGCTAGAGGTAGGGGTGTGGTAATGGTAGAGGTCGTTATTCTGGAGGGCGTGGTGGCCGAGGTAATGGTGGTCACCAGAACGGCAGAGGTGAAGGGCAAAACGGGCCACCACTACACAACACGGTAGGGGCAACGGACAGACAAATAATGGGGCTCATTGCTACGCCTTCCTGGGAGATCTGAAGCGGAGGCGTCTGAGTGCTTATCACAGGTAACCTTCTGATTTGTGATTGCATGGCTTCCGTGTTGTTTGATCCTGGATCCACATTTTCATATGTATCTTCATCATTTGCTAATGGTCTAAATTTACACTGTGAATTACTTGACATGCCTATTCGTGTTTCTACTCCGGTGGGTGAGTCTGTGATAGTCGAAAAAGTGTATAGGTCTTGTTGGTGAATTTTGTGGGGGAGCACATTATGTAGATTTGGTTATTTTAGAAATGGGGACTTTGATGTAATTCTGGGTATGACTTGGCTTTCTCCAAACTTTGCGATTGGATTGTAATGCTAAAACAGTGACGTTAGCAAGCCTGGGGCAGATCCGTTGTTAGTGTGGGAGGGCGACTACACTTCCAAACCAGTTCGCATCGTGTCCTCTTCGTGCTAAGAAAATGGTGAGTAAAGGATGGTTAGCTTTCTTGGCACATCTCAAGGATGACACTGCTCAAGTACCTCGATTGAGTCAGTTTCGGTAGTCCGTGAGTTTTTGGATTGTTTCCCTGCAGATCTTCCTGGTATGCCACCAGATAGGGATATGACTTTTGTATCGATCTCGAATCGGGCACTCGCCCCATTTCTATACCCCCTTATAGAATGGCTCCCGCGGAGTTAGAGAGTTAAAGGCTCAACTTCAAGAGTTGTTGAGCAAAGGCTTTATTAGACCAAGTGCATCTCCTTGGGGTGCTCCGGTTTTTTGTGAAGAAGAAGGATGGGAGTTTCCGGATGTGCATAGATTACGACAGTTGAACAAGGTAACTATTAAGAACAAGTACCCCATTCCTCGCATTGATGACCTGTTCGATCAGTTACAAGGTGCTTGTGTCTTCTCTAAAATTGACTTGAGATCCGGTTATCACAATTGAAAATACGAGCAACCGATGTGCCAAAGACTGCTTTTCGAACTAGGTATGGGCACTATGAATTTGTGGTAATGTCTTTTGGTCTTACGAATGCCCCTGCTGCCTTCATGAGCTTGATGAACGGGATTTTCAAGCCATATCTGGATCTCTTTGTGATTGTGTTTATTGATGATATACTGATATACTCGAAGAGTAAGAAAGAACATGAGGAGCATTTGAAAATGGTGTTAGAGTTGTTGAGAAAGAAAAAGCTTTATGCGAAATTCTCAAGTGTGAGTTTTGGCTAGATTCAGTGTCCTTCTTGGGACACGTGGTTTCTAAGGATGGGAGTGATGGTGGATCCATCTAAGATTGAGACGGTAAAGAATTGGGTAAGACCTACAAACGTGTCAGAAATAAGGAGTTTTGTGGGGGTTAGCTAGCTACTACCGCCGATTCGTCAAGGGATTCTCTTCTATTGCTTCCCAATTGACGAACTTGACCAAGCAGAATGTTCCATTTGTATGGTCAGATGAATGTGAGGAAAGCTTTCAGAAGCTTAAGACTTTGTTGACTACCGCACCTATCCTTACCTTGCCAGTAGAGGGTAAAAACTTCATTGTCTATTGTGATGCATCCTATTCGGGTTTGGGTGCAGTGCTAATGCAAGAGAAGAATGTGATTGCTTATGCTTCGAGGCAATTAAAGGTGCATGAACGTAACTATCCGACCCATGATTTGGAGTTGGCCGCGGTAGTATTTGGCACTAAAGCAATGGAGACACTATCTGTATGGGGTTAAGTTGAGGTCTATACGGACCATCGTAGCCTACAGTATGTCTTCACTCAGAAAGACTTGAACTTGAGACAGAGGAGATGGATGGAATACTGAAGGACTACGACATCACTATCTTGTATCATCCGGGAAAGGCGAATGTTGTGGCAGATGCCTTGAGTAGAAAGGCCGGAAGCATGGGAAGTCTAGCTCATTTGCAAGCTTTAGACGCCCATTGGCTAGAGAAGTGCAGATTTTGGCTAATGACCTTATGAGGTTAGAAATAAATAAACGGAAGGGAGGATTGTTAGCTTGTGTAGAGGCAAAATCTTCTTTTCTTGATCAGATTAAGGGGAAGGAAACAGTTGATGATGAGAAGCTAAGTCGAATCCGAGATAAAGTGTTGCAAGGAGAGGCTAAAGAGGCAATAATTGATGAGGAAGGTGTTTTGAGAATTAAGGGAAGGGTATGTGTACCCCGCATCGATGATTTGATCACCACTATTCTTACAGAAGCTCATAGTTCCGGATATTCTATACATCCTGGTGCAACCAAGATGTATCGCGACCTAAAAGCAACACTTCTGGTGGAATAGAATGAAGAGATATTGTTGAGTTTGTTGCCAAGTGTCCAAATTGTCAACAAGTAAAGTATGAACACCAAAGGCCCGGAGGAACACTTCAGAGAATGCCCATTCCTGAATGGAAGTGGGAGAGAATCGCGATGGACTCGTGGTTGGTCTTCCCAAGACCTTGAGTAAGTATGACTCTATTTGGGTGATTGTTGATAGGTTAACTAAGTCCGCTCACTTCATTCCTGTCAAGGTGACCTACAATGCAGAGAAGTTAGCCAAATCTACATCTCAGAGATCGTTCGGTTGCATGGAGTTCCACTCTCCATCATATCTGATAGAGGTACGCAGTTTACTTCTAAGTTTGGAGGACATTACATGCTGAATTAGGTACTAGGTTGGACCTTAGTACAGCGTTTCACCCTCAGACTGATGGTCAGTCTGAGCGAACGATTCAAGTGTTGGAGATATGCTTCGTGCGTGTGTGATAGAGTTGGTGGCCATTGGGATAGCTTCTTACCCTTGGCAGAGTTTTCATACAATAATAGCTATCACTCCAGCATTGACATGGCTCATTTGAAGCATTGTATGGGAGGAGGTGTAGATCTCCCATTAGTTGGTTGATGCCTTTGAAGTTAGACCTTGGGGGACTGATCTGTTGAGAGATTCTATGGAGAAGGTGAAAGCTATTCAAGAAAAGCTTTTGGCGGCTCAAAGTAGACAAAAGGAGTATGCAGACCGAAAGGTTAGAGACTTGGAGTTCATGGAAGGTGAACAAGTCTTGTTGAAGGTTTCACCCATGAAAGGGGTGATGCGGTTCGGAAAAAGGGGTAAGTTAAGTCCAAGGTACATTGGACCATTTGAAGTACTAAAGCGAATAGGGGAGGTGGCTTATGAATTAGCCTTACCCCCAGGGCTGTCCGGAGTGCATCCGGTGGGTTTCATGTGTCCATGGTGAAGAGATACCACGGAGATGGAAACTACATTATCCGTTGGGATTCAGTTTTGTTGGATGAGAACTTGACTTATGAAGAGGAACCGGTTGCTATATTAGATAGAGAAGTTCGCAAGCTGAGGTCGAGAGAGATTGCATCCATCAAAGTGCAATGGAAGAATCGACCGTTGAAGAGGCTACTTGGGAGAAGGAGGCAGATATGCAAGAAAAATACCCACATCTGTTTACAGATTCAGGTTACTCCTTTTCGCCATTGTTTTCTTCTTTGATCGTTCGGGGACGAACGATGGGTAAATTGGTATCTATTGAACGACCTGTTTAGTCGTTTGAGCAGCAGATTGTAATACGGGGAAAAACTGGCTGAGACGACGTGTGTCCGACGGACCGTCGTGGTCACGACGGCCCGTCGAGGGAGGTGTCGTCCCATGACACTTAGAATTTTGAAATGGGGTACTGAAAATCGACTCTCTGTAAATTGTGACGGACCTGCAGGACGTGCCGTCACATCCACGACGAAACCGTCGTGAGTCTTCGTTGCAAAACACTTCAACTTTTGAGAATTTGGTACAAGAAACGAGTTTCTGACCGTCATGACGGAGGAGGAACAGGACGGACCGTCACGGCTGTGACGGGCCGTCACAGGCCACTTGAGCTCGAGGGGCTGCGACGACCACCGTGACGGACCGTCGCAGGCACGACGGCCCGTCACAGGTTGCGCAGTCCCAGGCAAAATAGGATTCCTCTACACGTTTTAGGGTCGTTTTGGACTATTCTTTCCTTAATTATAAAGATGAGTGTTAATATTAATAGGTCTAATTACTGGGGGTTAAAAGGGGTAACCTTAAGTTAATTAGTGGGTTTTGTTGTCCTCCTTTACACTTAATTATACTTTTAATTAGGGTAAAAAGAAGGAGGGTTTGAATAAAAACAAAACAAAAAAAAGAAAAGAACAGAAAGAGAGGAGAAACGAACGAGTAGAGAGAGAGAAACGAAGAGGATAGCAAGGATTTGAGGAAAATTGCTTGTTGATTCCAATTCTTCGGTGGAGGGTAGGTTATGGTTTATATTACGATAATCGTAGTGAACTCTTGATAGTGAATACTATGTGTTGATAATATTGTAAACCCTGCTATGTGCTTAAATTGTTGATTGCATGATTGATTACGAAATTGTGATGAATTAATAAAGCATGATGAAGCTATTGAATCCCAAATCTTGAAAGAACCCTAATTCGCTTGATATATTATATAATAAGATTGATGATGCCTTAGTATGAAAGAAGGCTTGATAAATTATATAATGATAATGAGGATGCCTTAGTGTAAAAGAAGGCTTGATGAATTAGGGGTCGGGTGCTACGTTCCGGTACCAGGATAGAATGAATATGAGGATCGGAGTGTCACGTTCCGACACCAGGATAGAATATGAGGATCGGGTGCCACGTTCCGGTACCAGGATAGAATGAATATGAGGATCGGAGAGGTCACGTTCCGACACCAGGATAGAATATGAGGATCGGGTGCCACGTTTCGGTACCAAGATAGTATATGAGGATCGGAGTGCCACGTTCCGGCACCAGGATAGAAATAGAGGAGCGGAGTGTCACGTACCGACACAAGAGGAAGAAAGATAATGAATCTTGAAAGATAATGAATATACTCAATCTAATGAACTTAATTCCCAAATGAGTCTGGTATTGAGGCTTGAGACCTCATGTATGAACTTGACGGAAATTGTTAATGATAAAGAAATTGTTGTTGCTACATGTTGAGTATTGTAGTTGAATTACATTATTATTGATATATATTGTTCCCTATTTTGAGTTAGCCGATGATATCTACTCAGTACTTGTGGTTGTACTGACCCCCTACTTTTATGTTTTCCTCTTTGTTAATTGTGTTATGCAGCAAACGTTCCGTCAACTTCAACACAACAGTAACTCGGGCCAGATTTCGTCATACCGGATCTCAGGGTGAGCTAACGCTTCTAGCTTGGACTGGATCTTCTTCTATAAGTCTTGATGCCTTGACTTCCGGCATGGACTAGTTTCTTATGTATTTTTAGCTTCTTAGACATTCTTAGATAGTTTAGTTTAGTAATTTGATCATAGATGTTCTTGTGATGATGACTTCCAGATTTTGGGAATATTAATAATAGTTGAGTTGTTTATTTATGAGTTTAAGTCTTCCGCATTATTTCTGTTGATATTATATTGAAATGTTAAGGTTTAGATGGGTTGGTTCGCTCACATAGGAGGGCAAATGTGGGTGCCAGTCGCGTCCCCGATTTGGGTCGTGACAGACAATCTTATTTATTGTAAAATATTTCAACAATCGGCAAAGAGTTCAAAATATTTATAAGAAATTTTATATACTTCTAAAATAATACTAGTTAAGTGTAAATGTTTTATACAGTGAGTATATAATATAATTTTTTGTGTGAACATTATACTAAGTACAAAACTTTAAGAAGCAATAAAAAATCTTAGATAAAATTATATTAATAACAACAATTTATGAGCGAAATTAAATGTATCGAACAAAACTTCATAATTAATCTCACAGGTCAAAATTATATTGATATTGACACAGAAAAATACACAACTATTTGTAGCAATAGTTGAATTTAAAGTAATTGAGTATATTCTACAATTTTTTTAGCTTTGTTAGTTATATAATATTTATAATTATAATATAATACATGGTGTATTTTGTAAAATAAGTTTTAGTTGATTCCAAAGATATATAATTTTTTTATAAAAAGATAATATGATTGATTTTTTAAAAAAAAATCATTTGTAACTGCAGTTTCAATTGAATAATCAACACCACTAATGAATCATAAACCAATATTATTTTTTTCTTGCTAATGCCTTGGGGTTTAAAGTCAATTAATAAGATTCTCTACATCACTTGAATTTTGCTCAAACCCATAATTTTAATTAGGTAAAATTTGAAAATATTGAAATGTTTAATATAGGACTTTATATTTCAAAGAAAAGAAAGATTTATTCAAGTTTTAAACTTTTAAATATTACAAATATAATTACATTTTTGTTTAACGTTAGGTCTATTTTAAAAGTTTAAAAAGGCTAACAATATTTAGCTAAGGTTTCTATAATTTTGATTAATGTGTTTAAGTGCAAAGAAAAATATAGAAGACATCAACGAGTCAAATCAAATATAAGAGGCTACACTTGATTTTTGTATTAAATCATAAAGTAAGAAATTAGTTATAACTTAAGAGAATTAAACCAGCAAGGAGACAAAATAAATAACTTAGCTCTTCATTGTACCAAATTTCAATCACTATGAATTTTTGATATCTAAATACATCCAAATTTGGAAAAAGTACGAGCGAGATAACCATGTATCACATATACATACAAATCACACTAGACACTGTTATAAATCCAGTCACGATGCAAGGATCCAATTGATATACTATTAAATTACATTTGGGACTAGAGTTAAAGGAATGAACATGAGCAGTAAAGATGTTTATATATAGAGGATGATTATCTCATTAGGGTTATGCTATGAGTTATGTTAATTTCTTTTAGTTAGCTATTTTGTAATAGCAGTCTGAAATCTCCCTTTTCTATCTTTCTTTTTGTTCTTTGATGAGCTTGTAAGTTGTTTTATGATCAATATAAACCTTAGTTTGTTACAGACACGATATATGTATCTAGTGTAATTTATATATATTCGGCAAAATCAGAGAAAGGCAAACACGATTTATTATGTATCCAGATACACGCGAATCCACTTGGATTCAATGTATCTAAAATAAATTACACTTAATTTTAATCTCATTTATTCCGAGTATATATATCTGGACGCACCAAATTATTTTTGTAAGATTCATAATATTATAAGTTATAATTTATTAAGTAATTAACACCTAAACTAGTGAATTAATTTAAGTTTTTTCCATTTAAATAAGCAATTAATATATAGGTTTAATGAATAAATAAAAAAATAAAACATGCTTAGCATTGAGACAATTATAATAAAAGGGTTAATATATTTTTGGACTAAAAGGTAAATAAAGATATTTTTGAACTATTTCTAATTGGTTAAACCTATTCTCGAGCCAAAAAAAAAGGATAAGTATATTTTTAGACAAAAAAGAAAGATATTTATGAGTATTTATAATAAAACTAGATAAATAAGCTTCCAAATTTGCATACTACTACGTAAATTAGGAAAAAAAGTATTAATTATAATATTTGTAAAAAAAAATTCATAAATTTGAGTTGGTTAATGATTCTACTAACTAAAAAATTCCATAATTTGAAACGAATTAGTATTCTTGTTCTATTAAAATTAAGCTTCTCATCCTCTCATAATAAAATTACTTTAAATTTCACCAAATTTTCACACAATTCAATATTTTCCTCATAATTAAAATTTTCAATCTTCTTTAATGGATTGTGTTTGTTCATACTCCAAAATTTCACTGCCTCAATTTCGACGATTTTCTTCATTCAATTTACAGAGTAGTACTCTGTTTAAGAAAAATCCATTGCCATTAATGATTAGTTGTAGAAATAATCATAATAATAACGATGAAAAATGCATGTTTAACGGATTAACAGCTCCATTAGTGCCAACGACAGAAACAGGGAGATTGTTGAGTGTGTTTATGCAGAATGACAAAGCATTGTTTAACGGATTTGTGGAGAAAGAATTAGAGAGATTGGATTGTATGAAGAATGATGCATTACTTAGAAGTGTTTTTAGCGTAGGCACTGATGAAGCTATTCTTCATAGGTTCGTATTTTTAATTTCAATAAGAGTTTTAAATTATATGCACTGACGTTTCTTGGTTAGAAACTTTATATTTGTAGAATTTTTGTAGTCATAAGTTTAATTTAATTGTGTTTCCTTTATTGTTGTGTCTGTTAGCTTAGGATTAATATGTTGTCGTAGGTCAACTTACTGCAAGAAAATTGTGAATTACATGGGGATTTTTCTAGGGTTAAAATAAGTTTTCTACGAATTTACATACTAATCCATAGAAAAATCCTCATGTAATTCACAGTTTTTTTTGTAGTGACTTAAATTTAATCCAGGGGCAGCCCGTTAACCTAGGGATTAGTATGAAAATTTGCAGTAAAATAAGTTTTCTACGAATTTTCATACTAATCCATTGGTAAATACCCATGTAATTCACGATTTTTTTGTAGTGACTTAAATTTACTCTAGGGGCAGAGATACCCGTTTAAGAATTTTTCTTAGGTCAATATTTGGTTTAATAAATATAATGTATAGGTGTTGACACGTCTTGATACATGTTGAAGGTTTAGTGTACGTGGTTAAGGAGTTGTTTGAGGTTGTGTGTTCTATCCTTATATATTTTTTACTTTATATTTGACATTCTTTAATAAAAATTCTTGCTCTTCATTTTTATGTTTATGTTCTCGAAATTTTTTATTTTATTGGGTGTATCTAAAGAACATTCATCTGATAGCGTTGGAGTATAGTTGCTAGAGCTTCCAAAACATAACAAACAGAAAAACAAAAGCAGCTTTTAACAACAATAAATATGAGAGTGTTGAAAGTCTTTATCAACATTAACTAATTGTCATTAAATTTAATGTCCCTATATGTTTTAAGGACAGTAACAAAGAGTGCTAATTGTGGATTAATATGACTAAGCTATGTGACTAATTATATCATATTGTGGATAAATGAATGTTTATTTCTGCATTATGATAGTAGGATGTTATGCATATGAATATAATGAGATGTTTACTAATATTTGAATATTTTGAAATAACAGAAGAATTTCTGAGAAGATAAAGTTGGAATGTCGTAACAGTGTAGAGGATATTATGTACATGTTCATAGTCAACAAGTTCTCTCAAATAGGAGTACATATGGTTCCTAAGCTCTCCAATTGTATATGCAATGGAAGGCTCGAGATATTTCCGCGTAGGGACTATGAACTCAAGTCTATTCATAGTGTTGAAGTACTCGAAATGGTCAAGGAAATAGGATGGGAAGACATGAGCAAGTCGAATGTGAAAGATAGTTGGGGTCTAACTCAAGTTCAAAAGGATCAAATCCGTCATGTCTATGGTGCTTCGATTTTGTATGGATACTTCTTCAAGTCAACCTCGTTAAGGTACCATTTGGAACAGAGTTTTGTTAAAACGTATAGCAACATCTCATTTCCGAGGTCATGGCTTTTAAAACAAAAAGGTGTTCCCTTAAGTGACACAGGATCAACATCAGTTGATCCAGTGTCACTTAACGAGGGGAAGAAGTATGACAATTTTAGGTCTTATGTTACAAATCTTGACGATGAAATAATGAAAATGTGTTCAAAACCAAAATTCAAAGAGGCAAAGAGTCTGATTGAGAAGCATTGTTCTGCACTTTTTGGCAATGAGAGTAATGAGGAAGTCTCAACCTCGTTCGCGAGTCTGAAGAGGTTTGTGTTGGAGGCTCTTGCATTTGGTACTTTCCTTTGGGACGCAGAAGATCACGTTAGGAAATTTTATCAACTCGAAGAGTTTTGATCTCATTTACATTTGACATAACGAGGAAGTTCACACTCCACTAGTTTCACCATGTAAGGGAGGGGGGGAGGAATGTTTTCCCGATACTACATTGTGTTTCTGTGTCCCGTTAATCTAACGGGACACAGAAATAAAGAGCTTCTAGGTTATAGTATGTATATAGTAGTTGTCAAAAGTTTACTGCAGTTTTCTTGATGTATAAAAGGATTTTGCTATTATCTAATCTTAAATAAAAGTATAATGGCTTGATCTAAAACAATACATTTGATTCAAAATTTCAATTGAAAAATGTCAAAAGTTGTTTGAGAGTGTAAAGAAGGTTTTGCAAAAATCGGAGTTAAAATAATGACATGAATGAGTCTTTTCTTAAACGACAATGATATAGATGAATTAAATTTTAACAGATGAAATGAATGAGTTTTTTATTAAAGTGACAATTTTTTTAAGCACGACATCTATTTTTAAAAGGTAAAAGGTGAACGACGTTTAGTTAAGGTTTACATAGTTTTAATTAATGTATTTTAGTGCAAAGAAAAACATACAAGACGATAATAATCAAGAAAAATCTTTATTAATGACAAAATCAAGATTTTCATTGAATTTTTTTCTTTTTAAGAAAGACATGCTAAATGATGCTAACAAATAAACGTATCAAATTACATATTAACGAGTTAGATCAAATACGAAAGGTTATACTTGATTTCAATATTAAATCGTTGCGTAAAAAGTTAGTTCGAACTTAAAAGAGACTTAAACAAGCAAGTAACAAAAATATATAGCTTGGCTCTTCATTGTAAAAGATTTAAATCACCAATTTAATTAGGAGAAACTATCTTATTAAACATACTTCATACTATATATGCAAATTTTATCTATTTTTTAAATAATTATGTATTTCACTATTAATTAAATTCATATATTTTAGAAGATATACTTAGATATACGTATTTTTGCTATCAGATACAGTAAAATAAAGAGAAAGGCTATCGAATCTCAAATACATATGAATCACACTAGATACTACTGTATGAAAGATAGGAGAGTGACGAACGAGATTTGGTATGCATTCAAATATATGCAAATTCACTTGAATACAATGCATATAGAACAAATTGCATATATTGCTTATCTCGAAATACACGCATCTGAACGCACTGATAAAATTTTTAATATTGCAAACTAGACTGAAGCAATTAACACCTAAACTATTGAATTTATATAAGTTCTCCCATTTAATTAAGCAATTAATATATAGGTTTAATGAATAAATAAAAATAAATAGCATTGAGACAATTATAATAATAAGGATACTTTTAGGAGAAAAAAATTTACTCCAAAATTTAGAATTAAATTAAATAAATAAACTTCCAAATTTAAACAACACTACTACGTAAAATTAGGAAAAAACGTATTAGTATAATATTTGTAAAATTTTCATAATTTGAGTTGATTAAGAATTCTTTCTACTACTAAATTTTCATAATTTGAAACATATTAGGATTCTTCTACTTACTACTACGAAAACATATTATTTACTATCGATTTCACCATTATTAATATTTTCCTCTTTTTTTCATAATCAAATTTCGTTAATGGATTGTGTTTGTTCATACTCCAATATTTCACTACCTCAATTTCGACAATTTTCTTCATTCAATTTACGAAATTTACAGAGTAATACTCTGTTTAATCGCAAGAAAAAGAAAAATTCATCGTCATATCCATTGTCAATAGTATCTAGTTGTTGTAATGACAATAATAATAGTGTGTTTAATGAATTAATGGCTCCTCCATTAATGCCAACAACAGACACAGGGAGATTGTTGAGTGAGTATTTGCAGAATGACAAAGCATTATTTTATGAATTTATGGAGAAAGAATTGGAAAAATTGGAATGTATGAGGAAAGAAGCATTACTTCGATGTGTTTATAGCGTTGAAACCGATGAAGTTATTCTTCACAGGTTCGTATTTCAATAAGAGTTTCAGTTATATGCACTAACGTCATATATACTATATATGTATAATTGTTTGTTGTTGTGTAGGTCACCTTAGTCTTACTTTTATCAGATTTAACTTATACATCGTAATCGTCCAATAGAATTTTTTACACTATCAGATGCTAGTAACATAGGCACAAGTAGTGTCCATGCATTATCATAAGAGTGAGTTCGACTTAATATGTGAAATTACATGTCGTTGTAGGTCAACTTAACCTTAATTTAGAGGTTCTAACAACGTTAATTTTCAAGTAAAATTGACTTCAAGCAAACTTTTTAATAGTTTAATGATGTAAACATTAGTGGCAATAAGTTTTTAATTGTCGCTAAATATATATCCCTAAAGTCTTTAGCGAGATTCTATCTAATGACACCTAATTAATGACTATAAAGACTTTAGCCCTCTTTATTAATATGTTTATTTATTGCTGCTAAAAGTTGTTTTTGTTGTAGTACAAAAAAGCTAATTTCACTGCATAATGACATTTAGTCCTCTTTGTAAATGTCCCTAAAGTCTACTATGGTGACACCAGATCCAATGACAATTAACTAATGTCTGTATAGGTTGTATCGCTCTTTCTTAAAACGTATATTTTGAAATGACAGGAAAATCTATGAGATGAAAAAAGTGGAATGTCAAAAAGTTGTAGAGGATGTTATGTACATGTTCATAGTCTACAAGTTCTCTGAAATTGGGGTGCATTTGGTTCCTAAGCTTTCGAATTTCATGTACGATGGAAGGCTCGAGATATCGCCATGTAAGAACTTGGAACTCGAGTCTATTCATAGCGATGAAGTACTTGAAATGGTTAAGGAAATACGATGGGAACACATGAACAAGTCGAATGTGAAAGATAATTTGGGAATCACTCAGATCAAAAAGGATTATATTCGTTATGTGTATGGTTCTTCGATGTTGTATGGATACTTCTTAAAGTCCGCTTCGTTGAGATACCATTTGGAAAAGAGTTTTGATACAACTTCTAACAACCTCTCATTTTCAAGTTCATGTCACTTGAAACAAAAGAGTGTTCCCATAGGATCACTCATCGAGGGGAAGAAGTATGACAATTTGAAGTCTTACGTCGAGAAATTTGATAATCAAACAATGAAAATGTGTAGAAAACCAAAATTCAACGTGACGATGAGTCTGATGGAGAAGCATTACTCTGCTCTTTTTGGCGATGAGAATCAACATGAGGAAGTTTCAACGTCATTCGCGAGTCTAAAGAGGTTTGTGTTGGAGGCTGTTACTTTTGGTTCTTTCCTTTGGGATGCAGAATTTCACTTTAGGAAATTTTATCGACTTGAAGAGTATAGATCTCGTTATTATTGACATAACGAGGAAGTTCACACTCGACTAGTTTCACTATGTAAGGGGGGAATGTGTTTTTCTCGATACTACATTGTGCTTCTGCGTCCCGTTGAATAGAAAGAAAGAGTCTCTAGGTTATAGTAATTGTCAAGTATAAATAATTTTACTATTATTGAAATTAAATATTGGAACAAGATTTGGAGATGTATAAAAGTTTCATTATTGCCAATAGTAATGTACATTCCTTGTTTTTTATTTTCAACTTCTTTTTAGAACAAATACCTTAATTTCATCATATTTTGACTAATTAGTTTCATCGTATGGTGACTAATTATTATTTTTTATTTAGTTATGATAGTACACTATTAATAGTATGTGATCTAAATTATCTTACGATTATAATGATGAGATTATAATTACTACGTTGATTTATCCTACCTAAAATATGAGATAAGATTTCTAAATTGGATGAGATATGATATATATCTTAGAATTATGATTGAAATGATATTTATATTGTAGGTAATAGATGATATAAATTTATCCTAAAAGTAATTTATTTTCAACTTCTTTTTAGAACAAATAGCTTACAATTTTCATCCTATCGTGACTAATTAATTTCATCATATTGTGACTAATTAGTTTCATTGTATGATGACTAAATAATTTGTGGTGGATCTAAAATTTTTGATTAAGGAAGAAATTGATTCAAAATAAAATAGTGTTGTCCTCGAAAGAAAATCTTCTTCATAGTTTTTGACTAAACTTCATTCATAGTTTGTTGTACAAAAACAATATGGGTATATACATATATATTATATACAAATTTTATCGAAGCTTATTTTCCAGAGTTACTATTTTAATTATAAGTACTAGTAGTAGCTTTCATATACAAATCTATAGTATTTTCCTTTTGTTTTCTTCTTTTTTTTAAAAAAATCATATTAATTATGTTCATTATTATAACTTTTCGTGAAATATTTTTATTATAGAATGATAATATAAATTTATGCAGTATTTTAAATAATTAGTATAAATTATGAATATAAATCTTATATTTTTTAAAAGAAAAATCAAATATTTCTCTCAAAATCAATGAACAAATGAATGATAAACTTCAATTTTTTAAAAAAAATTAAAATTGTATGACCAAACGCTAGTTGGTCAAAAACATCCTTTAACTATACGTCAAACTTAAACTACATCCTTCAAGTAGTATTAGCAGAAAACATCCTTTAAGTATTTAAAAGTGAGCTATTTTCATCCTTATGTTAAATTTCGTTAAAAAATTTAGGAATCCTACAAAAACATGAGCAGTCACGTGACTATAAATAAAAGTTTTCCTGCATAATTTAATTACTTGCTATATATGAAGTTCCCGGAAAAAATATTTAAAATCATAGAAATTATTGTTTACGGAAATAAAAAAACGTTTAAAAGGTGCTATTTTTCTTATTTAGTAACGAAAAGAAGCTGGAGCTTAATTATCTTACCTTTTTCATAGTCAAACTGTATTTAGATCAATAAATTTTTTGATCAATCTGATATTGAAGTGATCAAAATATAAATTATGTCTCGCATTTGAGTTTCTTTCTATATTATTAGGAGCGGAAGTTTCCAACAAACGTCACTTCTATCTATTCAATTGAAATGAAACATATTTTAACTAATAATATTTTTAATATCAAATATTTTCTGATAAATTAAAATAAAAAGATGAAATTTATTCGCTTTACAATACTTGTATATTTTCAGTTAAGAATAATACTTTAAAAATGTACTTTAAATTAGGGGTATAATTTGAAAAATGATTTTCACCGAAAACTCGTATATACCCATATTAAGCTAGAAAGTTGTAATCAAATTACAATTAATTTTCGATTCTCTTGTATTTTTCAACCACTTGACACTAAAAGTTACCCATTCTGTCAAATAGTTATAAATTACAATCAATATTTAACTTTTTCTCCTTTGATTTATTACTTAATGCTTTTAATTATTTTAAAAATTATTATTCAAAACAATCTTTTTACCTTCACACGACGAAATTTTCGAATGTAAAATGTAAGATAGTACATATTACAAGCACGCACGTGACTAACATCTTATTAGCTTAAATTAAACTTTACTAATATATTAAATTCAAATTATAAACGTGTCAAACATAGAAAGGTCAATGACACGTATTATGTCGTCAACACTAAAAAAAAAATTAATTACTAAAAATCCAACTAAAAGAAAAGCAAGAAACACAATTTGGCACAATAAAAACCTTTTTCTCAAAAGCAAGAAAATAAAACAGGGAATTAGTAAATCAATGCACTAGGTTTAAGCTTTTGTTCTTAAAATAATAAAATTACTCGAAATTATAACCAAAAATTGTACTTCCAATTCTTGAATTACACAATGAACTGTTTTCTTTAATAGTTTTTATTTAAATAAAACCATTAATCAGAATCTACATGCAGGTACTTTACACACAAGCACAAGTACAAATTTTAGAATTTTTTTATTCAATTTAATTTAAGAATAAATTGGCTAAAGATCAATTAAATTTAATCTTGAATTTACCCTATATGGACTTTTTTCAATACACACAAAAAAAATTAGTTTATATTTTTTTTTCTTTAAACTAAGAAATGAAAGAAAAATACAAAATAAGAATAAGAAACTCAAATAATTATAATAAAAGAAGTCAAAAAATAATTTATGTATGAAAAAAATTTAAAATATACCTTGAACTTTGATAGAAGAATCATATATACTCCTAAATAATTTTTTTAAAAAAAATAAGAAGTAACAAATATAAATTTAAAACTAATTTTTTAACTTCCGTTAAATGAAGGGTATATGCGAGTCATTTTGTAACGGCAGGGGTATATGTGAGTCGTTTGTATGACGGTAACAGCATATATGAGCCACTTTTATAGCGACAAGTAGATCAGCTCCAAATAATAAAGTTGAGGGGTATATCCTTTTTTCCTAAATTTGATCTTGAATTTACCCTATATGGACTTTTTCCTTTATGTTTTGTTAAAATAAAATGTAATTTAACCTTATTTTTGGAGAAAAAAAATTGTTTTAATAAACTTTCGATGGAAAGTCGAATTTCGAAACATGCTCCAAAAAAGAAGTGAAGCAATGTTTGGATAGTTGTTATATTTAATATTGTATTATTAAATACAATGTTCATTTCTATTTCTATTTAAATTTTATTATCTGAGTTTTTAAAATTTTTATCGTCACATAATCATGAAAGTTTTTATTAATTTGGTATGATCTCGTTATCTTCTCTTTTCTTCTCATAGTATTATTTAATAACCTCATTTTATATATAACTTTACCTTTTTATAATAATTTTATCTCTTTTTTTTATACTTTTTACGTTTATTCTTCAAAATGTGTCATATTAAAATAGCGAAAATCAATAATCTATTCAAATGGTATATTTATTAAAGCAACACAATATAGTAATATAATACGATACATTATAAAAAAAACATATCAACCATCCAAAAACATAGGGTTTAAAAAAGGATTATTGGTATATATTCTATTGTATTGTTTTGTTAATTTAAATATAATATTTAAATTAATTCCTGTCTAAACATTATTTCAGCCTATTTTTAAATTTTATCGTCCCACAACAATGAAAAATCTTATTTTGCGTAAAAATCATATTTGGTATGATCGCTTTCTCTTCTCATAATATTACCTAATAATCGATTTAGTATTATCTCATCGTTATTTTAAATTTTCTTCTCATTTAATTTTTACTTATTATTTCATAATTAATCTAATAGGTGAACAACCTGTAAAATACATATCTACATGAATTAGCTTATTGACTCCCCAAATAATATTATAATAACCGATATTAAATATCCCCCACTCGTATCTTATAAATTTTTCGATGCATCATATTAATAGTAGCGATAAAAAAAAAAAATCTAAACGTTATACGTATATTAAAATGATACAATATAATAAAATACAATAAACTATCTAAAAAAGTGTTAAATGATCAAAAAATTCAGTCAGAATCTTTTTTTAACCTAATTTTTTTTTATTTTAAAATAAATCAATCTTTTTTCAAATTTTTAGTAAAAGATATTAAAAATAAAAATATTTTTTAAAAAAATAAAATTATATAAAAAGAATTCAATCTGATTAAATTTTCCGACCAAAAAGATTTTTCCGAAGAAAACATAGTGTAGGGTTTAAAAAAGGAAAAGGAGACAATAGTGAACACAATTCGAGGTTGAAGGGAAAAAGGGAAATCTAATTGGTTTAGATAGGCGGCAGATTAATAAAACACTGATACTGATGATTATGTTTAATTTATTTAATTAAAAAAAAGCATGGGTGGCACACATAAATTAGCTATTAATATAATTTTAATAATAAAAAACCACTTACACAGTTTATATTCAGTGAACAAAGCTTCACGAATATCAACAAACTTGAATTAATTAATCGATAAAACAGCTGTATACAAAATATATTACTTTTTCAAATAAATTTTTAGAAATTTAACAATAGAAAAAGAAAATTCTCTTTCACTTGTCAATAATAACATATATATTTATCACAATATTCATATTAATTTATAAAAAAAATCTTGATAATTTTAAAAAATAAGTGATTGATTAATAAAAAAACAGATAATTATAATTGATCTTGGTGTATATATTAAAAATAATAATACTGAATAAGTAAAAATGAACATACAAATTACGAATTCCGATAGCAATACTACAACTTGATAAACCCTAAACCCTAGTTAGCTAATCAACATTTTTCCAAAGATGTTAAATGTAAATACACATTAAGAGAAAATCTACCATATAATCAATTGAATTATTGCATATGCCTCAATTTAATAAAAATAAAATACTTAAATTAAGACTATACAAATTTCAATTAGCACTCTTTTTCTTCCATTTCAGCCACTTACACAAAAAAACACATATAGCTTAACAAAATCGCTTTCATTACAATATTAACAGACTTTAAATTCTGAATATGCTTCTAATCAAAACAAACTCCCGTATGAGTAAAACATGAAGAGAAGACAAGAATTTCTCATACAATGAATAATTAGAGGGAAAATGTGGTACATCATATATAAGATCAAACAACTTCATGAAAATAATGAGATTAATGTAAAAAATATAATTATTAAACCAAAAGAGTTTAAATATTTGATTCGCCTCTGTGCAAATATGTGATGTTTGATCATATCTCTCAATTTTCTTCTCAACAATAGCAACTAAAGAGTAAACACAAAGAAATTTAAAATATAAAACACATCTAAACATATTTAAGTGTAGATAACACAAATCAAACTATATACTTGGTTTAATTTTACAATAAAGTTTTGAGAAAGATAAGATGTATCCATACATTATCCATACCCTAGTGAAATATCGAAGTTTCTAATAGACCCCTCAACACAATAACACATAACACATAAACAATAACTAACAAAGATACTACTAGTGTGAAATGAAACTATGCCAAGCAAATTTTCCAACAAAATTAACCATTTACATCAAATTTGGGCTTCAAAGAATTGCTAAAAAGAAAATAGTTTGAAATTTTAGGGCACAAAAGGTGAAACCACTCAAAAATTCCAAAGAAATTGATTTTCTTGAATTTTTCCCCAACATAAAAAAAAAGGGTTTGAAACATAGCAGGTACTCGTGAAATAGTTGAGATATGTGCAATGAATTGCCCCAAACAACTAATTCATAAGAAACCAATTCGACTAAAAGAAACCGAAGAAAGAAGGTAAAAGGGAGCTCCCTTCAGTCCAAGCACAGATAAAAAGGAGAGAATTTATCTCCCGCATCATTCACACATTCACAATAGTATAAGATTACATACTTCCTATTGTGTTTGAATGAATGAGTCGGGAGATAATTCAAATCCTTCGTCTACCTATGAGTGGACTAAAGGAAGCTCTCTTATACCATCTTCCACATTACATCTAAATCACAAAATTAGAATCTTAAAAAAGTACTTGATATGCATAACATAGATTTTTATAATTCATATTACTAATCCTACTTTTTGTATGAATTTTGAAGGGAAAAAAATTAAAAAGGTTTAGAATCAATTTTTTTCCAAATTCAAAAACTCAATTTCAAGTTTGGAATGAAAAATTAACTACAAATATTGTATAGCCAAATAAAGTTTGAAACACAAAGTTAGAAGAAAAAGATTCATGTTGTGTCCAAATAGATCTAGAATCAAAACCTAAAAGGACAAAATGTTATGTCCCTCTTGACAAATTTTATTTACAAAGTAAAAATCAAATTATAGTGTTACCTAGTACTACTATAAATAATATGCTAGCAAGAACCCTAATTCAAATAGCTGAAAAATTCTCTACCATAGTAAAATAAATGACTATATAACCAGTGTAATCTCACAAATATGATTCGAACAAGTTAAAGAGATAACTAATCCTTAGGATTCAATAAAATTAAGACGATACAAAGAAAATTATAACACACAAAGAAGATAAAAGAGGAAAACAACATTAAAAGAAGAACTAAAATGGCAAAAACAAAGAAGATAATTAACACTATATTAATGACAACATATTAAAAAAACAGAAGCATACTCATTCAGTAACAAGACAGACGTTTTCCCCCCTTTTAAGGTAAAGCAAAGGCATTCATATATATATATATATATATATAAAAAAAACATTTAATTTCACAAATTATGTCAAACATCAAACAGTAATAAAAGGTTTCATCATCAGAAAAAATATATATGTGTATAAAAAAATAATATTTTTTCTTAAAAAGTAACATTTACCTGATCTTGATCATCCTGCAAACCCTAATACAAACACAAAAATTTCTTGGATGAAAAAAAAAACCTAGGCATAAAATTAAGATAGAACATTCAAGAGTGTTACTTAACAATCGATGAAAAATCACTAAAGATCTGAATTCAAATCTCACAAAATCAAAAAAAAAAAAAACTTAAAACTATGAAGAATGAAGAAAAGATAAAAAAAAATCCAAAAGAGTGTGACTTAACAATCAATGAAAAATCACAATAAACAAACAAAAACTAAAAAGTATGGAGAATAAAAAATAAATACACAAATATGACTTAATGATCAATAAAAACCCACAAAAAATCCAAATTTTTGTAATTTTTTCAAATTCGAAGAATATAAACTAATTTGAACACCATAATTATATTTTTTTAAAAATAAATAATGACCTAAAGGTCTCATGACCAATGAAAAATCATGAGATGAACTAAAAAAGAGGGGATTCCTTTCTATCTGTTTCCATACTAAAATTTCTATATGTAAATTAATTCGAACACCACGATTATTTAAAAAAAAAAAAAAGGAAAAGAGTGATGAAGTGGGATTTTGGTTGATGTGGTGTCATTATCTAAGAAGAAAAATAATGAAAGTGATATAAGAATATATATGTATATATATATAGATCTATTAGAAAGGAAAAATATTGAAGAATTTTATTTCCTTTTTTTAGATGAAGAGAAAAGAAGATGATATAAAAAGAGGCAGAGAATGTGCATTTATATACACATAAAACTCCCCCTTAATACGGAAGAAAAATAAGCAAAGTGTAATTGACCATTCATCTTTTAGGTTCTTAACACTTCCCTACTCTATTGTCGTTATTAAAAATAGATGATCTTTAATTATTTGTCTGTTTTGACAGATAAAAAATTGTTACATATATATCTTCGATTAATTATTTGAAGAAGGTGGTAAAACCTTTTTTTAAATTTTTATTTCATTAATTTTATAATTAATAAGGGTAAAATGATAAATTTATTATGTTGAAAATTGTTTTCTTAATAAGTGTGATGGTTTAAAAATGGACAAGTAATTAAGAATTTATTATTTATACTCTTAAAGTTTCTCCCTATATCTCTAATTATTCCATTTTAAAATTGACACACTTATTAATAAAAAATTAATGACATAGTGAATTTATCATTTTATTTTTATTAATTATGAAGTAAAAGGATTAAAACTTAAATTTTTAAGAAGTTCTATTTTTGCAAAGTAATTAATTGAAGATATAATAGGTAAAAGAATTTGTTCTTTCTTAATTTGTCAAAATAAACAATAATTAGGGACAATCAGAAAAAGAAAAATGGACAAGTAATTAGGGGTAGAGAGAATATTAGTATTGAAAGTTTGAATTTAATTCTATAGAAAAACTAAATGATTAGTCAATTTAATTAATTAAAATAAATTAAGTTAATTGAAAATTTTACTTCACGAATACTACACAAGTGTATAATAGTAAACTTACTTGGTTTCTTAAAAAACGTAAAATCTATAATTATGACATATAAATAGAAACGGACGAAATAATATGGTTAGGTGATTTACTAGTTTTTAACATCACATTGACTCTTGTGTAGATGAACTTAGGGGTGTTAAATGGACGAAATTAGAGTGAATAGATAGATTAAAATAAATTGAGTTTATTTACCTTCTATAAAAGACATAGCTTGGGTTAAAATGAGCTGCTAGAACGGATCGTGTGATCCGTTCAATTCTAGTAAGTCCAAATACAACTGTCTGTTTTCTTTATTATTGCTATTTATAACATATCAAATTAGAAATTCTTATTCTTCAGACAATAGAATCGTTTAGTAGCTAGTCAGTTCAAATATCATAATACATGAATTAAAGTTTAAATATGTATAAATAATATTATATTTGATAGTTAGTCGTAAGAATTATGTACACAACTAATTACGATATTTAATTCATAATTTGAAAACATAACTAAGAGAATAAAATGAAATAATCCATACATGAATAGATATATAATAATAAATAACTAAATCCTACCTATAATAATATATATTTTGTAAATTTATAGTTCAAAAGTATAACTTATACATTTTGTGAAGTAATCAATACATAAATAAATAATACATCAAATAATTAAATTTAACATAATTTTTTATAATTAATTCATGTATTACTAATATTAGTATTGCTACCAACCTATCTTAAATAAACTATACACAGTATGGCTTGGTGTATATGGTTGATGAATGGGATTCTTAAAGTTTGGAGTTTTTGGAAATTAAAAAATTTCGATTCAAGTGTATGTTTTTATACTTATAATAATGTTTTTGGAATCTCTACCTAAATCATAATGGTATGTTTACGTTTTTGAAGTTGTCATATTAAAGTTTTAATGAATTACATCTGAAATTACTTAATTTTATTTAAAATTAGTATATTTTTTTGTGCTTCGCGCGATTATATGAAAATTTTAAATATATTATAAAATAATTAATTTTATTATTTTTTAAACGGAAAAAAACCTAAAATACCCTTAAAGTATTAGAAATGGTATAAAATTACCTTTCATCCATCTATTGGTTCCAAAATACCATTCTCATCAACCTATTGACTCCAAAATACCTTTGTCATCCACCTTTGGGTTCAAAATTGACCTCTTATTTAACAGTTTTAAATTTAAACTATTTATATATTTTTGTAAATATGTGACACTCTACTAATTTTTATAATTTAACTTATTAGTATAATTTATAAATCAATTCACTATCTACTCATTACTAATTAAATCCCACCAAATTAATAAACCCGTCACATTACTAATGCAAGAACAGGAAAACTACTGCCAATGAGTGTTCTTAAAAATTTGAGGCGGAAATATCTATAGAAGTAAATTGTCATACATTCAAGTGTCTAAATAAAAATTACCGATAAACATAAAAGTCTAACTATGTTCATCTTAATTATTCTTCCATCTCAATTATGTGATGTTACTTCATAAATAACTTTTTTAAAATGATATATTAAAGGTTTTAAAACAAATCATAAATATTTATAAAATTATATTTAAAAAAGTGCATTAATTAATTTGGGATATACTAATTTTTTACCTTTAATCATAAATTTCGAATTCAAAGTTGAAAGAGAATCCTATTAAAAGTGTTCTTCTAAATAAGCAGCTTAACTTAAATTTAACTGGGCTTCGATTCGGACTCGAATAATTTTAGAATTCATTTTCAGGAATCTATTATTTCGTCGTGTTTTAGTAGTGTTTATATTGGTTTATTAAATGGGTTGGTTTAGCTAGTAATGAGTGAACAGTGGGTTGATTTAAAAATTATATTAATAAATTAAATTATAACAAATAGTTGAGCGCCAAGTATATTAAAAAAATATTTAAACAATTAATTTTAAAATTGTTAAATAAGTGAGTGGTCAATTTTGAACCTAAAGGTGGATGATAAGGGTATTTTGGAGTCAATATGTGGATGATAAGGGCATTTTGGAGCCAATAGGTGGATGAAAGGTAATTTTATACCATTTCCAATACTTCAAGAATATTTTAGGTCATTTCCGTTTTTTAAAACATAGCTAATATAATGAAAGAAAGAAACACAAATTGAAAAACGATTATGATATTACTTATTCAAAAAATACTGCTATATTTTTTTTCATACTAATAAAAAAGTTGAAAGTGTATAAATGTTGATATGAAAAAGCAGTTAATTGACAATCTAATTATTATAGTTTCATGCTAAATTCAACTATTCTTACAGCATAATTATTGGTTCAATCAATAATGTTAAGTCTACTCGATCGATCATAAATTACGTGATTTTCTTTTATATATAATGACACAATAATAAAAATAAAGACATATTTATGGTAGGTAAATCATGGTGAAATAGAAATACTTATATTGTATGCTAACATATAGTTATGCACAAATTCATAAGTTAGATATATATATATATTTTTCTATTGATATTTGATGTTCGCACAGACAATCATCAAATATAATTCGTATCTCACAAAATTTATCAATATATAAAAATTTGTGTTTAAACTCTCATTCTCGTGGAACTATTGCAAGAAGAAAGAATTAAGTTGCAATAATGTAACATTACGATTGAAATTCTATTTTTACAATAAAAAATAAAAAAGTATAGAAGCTTGGTGGGATACTTGCCTGAAATAATTTCAAGGTTGGAGATAATTGATAAGATTAGATGTGAAGAGCAATTGGGTCAAGATCCCTTCATAACTCTATAAGAGCACAATCAAAGTGAATTTAAAATGATTAACTGAATTATTTAATGTTATTTTGAAGATGATTAAAATTCTCAATGAATAGAGATGAAGTACAATAACATGTTGTGCAAGAACAAAAGTATACTAAGTCATACTATTAAATAGTTAAAGAAGGTTGATTAAGATGAGGATGAGAAAGAATGTGATTAAATTCTAAGAATCTATTTGAATTCATATTGGGAAGATTATTAATAGAAACTATTCATCTTTTGAGGAGATTGTTAGAGCAATAACAAAAATAAAAAGAGAGATACTTGTGATTTACATTAAAGTGAGTAATGACAAGTGTATTTGAGTCAAGACTCAAATAAGACAGCGAAAGGAGACTCGAAATACTACCAATAGAGTTGGGTTCTACTAGGGATTGGCCTATTTTTATTTGTCGGTGATCGATGGATATATTGACACAACATATTCAAGTGTGCCATGGTATATATTATCTGTAGATGATATAATATCGATTCATAAAATACGCAATAAATTTAACGATAAATTGCATAGTTAAAGACGAACTTGAGTCTAAAGTCTTCAGATTTATTTGTAGGACTTAAATAAAGTATATGTCGTGAAAGTTTAATATCACATCACACGAGACGAATGAGAAGTACTGATTGATACACAAGTCATAACTAGGAGAGGAATTAAGTTTCAAACATGTTAGGTCTAAAATTATTTTTTAAACGAAAAGAGAAAAAAAAGTTTTTTTTTATCAAAATTCTTTTATACATCCTTTAATTATTTTGAATTATCAATTAGTATGACTTATAGTTATTTTTATTTAATTTTCAAATATGTAAAATTATTTTTAAAAACTTAAGAATTTCTCTCCCATATTTTAATTATTTAACTCTTAAGTTCTAACAAGTCAGGCATAAATTGCCAAATTGAGACTGAGGGACTTTTATATTTTATTTAGATGCAATGATTATTAATTTTAACGATGTACTTTTTCTTTTTGAGCAAAATCTATAAATAATTGACTGGAATTTCATTATTTTTGTCTAGATAATTGTTTCACCAAATAAAATGAACTTCGAGACAAGTTTTTTTAAAAAATTATTTGACCTGACAGAGAAAATTTAAAGAATTGGAAATTTAAAAGAGCAAGAGAAATAATTTTTACATTTCAAAAAAATGTGTCATGGACAAAAAAAAATTATATACCTTTCTAAGAGCCATACCATAAAAGCTAATTACTGAAGCGTGAAAGTTCAAGATTTATAAACTCCACATCAACATCTCAGTTAATCGACGTGAAATTCAAAATCTTTCTTTACGATAATAATATTATAACCACAAGTATATTTCACTATCCGAAAAATCGCTAAAATTTATTGATAATTCAAACATGCATCTAATAATTTGTGTCAATAAAATTTTCTTTGAAAATAAGTTTATATTTATTTTTGTGTAGCATATATACCCCACATATCTTTATGAAGAGAATCATATCTCCTACGATGACAAATAGACCAATGTGCTGTGTTCAATTCATTGCAAAAGGAAGTTTCACACTAATTAATTATTTTGACTAGACCTACACATGATATTCCCCCTTGTTTTAGGGTTTCTTATGAAGAGTTCAAATATATTTTTTTTAATTAAAATAACTTTATATTCAGAGCTCAATTTAAAATCTTTAATTACTAATAGTAAAATTAACTTATTATTTCACCATACACGAGTTTTGATGGTTAGACATGATCTATTTGTAAAGAGATGTGATGATCTCATCTTGTTTATTTGGGACTTGGGGGAAGAGAAGTTTCCTAATAAAAAATAAGATAGCGAACGATAACTCATAAATTACTCAATTATTACTGAACGTTCTCTATTTTCCATGCTTCTAATTATTATTTCGTTTGTTTGAATCTACGTGACCAGAAAAATTCTCATTCCAAGCGGAAAGGAAATTAAAGAGATAAAGAGAGTCAAATAAAGGTATATAGACAATTAAATATTGGTTTCGAAAGACTTTTAATTCAAATAATATATATTAAAACAGTTTTTAAAAAATTCATAAAGAACATAACAAATAATAATAATTAAATTACATACATTTGAAAAATAAAAACTCCAAACATAAGAAACAATTTATAGTAATAATAGAAATTATAAGACAAAAAAACTATAAAAATAATATTTTTTTACTATTAATATAAAGTTATAAACAAAAAAAAAAGAAGACAGATACGATACATCAAATAACCATCAAAAGAAGAATAAAAAATCAAGAGAAGTTATTCCTCTCGATTAATTTAAAGTCTTTGTAAGATTCTTCTATTCATTTGTTTGAGAAATACACTACATTGACCATCAAACGAATAAAATACTAAAAAATAATTAATAATTAATTATTTTTTATATATAGATAATCCATATTTTAATTCATAAAACATTTTATAGTTTTAATTATTTGCCCACTCAAAGTTTGTGGCAGACAAGTTGTTCATTTTCTTGATGAATTTGAAAGACTGAAAAATGCAATTTGGTTGGATATTCCCTTCAAGCGTGGGTGTGGCCTTGTTTTTAGCAGGCAATTGTCGACATTGGTTTTAGGATCTTATATTAGAGTTAATTGATACGATTAAATTAGAATTCACGTATCGTAGAGTTGTTATTAAGAGTGAAATTTTTTACAGATTTTTTTTTTTTTTTTTGAATAGCTTGAATATAAATTTTTTATCAAGAATAGAAAAATATCATCACATTATTTAGTTATGATAGTACACTAATAATAGTATGTTGATCTAAATTATCTTACGATTATAATGATGAAATTATAGTTACTACATTTATTTATTCCACCTAAAATATATGAGATAAGATTTCTAAATTGGATGAGATATGATATATATCTTAGAATTATGATTGAAATGATATTTATATTGCAGGTAATAGATAATATAAATTTATCCTAAAAGTAACTTATATCGTCAATTATCTTATGATTATAATGGCCAGATTAATTTATTTCACCTAGTATATGAGATTTACTCACTTCAACATCTATAAAAAAAAATCTTTCTCCTTTTTATTTCATAATAATAAGGTAACCATCCAGCTCTCGACTGCTTAGATTCTTTAATTGGATGAGATATGATGTGATATATATTTCAGAATTAAGCATGAAATAAAATTTTATTATTAGATGATAAAAATTTATCCTCAAATTAATTTATATTGTCAATTAAATATTTTTGTTGTCCCTATTTATTTATTTATCTATTTGACTTGACATATTTATTAAGGAAATAAAAATTGACATAGTGAGTTTGCCATTTATTCCTACGAATTGATAGAATTCCAAAATTAATTTACTCGCTAAAGAGGTTCTACCTTTTTAAAAAACATTAAGGAGTTGTTTGGTAGAGAGTATAAAAATAATGTTACATAGATTGTATTAGTTATACATAAATTATTTCTTATGCATTGTTTGATTTCGTGTATTAAAAATAACATGCATTATATAAAAATATTCTACAAAAAAAATTCTCCACAATTATGATTAAAAAGATGTAAAAGAAAGTTTGCGAGGTAATTGAGTCTTTAATAAAGCTAATGTGTGTATTAGTAATACCTAGAAATCCCTCGTATTAATAATACACTCTTAAATATACAACAGAGTATAAAATATTTGCATTAGTTATACATAACATGAAAATGTCTACCTAACAAAATACTATATACAGAGTCAATGTTTGCATTATATTCGTTAATACACTCTACCAAATGATGTCTAACTCTCTAAATAAATTGAAGGTATAATAAATAAAAAAATGTTTTCTTTTTTCTTTTTGATTTGTCAAAAATAATAAATAAAAAATCAAAATTGAATAAATAAAAAGAACAAAGAGGTACAATAATTTTATTTTTATCTCAAACTTAATTATAAAATATTTCACCTTATCTCACGTATCAAACCAAACCCTAAATACATAACTAAGCAAAAGACCACACTTTATTCTAATAAATTTGGTGAGACAAATAACACATGGCCTGTCTCCATTTAAGATCCCACTCAACAGTCCACACAAATAAAAGATGTGAGAAACATCCAAAACATGGGAGAAGTAAGTACAAATTGGATCATTGATTATTCCATACTCCATACAATTGACATGAAAATTACTATTATATTCATCTCAAAATGACAATATGTTAAGTGTTATTAATTAAGTGAGATGTTTACAAAGTAATATAAGCTATAATTTATAAACATACAATGCTATTTAATACCTTTGATTGGATTCCTGTTTTCTTTTGTCCATCAACAACTTCAGTCTCATACTAAACATCAATTTTATGTTATTCAATATTTGAATGATTTGCTTGATGGATGATTTACGAATGATATTTCTAGGCAAGTCATTCATATTAATAAGATATACATAATGACTTTCTTTAGAATTCTATGGAAGCCAGGAAGATTTTGAGTACTTTACTAGCAAATTCATATAAGGCGTCGTTTGGTTCATGGATAAGATGAAATATTCTAAAATTAATTTAAAATTAAATTTATACTTTATTTGAATTAGAATATAACTAATCTCATGATAAATGTATACCTCAAATTTGATCTTATTTTATCCCACGCAAAAAAAATTAATTCTAAATCTATAATTGACCACATGATGTCACGATCCAATCAATTGGGCCGTGGGGCACCCACTCTAACACCTAAGTAGGCGAACCCTCATATTCTAATAGTTAAACATGCGGAAACTTTAAAGAAAACAGAGATAATTATAATAACATTCCTTTTTACATGATATCTTTTTAGACACACTTTCAGTTTAAACTTGTAAAGTAATTTAAACAACTCTCATGGATCTAGTCTAAACATGTACAAGAGTTACGAAGAGTACATTTGAACAAAATAAATAAAAGACACAACTCTCAGAATGCGGAAGAAAGAATGAAAGTTGTTGGAGAATTTCTTCGTTTTCACCTAATCAAACGTCATCAATCCTGCATTCAGACTATGTCGAAGAAATAACAAGAGTAGTATCAGTTGAAACACACGAACTAGTAGGTATCATCGGTCAACCTGACGCACGCCTCATAATATAAGAAAACAACTGGAAAGACCATGAAATAAGTCATTCGCTTCTCCACTTTCTGACAACTCATTCCCCCGATTCTTGATCATAGCCTAACCATTCTAACACATTAACGAAACCCCAAGTCCACCCACGAGCACTCGAACTAGTCGCTCACTTCTCACTCTTATTTCTTAGTCATATTACTCAACCATGGTCACATGGTACACTACAACAACCTTCCTTACTACTCATCCCAACCTCTTTCTCCCAAAGTGAAACCTGCCTAAGCATATTTCATCACATCCGCTACCTATATTCCTCTATTCACAACACAGGAATAACCCTCGCTATTCACTACTTGCCACTTGAATCTTTTTTCCTTATATCCCACAAGTTCGTTCAACATAAAGGACCATCAAATAAAACCTATTACATCTTATACTTATTAAGTACAACATATATAAATCAACTCAACCGTATCATCACATGCATATTAGAACATAATACAATAACCTCGACATGAAGGAAGAAAAATGTATTTCAGATCCCTCAAGCTACAACATTATATCAAGTAGTTGGTCCTCTCATGGAACCCGAACCCAAACTGTTAGTGTATCGGAATGTGGTATCCAAACCCATAGTTATGATGTAACGTGTCAATCTGATCCAAGTTAGTTATACTGAAATGTGGCAATCCAATCAAACTTAGGTATGTCGGAATATGGCAATCTAATCCATCACACCACAATCATAACCACAAGTATACTTTCAAGTCATACATTCAAAAGGAATCATGACATATAATCATTCATCTATCTCATATACAACAAATGTTAATCAACAATGCAACATTCACATACTTACATGCATCATAATGAAGCAATACAATAGTACATCACACAATTATAGAATCATAACTGTTACCTACAAATATTATTTGTCACACAAATCATGCAAACCCTAGTTCGACCATAATCAGCCCTAATCCATCGTCTAAGGCTTCCAGGGTTTAGATCATAAATCAATCGGTGCACGAAGACCTACAGTAAATCCAACAATAGATTCATATATATTACGCAGTTAGCACAGATTTAAGCTACTCAATTCATAAAACCTAGCCTACTTGGGTGTCAAGCGATTGCATAGAGTTTTGACTTCGACTGGGTTTCCCAGGCTTCGTGACTGTGAATTTGGCCAAGAATTAACAAGATTTTGTCATCTTCACGCTAGAAATCTCTTCTCCTTCATTCCCAAGCTTAGAACAGTCTTTTTGAGGTTTCTAAGGTGTTTTACAACTCATTTAGATATTTTAGGAAGATAGAGAAAATAAGATTTCTCGTAATTTTTATTTTTCCTCACATTTCCTACTCTGGCGCCAGCTAACACCGCCATGGAGAATATGATACCATCCCCCACTTATTGCGCATTTGTTTGATGAGCTAAGCGTAGTTTTCGTACAAGTCAAAAGCTAGCCTGAGACCTAAAAAAGCAAGGTCAAAATCCATCCCTCTATTTCCTGTATTTGGCTAGTAGGGCTAATAAACGACCCTTTGATATATGTCGTGTTCATCCAGTTCTGATTAGAAATTTTAAAATGAGTGGAGCGAGGGGCTTTAGAGGTAAAAAAATAAGGGGGGGAGGGGGGAGGGGGGCTTTAATTGAAGTAGAGACAGAGCTTCTATCCTTATAGTCAAGTGACTTTCACATGTCATAGAGAGTTAGAAAACGAGGCTTAGGTCTATGGGGTAGGGCATTCTGCTGCGGGAAAAAATCTTTTTAAAAAGGATATGGGTGAAAGAGGATTGAGAACCATAAGGCGAGCGTCAAAACGCTAGCACTAATCTGGTTGTCAGGATTTGGAGTGAAATCTGTTCAATTTTTCGGCAACCTCACCAATACTTAAGGGCTAAAAATGACGGATTAGAAATGGAGCTAGCACTGATTTCTAGTTCCACCCCTGACTCTGATTCCTCGTAGAGTCACCGTCTTCTTTTATTCTAGTGGGAAAGACATACACTATGGGAAATCCTTTCCCTTTAGGAATTAGGAATAAGTGGTTTATGCACTGTTCCCATCTACCTTTCTTAGTGTGATTTCACATATCTCATTTACATCAAGTGTGATCAATAAAGCAACCTTCATATACATACTAGTATCATAATGAAGCAATAATATACCTACATCACACAATCATAGAATCTCAACCATCACTTATCACGGAATATTCATCACACACATCATGTAAACCTAATTCGACCATACTCAGTCCTAAACTCATCGTCTAGGGCTTATTTCTAAGGTTTAAATGATAAATCAACGGGTGCACGAAGGCCTACTCATAAATCTCACTGTAGATTCACATTTATGCACTGAGCAAATATTTAAACTACTCAATTCATAAAAATCTAGTCTACATGGGTGCCAAGCAGTTGCACAGAGTTAGTGACTTTGTTTCCTGTTTACCGACTTTTGTGACCGTGAAATTGGACAAGAATTCGCAAGATCTCGTTATCCTCATGCTAGAAATCTCCTTCTCTTTCCTTCTCAAGCTTAGAGCGACTTTACTGAGGTTTTAGGGTGTTTTACGTCTTCTTTAGGTACTTTAGGAAGATGGAGAAAATAGAATTTCTCGTAATTTACGTTCTCTCGCCTATTTCGCTAGGGCGCCAACTTATCCCAGCCTGGCATCGCCGCCCTAGCGGCATCTGGCCTGCTATGGCGGGACAGTGGCCCAGAATTCCCCGAATTTTTTCTCCTCCTAATTAACGATGCTTTAGGTCACTACATCAATGGTATAATAGACACCCGCAAAGTTAAAGTGTCTTTTAAAATTCGGGAAAACTTCAATAATAATTTTGTGTCTTTTTCTATTATCAATTCAAAATTTTTAGTATATTGTATAATACTAGTTTTCAATATATGGTACTCAATAATGTTAAGAGTAGTTAAAATTCCAATGTTTAAATAATTAGGTTTATACTTGTTATCCGAAATTCATATTCAATAAATACGAACACTAAACACTATTAAAAACAATAGCTAAACAAGATGAAAGAAAAAAAATTGAGTCCACTAAATTTACAATATATCCTTAAAAGAGATAACAATTTGAGATATTGATATAGTATTTATTATCTACCACATCATGTAAAACTATAGTTTCATATAACTTTTTAAAAAATACAAAATTGAATTGTACTTTTGAGATTCTTTTAGCTGCACAGAGTATTTGATCAGTACAAAAAAAGCTGCATAATTACTATTCACCAGATGAACTTTATCATAAAATATTTCACTAAGTCAAATGATTATACTTTTGAATTTTCTTAGCACAACCTGTCACTCTGTTGAAAAGTTGAATTGTAATATCTGTCTGCTCATGTCATATATTATATTCTATTCACAATTGGCTGTTTCCATTAATACCTAAAGGTCCCTTTATTTAACTGAAAAACAAAACTCTTTTAACTAAAAGTAGTACTTGTACAATGTTGAGTTTTAACCCTAAAAATTAAAGTATATATACCTTTATATTAATGGATATAGATTTGTTATATTCTTATTTAGAAATGCGATATTTATTAAATATTAGATTGATTGATAAAATTGTGTTACGTATCGCTATTTAGTTTTCTGTTAGAGTAATAGACATGTATACTCTAATTTTTAGACGACAAAATTATTAATATTCAAAAAATATGACGAAATATATCTATATACCATTTACAAAAACTTAAAAATATATTTGTCTGTTTTCCCTGTATTCTATTCACAATTAGCTGTTTCCATTAAAACCTAAAGGTCCCTATGTTTAACTGAAAAACATAACTCTAACTAAAAGTAGTACTTGTACAATGTTGAGTTTGCAGTTTGCACAGTAATATTCTACTAGTAATTTGATATTTGCATTTACTTTTCTTTATAAAAATTGAAGTAAAACGTTAAAAGAACGTGGCGCAGTTGATAAATTTAAGTTTTGAATGTGGAAAATATAATAAGATTGACATGAAAAATATCTTTTGTTTTTAGTATTTATATGACATTTTCTATTTTTTTAAGATTTAAATTAAGTAATTTTGATTGATATTTTAAAATTAATATCGAATATCGAGTGAAAACTGTAATAAGATTGACATGAAAAATATCTTTTATTCTTGTTTGATTTATATGACATTTTTAATTTTTTCAAGATTTAAATTATGATATTTTGATTGATATTTTAAAATATATATTTTTCATTATATACATGACAATGATGAGAAGTAGGACAACTTTCCTGTATATTTTTTGTAAAATTTTTAATTATTTAATTGATTTAATCTAATTTCACATTCAATTAATTAAATTGATTTTTTTTAAAAAAATAGCACGTATATTAAGATTTAGAAAATATATTATTTTATGCAGGTTCTTGTATGAAATAAAAATTCCTGAATTAACAGAATGTTGATAAGAATGTTTAACACTCTAAGCAATCGTTTGGTTATAAAAATTATGTGGGTTATTTCAGTATAAAATTAGGATTGAATTTTTCAAATATTTGGTTGTGGATATATAATTTAATCAATTAATATCGAGATAAAATTTATATCCAATTCTTGGAATTATCTATTAGAAGGTGGAGTTATTACACCTAACTTATTTATATAATCTAGATATATATTTATAGAAGGTGCGTTCTGAATAGTAATAGCGATGATATACTTTTTTTTTAATTATTCTAATCGAACTTGTTTTTCTAAAGTTTTGACCAACATCTCACATTTGTGAATGAGATCTGTGGTCTATTGATCTTCTTGTATGAATTAGGACAATTCTCTTTTCATGAGCTAGCAGGTTAAGTTAGGTCTATGATACAATTTTTTATATGGTATAAAAACAGAACTCATCTTACACGACGTTGAACATCCAAATTAAATTATACATGCATCGTATGATCAGTCTGATTATATGACGAGTTAAGAGATTTAACCTTTATTTTAACCATCAAATATGAAAAAGAACGAAAAAGGGTCAAAATACTCTTAAACTATCTGAAATAGCTCATATATACCTTTAAATTATATTTTGGCTCAAAACTATCCTTCCCGTCCAACTATTGGGTCAAAAATGCCCTTCTAATTAACGGAAATTGTTAAATGCCATGTGGATGTCATATGACATTTAACAATTTCTGTTGATAAGAAGGGTACTTTTGATTCAATAGTTTGACGAGAAGGATAGTTTTGAGCCAAAATATAGTTTAAGGGTAAATATGAGCTATTTCGGATAGTTTAAGGGTATTTTTACCCTTTCTATTTTTATCTATGTGGCAATGGAATCCTATTGGCATGCAATGTGGCATCCACATGGCATTGAACAACTTCCGTTACTAAGAAGGGTATTTTTAGCCCAATAATATAACGAAAAGGATAATTTTAAGCCGAAATAAAGTTTAAGATATATATAACCTATTTCGAATAGTTGAGAGATACTTTTAAACCTTTTCCGGAAAAAGAATTATAAATAATGATAATTAATATTGCTTTTGCGTAGTCTAAATCTCTAACCATTTGATGTTTTTTGTTACAAGATAAAATGATCACTTCCTGTTGTTTTACCACTTTCTTTTATGCCCATAGAATTATTTTAGGAATAATTTGTCTAAAACATAATTCTTGTGCATGCTAAGTAATAATTAATGAAATAAACTTTGGGTTAGGGTATATATATAGGGGTAGGGTAGGGAGACAAGAGTTGCAATATTTGACTGGATAAACATAGAAAGTCGTGTGATAAAAAAATTGTGGTTTAGTAGTTATATTTTTTCCGTCTATTTTTATTTGTCATAATTTTTTTATTTTAAAGTTCAATTTTGACATAATATTTTATGATATTTTTTTTATATTGATATAAAAAAAATTAATATAAGTAGTCCTTTTTGTATATTTTAATATTTAATTTTTTTTTGTTTAAAATATTAAATTTATTCAATTTAATTTAAATTAGAAGATTAATCAAATTAACTTTATGTTAAAAGTAGAGAGGTGAGTATATGATATTTGATAGGTAGATTGGATATGAGTAATTTTTTATGTATAAAATTAATATGAGGTTTAGTTGTTAGTTTAAAATCAACATACTAAAACATATATAACAATGTAAGTCATGAGATCATCTATGTATTATTTTATGCGATATAAAAAAGTATAATAATTAATACATGAATAATTTATTCCTGCATAATTAAAAGTTACACAAAATAATACATATATTATAACATCACCTTTAATTCACAACTTATTAATATTTTTATAACTCTAAGCAGCTAACAAACTATGTAATAGTTGATTAGATTTAGAATTATCAAAAGAAAACAAAATATATTACCTAAAATATAAGTCTATATATTTACCACTATAAATTATTTTGTTATAAAATGAAAAGCGTAAGACTTAATCATTTTTTTGAATATAAAAATGATATCAATTCTTGAGTGACATCAAATGTGACTCAGGTGAAGTCGACTAAAAGGTAAACAAGATTGTGATATTGGAGGTTCTAAATTTAATTAAAGCAGGAAAAATTAGAAAAATAATTATAACGATATTGAGATTTGAACCCATAACTCTAACATGAGAAACATCTTCGTGGCTCTTTCCCTAGTCATCCATCAATTTTGTTTTGGGGTTTCACAACTCTAGCATGAGAAAACATTTCATGGCTCCATACTCACCGCTAAGTCATCAGTCAAGTTTGTTTGGGAGTTCACAAATTTATATATACATACTTATTCAATATATTTTCTATTTGATAAGTTTTTGGTTTTGAAGAGGAACAATCTCATACACATTACTTGTATATTACATGTATATCACATGCATATCACTTATATATCATATGCACATCACTTGTGGGTCATATAACAATGTATTATACATTAAGTACATTGATATACACATTACATACACAAATATATACATTAAGATGAACACTTTACCCTTTAAACACAAAAAACCCTAAAAAAACACCTCTACACTATAGCATTGCAAAAAATTAAATCATGACTAACTTGCGACCTCGATAATTTTTTTATCTAAGGTTATCTCTTTAGTTAATTGATCAGAATTAATCACCTTTCCTCAATATTTCTCTGACCTACCTTACCTTTCTTGAATTTCACTACATTAAATCTCTCGCACCTTCTCACTGGACTTCCGCATCTCTTGTCTTCATAATTTAGTTGAAGATATGTTTATCCAAATTTTATTCTTATATATACAAAATTAAGAGTAACTTTCACATATAGCAAACACAAAAATCATATTTGTATGCTATATATATAGTTTGCATAATTGCGTTCCATAGCAAACTTTATGTTTGCCATGGCTATTTCTCTATACAAATATACAAAAGAAGCTGGCTATTTAGCTATATATATACACAAAAGAAGCATTTGTATAATCTGTTTTGGTATACATATACAAAAGAATCAATTGTATAATTTATGTTTGTGTAAAGTGAGAAAGAGAGAAAGACAAAAGGAAATTGGGTCAAGGAAGATCTTATTTGTATAATTATAAGTGTATAGGACGAAAATATATGCATTTGTATTTGTATATGTAATTTTCTTTCGCTTTATACAAATACAATGTATACATTTATATTTGTATAGAGTGTGAGAGGCGAGCGAGATTTGGGAGAGTGACAAGCGAAATTTGAGATATGGGAGAGAGAGGAATGAAGATATATGTATATATATATAATTTTTTTCTCGCTTTATACAAATACAAACACATTTTATACACTTGTGTTCGTATAAAAGCGTGAGAGGTGAACGAGACTGTCAGAGATAACGAGAGTGGCGAGCAAGATTCCAAAAGGGAGAGAGGCAAAATAGCAACAGTTTGCTATGAGGTACAATTAAATCAAACTATGTTAATAGGATTTAATTTGAATAATAATTTGCTATTATACATACATCTTTTCCAAAAGTTAATAATTTTTCAATAACAACGATGGCTAAATATTAAAAGTGGGGAACATTACGCAGTTAAGCAAACTTATACTATTTAATTACTTTACATAGATATAGTTTGTTATAGTTACTGCTCGCGACTAACATTATACATTAATTACTGAGCTGATTTCGAGTTTGTATAATTAGTCACGTTTGTATATGTATAATTCACCATGATTTATAAATACATATGTATAATATTCAATTATTTAACATATATACATAGATAATTCATCTCTCTCTCTCGTCTCTCTCTTTCCTCTCTCAATCTCGTTGGCCTCTCTCCTCCCTCTCCCAATCTCGCTTGCCATATATACAAATGAACATGTATAATATACAATTATATACATATATAATTTACTTCTCTCTAACTCTCTGCCCTCTCTCGATCTATCTCACCCTTATCCTCCCTCTTCCAGTCTCGCTTGCCTCTCTCCTCTCTCTCCCAATCTCTCTTGTCATATATACAAATACATATGTATAATATATAATTATCTAATCAGTACACATATACAATTCACCTTTCTCCCACTCTTTCCCCCCCTCTCTCTCCCGTTCTCGCTTGTCTCTCTCTTCCATATTACATGTAGCTACAACTTGTAATTATTAAACTATAACTATAGAAAATAATTAATTATTTTTTAAGCGGCTATATGTGAAGTATTTGCAGCCCATTATTCAAGATGGAGAAGGGAAGCCCAGAGGCCCAAACCATTTTTCACCAAATTACTCTTTACCAAAATACCAATTCCATTTTCTTCTCCAAATCTCAAATCAACAAACCCTAGATTTGTTAAGGATCAAAGCAAATCACTATTCGCTGTGAAGGAAGATGGGGAAGCAACCGGTGAAGCTGAAGGCTGTTGTATACGCTATATCTCCATTTCAACAGAAAATTATGCCTGGTTTATGGAAGGATCTTCCTGGTAAGATCCATCACAAAGTTTCTGAAAATTGGATCAGCGCTACTCTCTTGCTTGGTCCACTCGTCGGAACCTACTCGTAAGTACTGTTTATGTGTTTTCGCTGTTGTTTTTTCACGTAATTCACTTGTTTTTCCCTTTGGTCTAGGACCCGTATGGAGAGAAATGGATGTAAAGGATTTGTGTAGCCGATTTAAGCTGATTTGGGTTGAAGCTTAGTTAATTGATTGTTTTTTTCTCGATTTATAATCTGATTAGAGCAAAATGAGCATAGGGGATTTATGGTACAGTATTGTTGTTCAATATGGAATTTTGTTCTTTTGGGATAGGACCTGAATCGAGAAATGGATATAGAGAATTTGTATAACTGATTCGAGCTACACAAATTGGTTAATTGATTGTTTTTTCTCGATATCTGACCTGATTTGAGTGAAATGTGTATAGGGAATTTATGGGGTATGGGGATTTGGTTCAATTGGCAAAGGTATGAGGTATTTATCCATCAAATTTGTAAGCTGAAATAGTGGATTCCTCAGTAGTAAAAAAATGGACTTTGGTGGGATTTATATAACTTACTGTAACTAATTTAGTGTCGAGGTGTAGGTAATTGGTTAATTTTTCTCGAGATCAGACCTGGTTAGAGCGAGATATGTGGGTATTTATGGGTGCAGGGCTTTATTGCAATAGGGGATTCCACTCTTTTGGGCTAGAACCTGAACAGAGAAATGGATATATAGAATTTGTGTAACTGATTCGAGCTAATTAAGTATTGAGGCATAGTGAATTGATTGTTTTCTTGCTGAAGATCTGACCTGATTAGAATGGAAATGGATATAGGGGATTTAAGGGTACATGGTTCAATTGGCAAAGCTAGGAGGCATATTGTTGAATATAGAGATTGATATAGAGGATTTCGCTCTTTTAGGCTATGACCCAAAAAGAAATGGATATAGAGAATTTGTATAACCAATTTGAGCTAATTTAATATTGAGGTGTGGTTAATTAATTGTTTTTTTTTTTAAATCAATCTCTTGACTTCATTAGAGCGAAATAGATATGGAGCATATATGGTACAGTGCCTTGGTTCAATTGGAAAAGATAGGAGGTATATTATTGAGTAGAGAAATTGATATAGGGCATTCATTTTCTTGGGATAGGACGGAACTGAGAAATGGATATAGAGATATTGTACAACCAATCCGAGCTAATTTAACATTGAGGCTTGGTTAATTGATTGTTTTTTCTTGATCTTTGACCTGATTATAGTAAGAGGCGTATTATCGAGTAGAGAAATCAACGTTGGGGATTTTTCTCTCTTGGGCTAGGACCCGGATAGAGAAATGGATATAGGGACTTTGTATAATTAAGTAATGAAGCTTAGTCAATTGTATTGTTTTTTCCTTTAGATCTGACCTCCTTAGAGCGGAAATGGATATAGGGGATTTGTGGATACAAGGCTTTTGGTGCAATTGGAAACGGTTGGTGGTATACTATCCGTCAAATTTGGAAGCTGAAACATATGATTCCTTGGCAGTGAAAGAATGGATGTAGGGGATTTATAAAGCTTACCCTAACTAATTTAGTAATGGATGTTGGTGGTATACTATCAGTCAAATTTGGGCTGAAACATATGATTCCTTGGCAGTGAAAGAATGGATGTAGGGGATTTATATAGCTTACCCTAGCTAATTTAGTATTGAGGTGTGGTTGTGATTGTTTTGATATATGATATTCTCCTAAATAGAGCGTAATGGTTAATATGGGTGATGTATTGCTCATGGTAATTGGCAGAGGTGGGATGGACCCTTATCCGTTAAGTTTGAAGCTGAAACAGTAGATTCTTCGGGGACATTCATATAACTGACCCGATCTAAATTAATATTGAGGCGTGGTTGATTGGTTGTTTTGGGACTTTGACATAAGTAGAGCCTAGTGAGGTGAATATAGGTGATTTATGGATCAAGGATTCTAATAACATACAATAGTATCAAATTAGGATTTGATAGATTTTATTGCATTGGTATTATATTTGTTTCCTTGTGTACACTCTTCAATCTTCATAATCATGGAACTATGCCTATGCTGCTAAAGTTGGAGATATAGTAATTGCCAACGATCAAAGGATCCTTGGGTTATCTGTCTAGTTCAAGAAAACTTGTTATGTCCTGAAGTTCTTTTTACTCTTTAAAGTTTGTTTTTTCTCACTTTCATTTGAAAATAAGTGTGGCCATGAAGATTTCTAAGAATTTAGGGACATCCAAAAGCCTCTCATCACTTTTCTCACTTTCATTATATTTTTCTTTTTCAAATCTACTGTAATTTGTTTAAATAAAAAAATAAGCCTATTTATAGTTAAAAAGGAAATTACATTCAAACAACCGAATATTATCAGCAAAAACTATAACCAACACAATTCCATCTTTAACTCCAACTCTAAAAATTTCAATATAGTGATTTTTCTAATTGTATGTAGTAGCTCATAAATGAAATCTAATTTATGACATTAAAATTGGGTAATCTTCCTCCCTTTGATCTGGATGTGAGTTGGGCCCTAAACTTAATCTACAGTATTTTGAAAATTCCTAAGTAGGGGTAATGTTACTATTACACGTAGAATATTAAACAATTTAATGCTTTGGGAAACATATTAGGTATTGAATAAGTATTTGATAGCAAGGGTAAAATAGACAAAAGGGTAAATTATCTCTTGGTTTTCAAAACGGGACAAGTATGGTTGGACAACTAATTTTAGTGTAGTGGACAAGTAAAGGTGAATGGAGGAAGTACTTCCTCCGTCCACTTTTATTTGTTCACTATACTAAAATTAGATATCCACTTTACTTGGTCATCAAAAAGAAGTATCCACTTTTACAGATTTGAAATCAAGAAGTTTATCACTTTGTTCATAATTTTCACCCTTGTTATTACCTATAGTCATTTCCCAATGCATTGAATTTATTATATTCAGTGGGTGATATAGTAAAACTATCTTCAATTTATTGCTCCCAAGGCATGTGACAAATCAATACTGGACAAGTAAAAATAGATAGAGGGATTACTTTCTTGTTAATGCTCTTTAAATTGATTTATGTATGCTAGTGTTTGAGGTTTCAGTATGCAATAAACTCTTTTTTAGTTTGTGTTTTAGCTATTTGCAAACTTGACCTATTTAAAGGAGCTGATTGCTGAAACCTTCATCATGTTTGGGCTTCTAAAATTTAGATTCTTTAGTTCATCTATGCCATTTTATGATATTTGACTGGTTACAGAACCTACATATTTAGTTTGCCTTGTGATTATATAAGCATAATGGAAGAAAACAATAAATAATGGTAAGTTTGAAAAGATAAGTTGCAGAATAATATATATAATTGCTGGAGTGTTGTCAAACATTTCAAATTCCCGAATAGAAAGACGTCCTTTCTCTCGGTTAGGGCTTTCGGGAGGATCTCTTTTTAGTTTGGATAGTTGGCTGAATAAATTTGTTTCAACCTCATCAATTACAAGATGCAATGAATTCTTTTGACAAGTTTAGGTGCTGAAAACACATATAACAGTGGTCGTTATAATTAACACACACGTGTGTTTGCATGTGTATATATCTGGCTCTTGAGGTTGGATTTGTTGATGATAATACGCGTAATGATCACTCCCCGCATTCTTTGTGCATGCAGGTATGTGCAGAACTTCCTGGAAAAGGAGAAGTTAGAACACAGATACTAAAACTGTTTCTACATCTGTCTGTTGGAGATCTCTATTCCATTTTGCAGTTTTCAACAGGAAATAAGCTGCTATTCTTGCATTTTTTTTTGGAACTTCTCATTTTGAAGATAATTTACTTGTATGGCGCCCTATAAATAACAACTAAATCTCTGTTAGGGTCTTTTGAAAGTATTGTGCATCCTAAATCTTATTCAGAAATAGAGTTTTGAAAATAATTTGTAATACATTTCATTGACTTGCTGTTGAAGTCCCATTGTGATTGCACAATGAACAATTTTTATTAAATTATCATGTGTTTTCTTGGCTTGATTAAGAGTTGGCATGGGTAATCGATCCTCGTTCTCCCGATATCCTTTTGCTACATCAACTCAATCACCTTTACGAGTCTAAATATTTGCACAAAGATTTCTCTAAATCTTAATTTGTAAGTTTATATTTTAATTTTATTAGATCACTTCAATATGACCCCCAAAAAGGATACTGAATATTGAATGTTACCAGGGCCAAACAAATATTACTATGCACAGAAGTTTCAACAATATTATAATATGCTTGCATATCTATTATTTGAGTCTCCAATTATTATTTCAAATTAATAAGAATTTTTAAGCATAACAAAGTTTAATTTAGATTTATAGTTTTTGAGTTATAAAGTAGATGCACTGCAACAAGTTTTGTATTTTGGATCCATTTCTTACATTAACCAAACTCTAAAATTAATCATTTATTTAGTTAAAAGAATTATGATCTATTTCACTTAGATATTTAAACAGATACAATGTTTTTCAATTAAATATTTATTACTCAAAACTTTAAAAAGTTTCTATATATGTTTTTAAGCGTTCATTATATAGATAAGTTAACCACTTAAAATATGTACGAAAAAGCGTCTTAATAAGTTGAAAAGCATTAGTCTTGTTCCACTTGAGATTAATACGTAGAATTAAAAGAGGTGACATATTTCGTATCATTAACTTACCAAAATATCTCAAAGCAAGTTCGGGTTATTGGAACAAACTATAGTTCAACTAATACATGACACTTGGGGGTCATTTGGTACACGAGATATAAGTATGAAATATTCAAGAATTACCTTATGATAAAATTTTATATTACGATCGAAAAACTAATTTAATTCGCGTACCAAGCGTATACTTTACTTCCATAAATAGAAACCCTTATGTATGTGGGCACAAAACCCAAAGCTGAAGAGGCGCACCATACTGATTTCCCTCTTAACTCTTCTCTACCTTTCAAATTTCAAAAAAAAAAAAAAAAAGCTCTCAAATTTCATCTTTTCTTTCTCTTCCACCTGCATTTTCACCTCAGGTTTGATTATTTTTGCTCTAAAAATTATATTTTTATCAATTGGGTTTGGCTATTTTGTTTTTCTTGTTTTATGTACTTTTTTTTTTGCTGTTCTTTATTTCCCTCCTGACTTTATCATTGTACTGTTAATCATTTTTTGAGCTAATTATATGTAAATCTTTTATTAATTTAGTAATTTGATGAGTATCTTTAACTTAATCCTTACTCTAATCTTGGGAAAGTTGCATACTTTGATGAGGGGGTTGGATTTCTTGTTCCAAATATTGGTACTTTTATGCATTGAATGCTGATAGCTACTAGGTTTTTTCTTCATGCTATTATTACATTACTGGTCTTTTAAAGTTGAAAGACTTTGATTGTTACGGAACTACTCCTTTCGTTTCAATTTGTTTGTCTGGTTTTGACTTGCTGTGTAAATATGACTCTTGAATTTTGTGATTTTTAAACTAAAAGTGCATAGAATGCACCGAAATGTGTCCTGTGGTTTTAAACATGTCACGAGGAAAGTTAGAACGAAAGAGTTGATATCTAAAATAATACTAGAAGTCACTTATGATGTGTTCAAACCCCGAGTATTTTGGAATTGAGGCATAATTGATCGATTGGTTTCTTTGTGTGAAGTAGAAGTCTAGAAGAGTGAAATGTGTTCAATGAATCAAAGATTCATAGAGCCGACCCCAATTAGTTTGTAGCTGAGGATTAGTTGTTGTAGTAGTTGTAGTTAGATGCTTAGATATTTGACCTTTCTGTATTTCTATTGGAAACAACGTCACTATCTCAACGAGATAGGGCAAGGTTTGCATACACTCGACCCTCCCCATACCCCACTTGTGAGATTACCCTGGATATATGTTATTGTCTTTGTAAATAGTAGAAGTTTTAAACATTACACTAACTTATCTTCAAATTGGTGACAACTGTTTTCCTATGAATGGTTATCTCTATGCAATTAGCAGGTGAAAGAACATTTGGTGTTTGCTTCACATTTTAGCTCTGAAGTGCATTACAATAAACACTCTTCTCTTTTCCAGATCAAGAAGGTCTTTTGAGTATTGTAGTCAATGGCAAATGACAAAACCAACAGTTACGAGGAGGTCCGTAGGCAAAGGGTTCTGGACAATAAGAAACGATTTGAGGTAGTAACTTCGTTAAGGCACAACATCTTTTAGTTCTTCTGCTGGTACTTTTAGACTAATCAAAAATCGTTGTTGCATTCGTGTTGGATCTTCTAAAATTGCACTACTTTTGGAGGATCCAACATGCACCAATCGACATTTTTGAAGAGCCGAACAACATAGCTTTTGGATGCTTCTTTGAAAGAAAAATTAAGTGATTGAAGGCTTGCATGTGAACAATCTACTAGTACTAACATTAGGTGGCATTTGGATTTAGTACTTCTCAAGTTTTTGAAAACAATTATGGAGGACAATTGTTATTATGAAAATTCTTTTGGAGAAAAGTTGTATGTATGAACAAAAATCTACGTTTTGGTTGTATAAAACATATCCAGGCCTCTAATACTAGTAAAAGAAATATGTTACAGAGTTCACAATGAAGCAATAACCTGCTAATGACATTTTGTAGGAATTATAAGATTTCTTTCTCTATCTCTTACTATGTTCCCTTCTTTTTTTTTTTTTTGAAGGATCTGGGGATTTTGAATATATCTAAAAACCTTTCTGATATTACAAAGTCTGAGAAGAAGTCCGACTATAAAACTGAGGTGACATGTTATGATCATTTCATTCCTATAAAGAAATACTGCAGTTCTTATGTAAGCATGCATGAGTTGATATTGTTTTCTTGTCATGCATAGCTACGCCGAGTTAGACAAAAAGCAAACGATGTGTACCTGTCGGAGCCAAGAAGGTCTGCACGGACAAGGAATCCTGTTCCAACATACCGTGATGAAGTAAGACTTCATGCTTCTCTTTCAGTACATAGTACATACTGGACACCACCTCATGGATGAACATTTGCTTCAGAATAAAGAGAAATATTATGAAATCTTCATAGGTTTGATAATATATTAATAAATAAAAGCGAACCTCAAAGAGAAGAGTATAAGCAAAGGGCTAGACTGACCTCACTGATCCTACTTACTAATTAACAAGCAGGAAGAATATAAGATCTAGCGAACACACAGAGTTTATAAAGCACTCCATAGTCTTGATAAATATTTTTGGTGAAATCTCTTGCTATATCCACTGTTTGTAAGTTTTTTCGTCTGGTTATCAGTTTTTCATTTCTTCACTTAGTTACTTATCAATATCACCTCAGATTGATATAGAGCTTCCATCTTTACGGAAGAGATCAAAATTCAGCTCTTCATGGGCAAGGTGAGATGGTTTAATTTGAATATTGATTCCATTTGCTTCTGTCCGAACTCTGGAATAATTGCTTTGGATTGGCAGTTATCTAGCAAGACCATTGGAAGAAGTGAAAGTTGCTTCATATGAAGAGAAGGTACAAGCTTTAAAGTGTGCGGAAAAGCTCCAGCGTAATCTGCAGTCGGATAAGCCATTTTTTATCAAGACTATGGTTCGATCCCATGTCTACAGTTGTTTCTGGTTGGTAAGTTGCCATAGATTTCAGCTACTAGAGCTAAGGGAAGAATGAAAGAAGCAACAAAAAAAAAGACTCTTAACTTTGAGTATGCACATGTTGACACCTCAACTCATCTCCACCATGTCAATTGAACGCTCCAACTTACAAAATGATCATCAACTACCTCCGAAATTTATGTGTCACGTTAACATTGGATGTCCACGAGACACAGTGTGGACGAGTTGGAGTGTTTAGTTGTTAGTTGAGACCAAATTGAGGTGTCTAGATGTGCACTGTCAAAGTTAAGAGTGCTTACTTGTCAGCTTAACTTAAGTGTTCGTTATATACTATGCCGACATAAAAAAAAACCTTTTTTACGCTACACTCATTATGGCCTATCTTTCGCAATGATATCAGGGACTTCCTACTAGATTTTGTCAAGACCATCTTCCCAAATCTACTGTCGATGTTCTACTAGTGGATGAAGAAGGTTTAGAGTATGAAGCTCTCTTTATCGGCAAAAGAACTGGACTAAGTGGAGGATGGAGAGCTTTTGCACTTGATCATAAGCTGGATGATGGGGATGCTCTAGTATTTGAGCTGGTCGAGCCCACAAAATTCAAGGTTGGATTTCGATATGCAACACTCTAATCCGTTGAATAAGCTGACTTATAATATGATCTTATGAAAGATCTCAATTTCAACGCATTAGCTTATCTCGTTTATCTTAGTTATTGCAAATCTGTAGACAAACAGCTTCAATCCCTTCTTTGCCAGTCCAGACTACCCGTTCCTTCAATAGTTCTTCTTTTCTAAGTGATTTCATGTACTTATTTCAAGTATTCTTATTGAGCCTAGGCTCTATTGGGAACAATCTCTCTATCTTTGCGAGGTAGGGGTAAGGTCTCCATACACTCTACCCTTCCCAGCCCCACTCGTCAGATACACTAGGTATGTTGTTGTTGCTGTTAATTCAGGTATTCTTATTCATAATGTTTATAGGTCTACATTGTTCGAGCATCCCAATGTTCAAGTGAAGTGGATAAATCCGAGGCAGAAAAAGAAGAAAGTGAAGCTGAAGAAACACCAAAGAGTGAAACAAAGAAAAAAAAGAAAAGCAGCAACAAACCAGAAGTTCCAACAATAGCTAAAGAAGAGGTCTCTGTAGTAGTGACTTCAGCTACGAGACGCAGTACTAGAAGAAAGTAAAGAAGCATCATTCTGTAGACATGTGAGAAATCAAACCCCTTGTTGTGGGCAAGCATACCAAAGTTTTGTGAAGATTTTGCAAGACATGTTAAAATATTTGGCAGTAAATCTCATTTGCCAATGGCAACTTGCCTTAGAAACTCTTGACAGTTGAAGAAATGCAACTACAGTTCTGTTGCACCATTTTTACTTTGCTTTACTATGCTCTGAAGCAACTTAGCTTGTTATTTTTAGAAGAGCATATTTGTACTCTGTGTTCGGAATTCTTCTATGAAGTTATATCAACGATCTTCAAGTTGCCATGATGAGTGCTCCCTCTCTAAATGTGTCCTTCAAAAATACTATTAAGAATCATTGGCATTTTGGTTACCTGTACAGTCCTTCAATCGAACTTCTTGACTGGGCTTCCAACGTTCTCAACCCGTTGTATGTGAGTAATCGGTCTATATGGTTGTCTGAAATAGTTTGGTTCCTGAGCGGAACCATTCAAGATCAGGTGAGTTGTCAAGTTTTTTCAGCACACTAACTCCCTCACTATTTATATTGATCAATGAAGTGTTGATTGAGTCAATTCAAACACATCTTGAATATTTCACTCGAGCGAAAATCATAACAGAAACCAATACTGACCAAAAACCCAATCATGGAGAAAATTAAGATGCAGCTCGCATGAGTAAGAAACGATGTAGAACGTCCCAAGGACAGCAAAATGTAAAATAAAACTTATCATCATTAAAATAAAAGCCAATAATTATACTTAGAAAAGGTAAACGTTCAGAGCGGTAACAACTTATATAATGGTTCAAAACTAGATAGAAGATCAAGACACAAAATTTCATTCAGCGGAAGTAGAAAGCTAAAGGTACAGATTTGTAAATTCTGCAACTTCAATTTGCAGCTTCTAGAAAAGCTCTTCCAGGTTGACGTGCAGCAAGTCGTCCATGGCAGCCAAGAAGCTGCAAAAGCACAAGTAAAAGCACTAAGATTACATTGAATACATAGGCAAAAAGATCTGATATAAAATTCTATCACAATGCAGCTTCTAATAATATAAACAGATCATTAGTGAAACAAACCTTGGCGTTCACACCGTCTGGGACAATACGATTCTCTGATTTGTATTTCAGATAATCGGTACGGCTGAACTTAGTGAACCCCCTGCAGTTAAAAAAGTAAGCACATCAGCACTCAAAAGATACAGATACTAATCTAGTAAGGCTGCAAATAAAAAATGCGGAGTGTATTAACATTAAAAGAGGCTTCAAAAGTATTGGACCAGACATTAGTCATTACTCCCCTTGACTACGTTAGAAAAAGAGACAAACGATGGTACAGGGGACACAAATAACTAAAGACATTGAAACATCGAAAACTCGTGTGATCTGTCTAGAATGAGCGCTACTAAACCAACCCATGACTTTCAAAAGCCATAGATGTAAAATCCTACAAAACTGTGCAATCGTCATGAAAAACAAATAGCACAATGACAAGCCAGTCCTTCATAACCCAACATAAGTTAGTATGGGAAATAATTAATTCCACAAACAAATGCAGGACATAAAAATTAAAGGTGACTAGGGAGATAGAAGTCATACCACTTTCTGCTGACAATAATCTTTTGTCGGCCAGGGAACTTAAACTTAGCACGGCGAAGAGCCTCTTGAGCATGGTTAGCATTGCCATCTTTGCACCGAACCGAGAGAAGAACCTGACCAATAGCAACACGGGCACAGACTCCCTGTGGCTTACCGAAAGCTCCTCTCATACCAGTTTGGAGCCTATCAGCCCCAGCACATGACAACATCTTGTTAATTCGCAGAACATGGAAGGGATGGACCCTAACCCTGAGGTGGAAAGCATCCTTTCCTGCAGACTTGGTCATGTACTTGTTGCAAGCAATACGAGCAGCTTCAAGTGCCTCACTTGAAACATTCTCCTTCTCCCAACTGACCAAGTGCACACAGAAAGGAAATTCATCAACTCCCTTTTTCTTCATACCCACATCATAGATCCTGATCTTTGGATCTGGGACACCACGGCAAAACCGTGATTTTGGGTAAGGCTTGTTCTTAATCTGGCGGTAACACCGTGCAGGTCCTGAAAGAAAGTAATATCAATAATACAGTGCAGAACAACTTAATTGTACTTTCACTAACAAAGAATAATAAAAAGGTGGTGAGCCTTGTCATACTTGTTTCTGCCCATACACAGAAAGACTTGGTGCATCTTAAGATACATTTTTTATCATCAACTTAACCATTTGCATTGATTCATTGAAAAAATCTCACAAGTTACATTTAAAAACCATATGACAAACTGTTCTCTTACTCGTTTTACCTCTACAACGATGATAACTCGGCTGTTTTTCAATATGGTAGTAGAAAAAAGTTCGCTTTGCAAGAAAAGGAAAACAGGGCAAATGTCCTATCTTGAAACTACCAATTTATCATTTCTAGGACCACAGCAAAAAGACACATACCGTAGCAACATCATAAAACTAACGGGCAAAGTTTATATCCTAAGCTACCAATTTTAAAACTTGTAGAACAGCAATCAATATCAAAAGACACGAACTGTAGCAACAACATGTAGCTCCCACAAATTAAAACTTGTAGAACTAGAAATCAAGTGATCAACATCAAAAAAACACGAACTGCAGCAACTACATGTAACTCCCACAAATTTTATCATCATGAATAAACTACCCAATTTTATCACTTGCAGGACTAGAAGTCGAGTGGCTTGGTCTCAAATGACAGGAACTGAAGCAACATCATAAAACTCCATCAACTATAAACTCAAATGAGCATAGCTCCGTCAATACATTCTTACTATCTCTAGTCTCTATATGAATACTAATATTGGGGAATCTTCGTAACTAAAGTTTCACCTTGTTGACAAGGATTCGATTCATTCAACACCTTTATGATCCCCTCCCCCACCTTCTTTACAAAAAAATCCTACAATTCATTGTGCTCTACATCTACATCTACTAGACCAAACATCGATAATCAAATGTATCATTTCGCTGCAAATAGGGACTGTAATTGAGCTAAAACTGTAAAGGAAGATGAAAATCAACAAAAATTTGCGAGAGAAAAACTTACTTCGACCCATCGCTGATTCTCTTTGGGAATGTTAGGCGGCGGCTTCAGATACACGAAATTGTATAGAAACCCTAGCGTGTATGTATTTATAGGTTAGATGAATTGATTGGGCCGACTTATGGGCCTTACGTATGAGCATGCGTCAGTAAAGATTGGTGGGCCGATTCAATTCAAACCTAAACTTGACCCGTTAAAAAGCGGAAATCCAACTTTCATCAACAATCATTAATTAAGTTATAAAAATATGAGAAATTTTTCAAAAAGTCAATATTTTAACATTTAACTTTCAATATTTAATAAAAATGTCAAAAACTCATTTTTGTTATGTATCTTTATGTTTTTTTTATTTATTTTTATTTAATGAATACAATTTTTGTATAACAAATTAGAGAAATTTAAGGGGGAGAACTATTTTAAAAAGAAATAAATGCTTGAAAGTCTCATAAGTTACCATTTATCAAAATGTACCAATTACCAACTCTTCTGTTTTCTTTCACCATGTTTTAAAAAATACACTTCATACATTGTTTTAAAAAAATTCAATATTCAATTTTCTTAATTTTTTTGTTTCTAAACACTTTTATGTACCAAAATAAATATTCAAATTTCACTAATTATTCTTATAAAAATCACGAAATTAAAGAAGTAGCACATCTATAAATTTTCAATGTCCAATTTTCACTAATTATTGTTATGAAAATCGCGGTATCAAAAAATTCAAAATTCAATTTTCAATAATTATTGTAATGAAACTTTATGATAATATGTTATAGTTTTATATATTAAATTTAATTTATTTTTTTTTAGAAATTTGAACACCTATAGTCTTATTTGTTATTTGACATATTTTTCTCACAGTGTATTTGTTTTATTTTCAGAATTTTGTATCCTTGCTTAAATCGTATTCATTCCAATGTATATACCATTTGTATTTGTATTCATTCTAGTTTTCATGTTGTATTTTATATAACGAAACTTATATTTCTTTATTAGTTTGTATTCATTCCAATTGGTATGCCAAATAAATATGTATTTATTTAAAAAACATATTTGTATTCGTATAATTTTTAAATTGTGTATTATTTTTCTCTTTAGAATCTTGTTTCCTTTCTTAAATCGTATTTATTTCAATATGTATATAATTTGTTTTTGTATTTGTTCTAGTTATTATATTTTATTTAGTATAATGATGTATAAAATAATATGATGAAAAAGTGAGAATGAAATATAAAATTGAAAATAGTACGAGAAAAATTATTGCAGTCATTCTTAAATAAAATACAAATGTTAATAACATACATATTAGTTTGAATAAGAATTTAGAATGGATACAAAAATTTGAAGAAAAACTATACAAACAAATAAACTAATAGGAATCGTTCTTGTTATCCCTTACTTCTCTTTCATCCTTTTCAATGATTCCTTAATGTTTTGTTTGTACATAATTTCAATTACAAAACACTATCATAACTATATTACATATGAAATTTAGATTTTGAAAGATTGCAAATTAATTTTAAAACACATTCTGATTGCATATTATTTATTGTTATATCATGCTATTACGGAACCTTTGCTCTTGATAAACACATTAGTTGTATACATATTTTTAAAATATTTAATATTTTGAATGTAGTTGATAGTGTTATACTAATGAAATTTGCTAAGAAAAAATTCAGAAAAATATTTATGTTACACTCTAATTAAAGATACTATGTAACCATGGTAAAATGAAATTATTTAAATTAAGAAAAAATAGTGTTTTAATTTGTAATTTTGCCTTTTTTTTTAATAAAAAAATGGTAAACTAGAATTGGATAACCTCTATATTCTTAAAAAAGATTATATAAAAATACTATAACATCAAAACACAAGAAAAATTCTATTCTAATAAAATTTTAAAAAGAAAGTTATAGCCACGCAAAGCGCAGGCCTATTTTGTAGTATATATACTAGTAGGACTATTTTTATTTTCTTTCTTTTTGTGGCGAGACATTCTTTCGGATGACAATAAATTCACATAAAATAAAATTAAGAGCGTAAATAAACGTGCTAATTAAAATGCTAAAATAATTTTTGTTATCAAGTTCGAGAGGATATGATTTATTTGTTCTTATTATTTTTTTCTGAGAAAATGATATCACACACGCACTTATATGAATTTGAGTAATATCATAAATCTTTTTTTAAAAAAATTTAACTTCTATATTCTCTTAAACTAATTTTCAATCATAAATTAAAATAACATTTATAAACTTTTTAATTGACTATAAAAATCTCCTCAATGTCCACTAGCTGACTCCACCTTTTTCTCCATAACTTGGAAATAGGGCCCTACAAGATTCCATTTTCCACCAAAGAGAATAGGGTCTTTGTTTTTATTTTTTCTTCCTTGTGGTTGGAGTACTAAAGATTCCATTTTTGTCCCTTCTAATGGAAAATAAATAATAGGACCCGTTTGGGTGGGCTTAATAAAAGCAGCTTTAAAAAATTATTTTTTAAAGTGATGAAATTTATTTTTAAAATAAGTAATTATGTGTTTGGATAAAATTGCTGAAGTTGCTAAGCCAAACGTGAAAAGGAAAAAATGGAAGAAAGAGATGTTAGGGTTATGTGGGTAATTTGGAGATTGTATAAAAATATTAAGGGCAAAAAGATAAAAATGTGGTCAACTTAAAACAGCTTATAAGCTAAAAAAAAAAAAAACTCCTACCCCACCTTTTAACTTTTGACTTAAAATAAGTTTTTTTAAACTTAAAATAAGTTTTTTTGACTATTACCAAACAACTAAATAAGTCAAAAATCAGCTTTTAAGTCAGTTTGACCAGCTTTTAAGCTGAGCCAAACAGGCTCTAAGTAAATAAAAGAAAATATCGGAGATAGGTGATTAGGTAAGATATAATATAACTTTATAACTTAATAAGAAATTATGAGTTTATAAAATCCACAACTCCATTTATAAACTCGAGCTAAGAAAAAAGAGGAAAAAATTGTATTTGATCATTATTTTTTGTGTTATATTTACAATGAGCATTAGACGCGCTCAATTTTATTGTTTCAATTTATAAAATATCTTTGAATTGAGTCTTAACAAACTATGTAAGCTCATCATTAATTAAACACTAGTCAGTCAACTAACTAATGAATTAGTAACTAACTAATAGAATGAACAATAACTAATCCATTAGATTTATTGTGTGATACAATCAACTATTGGATCGTGTTTATTATGTGATAATACACTTGCATTTGAACACTTATCAAATGTATGATGTTAGATTTTTTTTAAAGAAAAAATTACTGAATACACTTCTTAATTTTTTTTTATTTTCAGTATTTTTTTCATTTTTTAAAACCCTCTAAAATCTTTTATTTTTATAATGTATCCGAGTTACATATTATGTATTTAGTTTATTTTATAATGTATCCACGCTACATACTATGTATCCAATTTATGTTATATTATATTCGTAATACTCTTTAATGTATTCGAGCTATATATTAATGCATTCGATTTGTGTTACTTTTTAAGGGATTAATGTAATTACAATTTAAAGAGAAATAGATTATAAAACTATGTGATTTCTGTAAAAAAAAATAAAAAAATATATAGGGATAACGATTAGAACATAATTAATTAGGTAATTGACAATTATCTAACTTAATTATACGTACTAGCGATCTTAGTTTTCAAAAGTTAAATTTACAAATTTTAGATTAAACATCATTTTTAGCTATCGAGGACTAGTTCATTGTCTTCCATAATAACAAAGACAATAATTGGTGAAATTTTTTATTTATGGGTGATATTGTCATGTAGGATAAATATGTGTATTTATTTAACTTTATGCAAATATTTGCTCTATTCACTTTTATTTATCACGTCACGCTTTTCAAAAGTCAATTTAACTAATTTCAAAGTTAAATTAAATAGCAGTAATACTTTTATTTATCAATATGATAAAGAAAAATACTATAAATTATAATTTTTTTCATATCAATATGACAAAAAAATATGTTTTAAAATATTAATCAAAATTTTTATAATTTAACTCTCAAAGTAAAAATTATAACAATAAAATATGAATGAAAATAATATTATTTATTTACAATTAAAATTAAAAATCATAATTATCGACCAAACTTATGGGATAGGAAAAAACAATAGAGCAACGTATAAAAAGGTGGAGTTAGCGTTGATCTTACGCCAAAATTATGACTTGTACAAGAGGATTCTAGAAGCTGGACCCTACTGAATACTTCCTTTATAACACTCCAATTTCTCATTTTAATCTTCTCTTCCATTTCTTTCAAAACTAAAGTATTGTTACTCTGCTATTGGCTCAAAACCTCTGCAATCTCCGTCTCCTTCAATTTCAACTCAAGCAAATCCACCTCTCTCACCAGTTTCATCACTTTCAGGTACTTCAAAATTCACAGATCTAGTGTTTTTTTTGAATTTTTTTGAGAGAGTTTTGGATAGCTACTTCCATGATTTTGAGGGAGACTAAATTTTTTACTGTATGTGCAATTTTTTGAATATTAGTTTTATATGTACAGTACTGTATGATGAGCTGAAGGAAGAATTTGTTTATGGATATCAACTCGAATGTATGGTTTATTTGAGGAATGAAGCAGATCTAGTTTTTTTTTTTGGTTATTAGCAATTGATTAGTTTTTGGATAAGTCTTAGCTGCTAATTCGGGAATCAGAGACGGTGGATTAGAAGCTAGTTAAGTTAATTGTATGTGGAGTTTTTTTTATACTACTAATTTTAACATATACAAAATTGTCTGATGAGTTGAAGGAAGTATTTGTATATGTTTATCCACTTGAATTAGGCGGATCTAGCTTATTTGAATTTTTTAAAATAGTTTTCGATAGCTAATTCCAGGATTTTGAGTGAGTTGAATCTGAGCTACTCAATTTTACTAGATGTGCAATTTTTAGTTGTAGTTTTACATGTACAGTATTGTGTCATGAGCTGAAGGCAGAATTTGTTATGGATGTCCACTTGAATTTATGGTTTTAGTTATGGAATGAAGTAGATCTAGGGTTTTTGGGTATTAGCTGCTTATGAATTTTAGCTGCAAATTCGGGATTAAGAGCTAGTAGACTTAACTGTATGTGAATCCTAATTTTTACATATACAAAATTGTTTGATGAGCTGAACGAAGTATCTGTATATATCTATCCACTTGAATTAGGCAGATCTAGCTTCTTCTTTTTTTTATAAAAAATAAGTTTTGAACAGTTTTGGATATCTAATTCCAGGATTTAGAGTGAGTTGATTCTGAGCTACTAAGTTTTACTATATGTGCAATTTTTTAAACATTAGTTTTATATGTACAATTTTGTGTCATGAGCTAAAGGCAGAATTTGTATATGGATTTCCACTAGCATGTATGATTTCGTTAAGTAGATATATGTCGTTTTTTTTATTTTAACGGTTGATCAGTTTTTGGATACGTCTTAGTGGCTAATTCGGGATGTAGTGTCAGTGGATTAAGAGTTAGTAAAGTTAATTGTAGGTGCAATTTTTTAATATTGATTTTACATATACAAAATGTGTTATGAGCTGAAGGAAGTATTTGTATATATGTACCCGCTCGAGTTAGGCAGATCTTGCTTTTTTATTTTCTTTGTTACAATAATTTAACAGATTTTGATAGCTAATTCCGTGATTTAGAATGAGTTGATTCTGAGCTACTAAATTTTACTATATGTGCTATTTTCTAAATTCACCTTAAGTGTACAATTTTGTTTCACGACCTGAGGCAATATTTTGTATATGGATATCCACTCGAATATATGATTTTATTTGATGAATGAAGGAGATCTAGTTTTTTTTATATTAACAATTAATTGTTTTTGGGTACGTCTTAGCTGCTACTTTTGGGATTTAGAGTAAGTGGATTCAGAGCTAGTAAAGTTAACTGTATTTGCAAATTTTTAATATTATTTTTGCATAAACAGAATTGTGTGACGAGCTGAAAGCAGTAGTTGTATATACTTTCCTACTGGAGTGTGTGATTTTATTAAGGAATGAAGCACATCTATTTTTTTTTAGTTATTAGCAATTAATTGGTTTTTGGATTACGCCTTAGCTGCAAATTCAGGATTTAGAGTCGTGGATTCAGGGCTAGTATAAGCTAATAGTATGTAATATTTACTATTATTTTGTACATGTACAAAATTGTGTGATGAGCTGAAGGAAGTATATCTGTCCACTCGTATGTGTGGTTCTGTTCAGAAAATTAAACAGATCTATGTTTTTCTTTTATGAACAATCAATTAGATCTTATGTTACTTGTAAAGTTTGGAGTTGGTGAATTTTGATTGAGGTTTTTATCATAGTAAAAATAATTGTATGTAATGTGTTTGTCTTTATGAATTTGTGATGAGCTGAAAGTAGCGGGTGTGATAGGTGTGATATTAATATCTTAGAACTGCACATGATGTATGTGTTTTTATTTTTATGTTGTTGTTTGCATCTTTTCTTTTTGTTGCTTTTGTGGAATTTGAAATTTGTGGTATAAAGTTTCCATTTGAATATCAGATCAGGGTTTGGAGTTGAAGGTACGGGGGGCTAATTGATGGCGTCGAAGAGGATATTGAAGGAGCTCAAGGATCTGCAGAAGGATCCTCCCACCTCATGCAGTGCTGGTAATTTAGCTGAACTATTTATTCCATTGTTTAATTTATTGGCTTTCTGGGATTATGTTTTCTTAGCCAATGGAACTATAGGTCCCTACTCATGTATTGATGATAGTGTCCTTGTTTTAGGGTGTTTGGATTTGTTTGACTCTTCCAGCTTCTCTTTGCAGATAATGGCTCGGAGTTACTTATAGCAGATATATCAAATATAGTAAATAATTACCTTAGTTGGTGGTGAAGCTATCTGCTCTTTGATTTAATAAGCAGTATGGCATGGTAAAATGCCCGTGAAATAACATCATTTATGTTATCTGATTTGTGCATTGACTGCATTCCAATCGAATACACATCATTTTGCACTATTTGGTCACTCTAGTCTCTAGCGACTCTTTTTATCGCACTCTTTGCCAGGAGAATACAAGATGTCATTAGTGACAATTAATATGTGAAGAATGGTTCTTCAATTTGTGTGTCGTTCTGTTTTGTGCTTCACTTTTCCTTCATTCTAAGTTTGATTGACATTACGATTCATAACTGGCCTCCTAGGGCGTTAGAGATGATGTTGTTTTGATGCTTCCTCTTTCATCTGTGAATAACAAAAATTATTAAGATGGAAAGGAAGTCATGGTGGCTATGCTGTCAGTGATTGCAACCTTTGTGGAATGTTAATATGTATAAGGGAATACAATCCAGATGTTCACTTTTCTATTTACAGTGACCACCTGAAAGAAACCTTTGTGCTCATATTTACTAGCATATTTGGCTTTATACAGGTCCAGTGGCAGAGGATATGTTCCATTGGCAAGCAACAATCATGGGGCCTACCGATAGCCCTTATGCTGGAGGTGTATTTTTGGTTTCAATTCATTTCCCTCCAGATTATCCTTTTAAGCCTCCAAAGGTATACTTCAACTCCAGAATATCCCTAATCTTCACTTATGTCGTGTTCACTATTTTTTTTTTTTTTCTATTGAGGAGGAGAGTGATCATTTTGCTTGCATTTGCTCATGTTGGAGCCTTAGTAAATCCATCTCATATATGAGTTTCTAAAACATTTCTTGCAGAAGCAGTACATATTTTGTTTTTGTAGGTCTGACCTTCAGTTCGTGTATTTACTTGTCTCTTTAATTTTAGTAACAACGAAGGAGCTTGCATCAGTTTGCTGTTAGAACAAGTTAAACTGTATCTGGATATTTAGTGTGTTGTCTTGTCTTTTTTTGTGCACTTTTATGAATTGTGTGGTTATAGTTCTTTTCATTGTAATAATCTGAGGTGGTGATTTTACAAATGATTTTTTTGCTGTTTCAGGTTGCCTTCAGAACTAAGGTTTTCCATCCCAACATCAACAGCAATGGAAGTATTTGTCTGGATATTCTTAAGGAGCAATGGAGTCCAGCATTGACCATATCCAAGGTTTGGAGCTTAATCTTTCTTTGCATTGCCCGATTTAACACTGTTTTGGGGTCTTAAATTGCTTTTTACAAAAATCCGAAGTCCATAATTGATACTGTAAGTTCTCAAGGATGATTCTGTTCTGTGGTTCATAGCAATCATTGAATACTCATTGATTTGATCAAGGTTTTTGACACCTTTACAAACTTGACTCTTCATTTTAGCAATAGTACTTGGGGCCACTAAAATCATGGCTTAGGGTCAAGCCAGATGATCCTGCTTAGAAATACATCTCAATCTATGCCTAGTTGTGAGAGCCATCAGATATAGTGTCAAATTCTGTGGCAAAACGTGAATCACAATGTTGATAATAGTAATCCTTTTTTGTTTGTTTTTTCTCGTAAAAGTTGATTATATCTGAATGTAATGCTCTGAAACATGACAGTTTTACTAGTACATTTAGATTTGAAGAGAGTTGAACAAGGGGAATAATGACAATGAGAAGAAAGTAAAGTGAGAAACTAATTAGAAGAATAGAACAGTTCAATAGTAACTATACTTATCATCTGTTGTTCTGAAACATTGTGATATCACACAATGGCCTCTTTGTTCTGTCTTGACAAGTTTCTAATTGCACGCCAACTAGTAGTAGTAGCATTTAGCAGTAGAGGAAGGCCAGTGGATAGAAAGACTGTCTTGATTGTCCAAAAAAACAAAGTGGACTCGTGTGTCCCTACTACCTTGGCATTACAAAGGGTTAATGCTTATAATTTGTGCAATGACGAAGACTTTTCTGGACTTCTGCTATTGAAAAATTAAGTTAATCAGCATTGCCATTTCAAGTGTAGTGTGGTTAACTGCCTTTTTTCTTGCAACTGCAACTTTTAAATACTCCTTCCAAAGCTGATCCTTCCTTGTGTGCAAAAAGTTCTGTCTTCAAAAATCTTTAAAAAGTTTTCTACTAAAATTTTATGTCTTTTTCCCGTTTTGAGTTGCCTTTGGGTGAAGGTGTAACCAACAATATGCTTGCAGGTCCTGCTGTCCATCTGCTCTCTGTTGACAGACCCAAACCCAGATGATCCTCTTGTACCTGAGATTGCTCACATGTACAAGACTGACAGGGCCAAATACGAAACCACTGCTCGTAGCTGGACTCAGAAATATGCAATGGGATGATGCGCAAAATTGTCTCCAGGCATGTCTGGGACTTTTGTAACAGCAATGTCTTATTGTGCTTGGGGTGAATGAATAAATTCCGTGAAAGAACTTAGTTACTTCTTAATCTTCTCCCTTCATGTGGGTTGTTAAGGGAACAGCTGTTTTCAATTTGTGAATATTTATTTGATGACTAGTAAGGGAGAAACTGCAATGTAATTCTACTTTGTTTGCCAGTTTGACATGCGCCTTTCCCCTAATTTGTCTTGACAAATATGGTTTACATCTTTGAATTCTGGGATTGATTTACAATTATCAACCCCTAGTTTTTCATCTGGTTCTATTGTTGAAAATGGAAATGGAGATAACAAGCAATTTTATTATTACGAGTGTATATGCCTTTTGGTAAAGCACCGTCAGAAGAGAGAAATATTATTAAGAGTACTATGCATACAAAAGAAAGGATGAATGACTCTTCACATATGAGAAATCAGTCGTTACCCAATACAAGTACATAATTTTGATGTCTATAATACATAATGCTTGTTGATTCTTTTATTGTATTTGATGGCTATATATGTGTAATATAACGAGACATTGATGCTGATTTGAACCCTTAGTGTGGGTAAAAACTTGTTCCACTAAAACCTGCAATGTGCATGAAGGAATTAGTAAAAAAAACGAGTACAAAAAGAATTACTTCTATTTGAATATAAAGAACAAAGGAAAGTTAAAAAAAATTTATAATAAGAGATGTTTAAAAATCTTCACATGTGTAATTTATGAATAGATACACTGCTACGCTCTATGTATATATATTATCAGCGTATAAAAGTTAATCTGTTAAACAAAAAAGAATGACCTTGTGAGGTGTTGCAACCAACATCGATGGTATTGTAGATATGTTTAACAGTGGCCTTGTTTGCGAACCAAAAATCGCGTTTGACATGATGAATGCAATCGAGTACTCCTTTAGTATAATCTCCACAGCCTCCCTTTACACAAAATTGTTTACCTTCTTCATTTGTTACATTTAGCCATCCAGACATTGTGAGTGTATGTTTCTTTGAACAAATTGGAGATGTCTACATACAATATCACAATTTTTAGTATAAAATTTATATAAATAGCAAGTTAACTTACTGTAACAATATGTTTGGTTAAAATGTAGACCAAAACACATTGCAAGTCAAATCATGATGAAAGTTGATATTATCACTGAATCTGAATATTGTAACAGAGTTGAAGTCAACAACTTACATTTAAATAAAAAGTTAACTTACTCTAATAATATGTTTGATTTAAAATATAGACCAAAACTTATTACAAGTCTAATCATGCTGATAAGTTGATATCATCACTGAATCGGAATATTGTAACAGAGTTTGAAGTCTAACAATTTACATTTAAATAGAAAGTTAACTTACTCTAACAATATGTTTAATTAAAATGTAGACCCAAACTTATCACAAATCTAATCATGATGATAAGTTGATATTATCACTGAATCTGAATATTTAACAGATTTGAAGTCAACCACTTACATTTGACAAGCAGAAATAGGCACTTCTCCACTGCTCAAATGGGGCCAAATTCACATTCCCTGTGGGGTTTTTCCTATCTGATGAATGAAATAAGACATGTTAAAACTTTGTAATATTTTCTTAAGGGCATATTAAATAAACATGTTCGTTTAACTTAGTTTTAGCCAGAATTTATATTCTTCAATTTTAGGATATGTTCGAGCAGACACTTAAATTTATATAAATATCAATAAGTAAACACACACATCTTGCGACAAACCAATTCGTGTGTATCTCATATGAATTGCCACATAAAATGCTACATAAAACGTGTGTGTCTACTTGTATACTCTGAAAAGTTAAAAGGACGTAAAGATAGAAAGTACGTTTATGTATTATGCTTTTCTTAAAAAATACAAAATGAATAAGCAAGAAAGGTATGTTGAAATTTTATGTATACTTTCAGCACTAACACCAGATATCACTAAGAAAATGCCCAAAAATAAGCTTAGTATCCCAATTCTTCTTCCATAACTCTGAGAATTTTCCATAGTTTTTTAAGAGAAAAAAGATAAAATTTTAAATTCTCAAGATAATTAAGAAATTCGAATTACAAGAATGTGTTAGTTTCTTAATCTATAATTAGATTTTTATATCTAGAAAGGAAGATGCATTGGAGAGGGGATTTTTCTTCTTAGTTAAAATAGGTAATATGCTGAGAATATAACGTGAATTAAGAAAAACAAGAACAAGATGTAAGATAATTAAGTTTTTGTTATTTTATGTTAGGAGAAAAAAGTCAAAAATCTTCATTGGACTAATCGATATATTAATTCACGATAATGACAAATATTTTTTCATTCTTAATTTAAGATTTTGATTCGAGCTTTGATTAACAAATCATTTTTTATTAAGTAACATTTTATGTTTATATGAAATTTTCAAATATAAAGTCAGATATAATAGAAGATTTATCATTTTACCACAAATAATAATATTAATTTATAGACATATTTAAATTTCACTTCGAAATACAAATACTAAAAATCAAGATTGGGATATAACAATTTCTTATGAAATAATAAAGGGAAGAAAAGAGAAATATACCCTCAAACTATTATAAATGATATGCAAATATCTTCCGTCATATTTTGGGACATTAGTGCCCCTGTCGTTCAAAACTAGAGCATATATCTCATTCGCTCTAACGTAATAAACAGGGACACGTTACGCTGTTTTTAGACAGCAGGGACACAAATACCCCAAAAACATAACTGATAAATAATCATTAGAAATTTTTTTTATTACAAAACAAGAAAATAATATTTAAATATTTTTATCTATTGCCAAATGTTAATTCCCCATAAATTCAACTTATGACTCGGTCACATACATAACTCCATCCACAACTCCAAAAAATAATTTTAAAAAAAGCATAACGCGATAAATATTGCGAATTTCCTCAAACAACTTTTAGTATTTAATTAAACTCATACATAATTACTTAACATGTTAAACAAAATTAGTTTAATCATTATGATTAATTTAATCAAAGTTCGAGAAAAACAAAAAGAAGCAGCAGAAAATGCAGGATCAAAAACACCAATTAAAGAACAAACAGCCTCAAAATTACGTGTCCATAGAGATATTAGTGAATTAACATTACCATCAATTTGTACAATTGAATTTCCAAATGGTAAAGATGATCTTATGAATTTTGAAGTTTCAATTAAACCTGATGAAGGTTATTATCATGATGGTGAATTTCCATTTAAATTTGAAATTCCAATACTTTATCCACATGATGCACCAAAAGTTAAGTGCAAAATCAAAGTTTATCATCCAAATATTGATTATGATGGTAATGTTTGTCTTAATATACTTAGAGAAGATTGGAAACCTGTTTTGAATATTAATGCTGTGATTTATGGCTTAATCCATTTGTTTACTGAACCTAATCATGAAGATCCACTTAATCCTGAAGCTGCTGATGAATTAAGAGATAATCCAAGATCATTTGAGTCCCATGTTAGGAGTGCTATGTGGGGAGAAAGTGTGCATGGATTGACTTATGATCGTATACTATAATGTTATTTCTAAATAATTTTTTATATCGATATTTATTTTATATAGTTTGGAAATACTGAATAGGCAGAAAAAAGACGGATTCTTAACCCGATGGGGGATCTTGCTACATAGCTTCATATCTAATCAGCTGATATGAGAGTGTATTTTTATGTTGTTGCGATTCTATAATTTGAAATATACTATTTGAAAAATAATTTCATAATGAGATTTTCTTTTTGTATTGATTCTTTTTTTTTTTCAAATTAGCTTTAAATAGGAGTGTAGACGATAAAATACGTGTCGAGAAAACAATAATCAAGAACGGAATATTACAGCAACAATCAATTTTATTATTTCAAATGCGAGTGTTACAATCTCTATGATTTCTCTGAATTCGCCTTTTCAAATATAAATTCAAGGGCTTTAAAGCTTGTTCTTGAATCTAAGATGAACTTGAACTTTATCTTGATCTTGACTTTTATTTGAATTCAAAGGCTTCGAGCTTGTTATTAAATTCGGTAGTCTTGATCTTGATCGTTCTTGAACTTGAATTCTTAAACTTGTAGCTTTATAGAGAATTCAAGTTTATTTTATATAGTTTGGAAATATTGAATGAGTGTGTATTTTGAAAAATAATTTCATAATGAGTTTTTCTTTTTGAGTTGATTCTTTTTTTTTTCAACTTAGCTTTAAATAGGAGTACGAATATTTTTTCTTTTGGGTTTTATATATCAATCGATTCTTACCTAAATGCCTAACGATGATAGAGTGAATAAAGCTCGATTAGTAGTAAAAGGATACAAGGTTTCTTTGTTAGTTAGATATTAAAAAAAATGCATTTTGGCATGTTGAAGGTCTCAGGTTTGAAACTCCTTGCCAGTAAAAATAAGGGGTTTATTTTCTGTATCGAGCTCGTCATATCGGGCGGGTTATCTCTCCTATGTGGTTTGCGAGCTATTGCATATGAGCGGAGATTTTACCTTGTGCGCACCCAAAGAATTCTCAAAATTACGTGTTCATAGAGATATTAGTGGATTAAATTTACCATCAATTTGTACAATTGAATTTCCAAATGGTAAAGATGATCTTATGAATTTTGAAGTTACAATTAAACCTGATGAAGGTTATTATCATGATGGTAATTTTCTTAGAGAAGATTGGAAACCTATTTTAAATATTAATGCTGTGATTTATGGTTTAATTCATTTGTTTACTGAACCTAATTATGAAGATCCACTTAATCTGAATTAAGAGATAATCCAAAGATGTTTGATTCAAACGTTAGGAGGACGATATGGGGAGGACATATGCATGATGTGTATTTTTGATCGTGTTTTATAGAGTTTGGAGTCAAAAAAGTATAAAATATTAACAAGAATTCTAAAATGGTATATATAATATTTTATATTAACCAAAACGGTAAAATCGCTGAAACAACAGCTATTTCTTCCGCCAGAAAAAGCAAAATCGCTTCTACTGCGCAATTTTGCAATTGCAAAAAAAAATCACCGTTTTAATTTTTTTTAAATATTTTATACTCTTTAGACTCCGAACTCCATTTTATAAGAATTTGAAGTTGTAAAAACAAAAGAGTTATTATGTGATATCTTGTCCTTTTAAATTATACTTGTTTTATTTATTAATTTCAATTCTAAGTTCTTCATTTTCATATGTGCATTATGTACTTTTAGATTTAAATTGCTTATCATATCATTATATAAAAAATGATTATTAGCAATAATTAATTTTTAAGTATCGCTAAATATATATTTTTATCAACTATTAACATTCATGGTATATATCCCTAACCAATAAAAAATTTAGCGCTTTTTATTAATGTGCTAAAAGTTAACTTTATTAACCAATGTAAAAAATTTAGCGCTTTTTATTAATATTAATATTTATTGCCGCTTAAAATTAGCTTTTATTATGTTGTATGCGGATTGAAAAAATACTATGACAACAGACAAAATTAGTGTAGAGAAATTTTGTTTTTATTTAGAGAATAGCTTTTCAAAATTAATGGATCACTTAATTATGATTATGATTCTTGTCAATATAATATGATATTATTCTTTAAATTTTAAACAAGATGTCTCTCATCTAGGGGGTATTCACAATAATGGTTAAAAAATCAGATCGATTTGTATACTTCAAATTAAACCTATTTTAAAAATCAATATCAAGTTTGATTACGTTTAATTTTACATTTTCTCATTATTCATAAATAATATATTATATGACACCAGACTCCCACCATTTAATTTTATTTAGGCTTTAATTAACCTTAAACGTCTAAATTTTATTCCTTCTATTAAAACTATAAATTTATTACTTTAATTTTTACCTAATCGTATAACTATTTTCTACTTTTTATTTCTCAACATAACTCGTTCTTACATTTTTTTTTTACATTATTATTCTTAGCATAATTTAATTTTTATATGATAAATTTTTATTTTACATACAAAATTTGCAGCAAAATTCGATTATTTCAGCTTTCTATTGTACAAGACTTTGTTCAGAGAGATCAAGAATTTTTTATAATAATAATAAGTTAAAAGTATGAAAAATTCTACATAACAGTATATCTCTCCAAATTTATACAACGCAAAAATAAAATAATAAAATTTTAATGTAAACTAAAAAAAATGCAATAAACAATTGTGATGTAAAAGAAAAAAAAAAGTAGAAAAAAGGTTAAAATGGATAAGAGAAGTGAAATGTATAATTTTTTTATTTGATTTGATTTAATTTGAGAAATTTGAAATCAATTGAATTATATTAATTTTAATCGATAATAATCTAAACCTAACCATGAACAACCCTTAATTGATCAAAAACTACAGGCCAACTCAAGGTTTAAACGGTTCAAAATTCATAAAATACTTTTAAATTATGCAAAACTGAACGAAAATGTATTTTAATTCATAATTAGATCAAAAAATATTCTTCAAATAACATAATTTAACACATTTTTCAATACTTTTTCATTAATTAATTAATTATGGATGTGAATCTAAACCAGGCCACCAAATCATAGAGAAATCAGAGGTAGCAGACATGTTGACTCAATTAATTCAATTTCTGTACACATAACCATGCTTCCTTCATTCCAATTATCCAGAGCATCGGCTTAATTGCGCACAGATCCAATTAATCTTCGTTAGAAAAATTATATCGTATATATAAATTAAATAAAAGATTACATCGTATATATAAAATTAAGGGGAAAAAATGAATGTGAGTCTAAACCAGGCCACCAAATCATAGAGAAATCAGAGGTAGCAGACATGTCGACTCTATTAATTCAATTTCTGTACATATAACCATGCTACCTTCATTCTAATTATCCAGAGCATCGGCTTAATTATGCACAGATTCAAAATAAATAAACATAAATTATGAATAAAATTAACAAAAAAAATAAAAGCATTGAAGCTTTGAAATTACTGCTTACTCCGTAAATTTAAAGAGATGGAAGAGTTATATATATATAGGGAGCTACTAGGGTTTAAGATTTTATGGTATGGATTGATGAAAAGCCCAATATTAGTTGGATGGGCTTTTGTAATTTGGTGCTACTTGAAGCCCAAATCAATGTAACATTCTCATTATTATTTATAAAAAAAAAAATTAATATATAACTAATAAGTGACATGTATAATTAAATCGAACGTAAATGAAAATGTGACACGTATACAAATGACATATTTAAACCAAATGAAATATGGCCATATAACTTCAATTTGTCAAATTTATTTTTGAAAAAGAAGAATTATTGGAGTCATGTTGATGTTCACTTTCTTCGAAGGCCGAACTCATAAATAGATTCCTAAACTTGTTTGATTTTTCCCCTCAGATACCTTAACTACGTCATTTTCCTATTGAATCATTGAACCGCCCATAATTTATTCATTTTAAACACTGTTGGTTGATTTTGATCAGCTTTTCTATTGTAAATGCCTTCAATTGTGTTCGTATTGTAATGATTTTGATTGAACGAATAAAAAAAACTCTATGGATCTCATCTGTTTTCTAATGTGTTCAAATGACTTCAAGTAAAACACAATTATTTTCGAATATTTTCATTATCAATTGGACTAATAAGTTTTGGAATAAAATATGTGTCCTCTATCAATACCCCTCACAATATCTGATTACACATCAGCCAACGATGTTTGTTTAAAAGGAACAAATTATGGGTGGTTCAATAATTCAATAGAAAAATAGCATAGTTAAAATACCTTCATTTCTTCGGGGTCTATCTACATAAATAAATAAATTCTAGCACACCCTCGGATCAGGGGATACCTTAAGTCAGCAGGTCCCTTTGAAGATAGGGCATTTACATATACCTGATTTAAACCAGACTATTCACTAAAAAATATTTTAAATTATCTCATAAATTTTTGAATATTCACTAAAAAATCAAGACATAAATTGTAGAAAAGACATCTAAACAAAAGTTGCACTAGATGAATTGAGTGACTAATTAAACTTTCATTTCATTAGTGAAGATACAATTTCTACCATCTAATCCATTTCTAATTTTTTCTGCCCCAATTTTAATTTTATTTTTTCCTAAAATAAAAAGCATCTCAAATTTATTGCAAACACTATATTATTTGCTTTCTTGCAACTACTTTTATCCTTCATATGCTATCTCTACCTTTCTCTATCCGCAATTACTGGAATAACATTAATTACGCTTCAATCTCCTATCACTACTTCCTTACGAGGATTTTTCATTTCATTTGTCTTCCTCTTTTCCTCAAATAATGTCTAATATTAAAACGATTACTTATAATAATATCGTAACAATCACTACAATATTGATAATCGTGAACTTTATAACATTAGTTCATGGTGCATCAAAAGTACCTTGCTATTTTATTTTTGGTGATTCATTACTTGATAATGGAAATAATAACAACCTAAATACACAAGCAAAGGCTAATTATCCACCTTATGGCATCGATTTCCCCAACGGACCTACTGGACGATTCACAAATGGACGCAATATGGCTGATATTCTTGGTCCTTTTCTATTTTCAATATCTCGATTAATTTTATTTCAAGACTTGAAAGATCGATTAAAGAGAAAAGCTTTTTCATTCTGTTGCTCGAACCCAAAACCTTTAATTAAGAGAGAACGGGTGTCATTTTTGTTTTACCTATAATAGATTTATATGTTGAATTTTTATTTTAAAAAGTAGAAAATACAATCTATTCATTCTTATCCATGACACTAAAAATATATGGTGTTATTTCTATTCTAATACATCTTGTTTAATATAGTCAACCAAACTGTCGATAAAAACAATAATATTATTAACATAACTAATCTCAACATACGAATATACCTTATTTAATACTATTCTTCTATACCCTGCAAAATAATTACTAACTTATTTGCAAAAAAAACTACACTACATGTACCTTTGTATGTATGTATGTGTTTTATATATGTAGTAAATGTTGTTTTCGTATGTTAAATTCTTTTTATATCAAATTTCTTAAATGAAAATCTTGATTATTTGTTATTAAATCTTTTTTTTTATATAAAAAAAATTCACAGGGCAACTATTAGAATTTGATAACTACATTCCACCTTTTGCAAGTGCAACTGGTAAGGAGATCTTGCAAGGTGTAAATTATGCTTCTGGTTCAGCAGGAATTCGTAACGAGACGGGAAGTCATCTCGTAAGTTTATATACAAAACACATGTCATGAATTTATTGAATTAAATATTATAAAAATTCGATGGCATATGTCCCCTATATGATCAAACTTTTCGTTTACATGTGATAAGACTGAAGTTCATATAAAAATGATTATATGACAAACATTTTATCTTTATATATTTATAGAGTTCGATAAATTATTTTTCAGGGCAATCGAATATATTTGGATTTGCAACTTCAAAACCATCACAACACAATTTTACGAATGGTGGATTTAGTGGGCAATAGAGCTGCAACCAATGCACACTTGAACACATGTTTGTACATTGTTGGAATAGGTAGCAATGACTACATCAACAACTACCTTGCACCCAAACATTACTCAACAAATAGTTTGTACACACCAAGTCAATATGCAACATTATTGGTACAACAATATGGTCAACAACTAAAGGTTCAACATTAACTTCTTTCACTAGTTCAATTTATTCATTCTTAACTTGCAAATTTATTTAGAAAATTTTCAAAGATTATTATAGTGTTAAAAGGGTATGTTGTTGTTGTTTTAAGATCATTATATAGTTAAAAGAGTAGTATGTGTAATGGAATAGATCTATTTTTTTGTTAATAGTTAGGGTTAAGTATATCCTTCTTGTTACTAGTTGGGATCGAATTTGCCCCTAAACTATCCGAAATGGAATAGACTTATCTACCATTAATAGTTGTAGTCAAATTTGTTCCTGAACTATGCGAAATGGAATAGACTTACTTACTGTTAATAGTTGTGGTCAAGTTTGTCCCTGAACTATGCGAAGTAGAACAAATTTGTCCTATGTTAATAGTTGGGGTCAAATATGTCTTTGTTGTAGCCTGTAGGTAAAGCTTGCCCCCGAACTATGTGAAATAAGTTTAGCACCTATGATGTCACCTATCACAACCTTTCACATAGTTCAAGAACAATTTGGACCATTTTATCTAGTTCAAGGCAAATTTGGACTTTTCACATACTTCATTTCGCATAGTTTAGAGACAAATACTAAACGAAACTACTTCTAGATGTCTATGAACTTTTGCTTTTGAATTATAGCACAATCTTGATTTCCTATGTGTTGAATGATTATTTAGCATCGGCTATATACTATTTCCAGGTAGGAATAAAGTTTGTGTACATTTTATCATGTTCAGATCTAACTTGTGAAATTACACTGTGCATGTTATTGTTGTTGTCTTAATATTTGGTTTGATGCTAGACTTTATATGAAGATGGAGCAAGGAAAATAGCCCTATTTGGATTGCCCCAAATAGGTTGCATTCCTCAAGAGTTACAAAAACACAATACAAGAAAGTGTGTGGATTCAACAAATGAAGCAATTCAACTATTCAATGAGAAGCTCAAGTCTCTTGTAACTGATCTGAATACCAACTTCCCACAAGCAAAATTCACCTATATAAATATGTATAGCATTTCATCACTTATGAGTACGTACATCAATCTAAAGTTTTGTTTTTCTCCATTGTATAGAAAATCTCGGAACCTACAATGTTGTTATAGAGACGTTTGACTATATAAAGAACTACTCTTTAATCTATAAATTCAATTTTATTTGTTTTACAGGTACTCTTAGTTTCTTGAATTATCCATGCTGCAAAGTTTCGACTACAACGGCTGAAGGACAATGTGTTTCTGGACAAGCTCCATGCCACCTTAGGGCAGCACATGTGTTTTGGGATAATTTTCATCCTACAGAGAATGGAAATATAATTGCTGTTATGAGAGCATACAATGCTTTTCTACCTTCAGATAGTTATCCTATGGATATTAGTCATTTGATTGAGAGTGGATAATAGCCAATCTGAAGTTTATTGTTAGTACAAATAGATCTATGGTTTAGTCCTAGTTGTCTAATGGAAATAGCTAGCCTCTCTAGTTTCTACGTTCACAAGATAGAGGGGTAAGGTTTTGTGTACATCACCTCTCGTGGAATAGAACTGCACTGAGTATGTTGTTGTTTTTTAGATTTTTTTGAAGGTTGTAATGATCAGTATGTAAACGAGTTGTTCTCCCATTTTGAGCTACAACTAATGGAATATGTAAATGAGTAGTTGATGACTACCTAAACTTTCACTGTATTGGTGACGGTTCGTTTCTCACCTTGTAATCTCCTCTCCTCATTTCCCCATCACTGTGAGATTACGGGAGAGCTGCTTGCGAAAGAAATAAGTCCCTCTAGTTATTCATGGCTTTTGTAGTGTAAGAGGAAAGCACAGAAGAGAAAATACCCCGATATATTCATTTGCACCGAAAAAAAGCTAACCTGAATTGGAAGTCACAGAGCACTCTTCTCTTTTAAGAGCAGCAGCCACCACTCAAACCCGTACTGTGTTTATAATTCGGGAGAGCAGAGATAGGACAAGGTGGTGAATGACAAAAAGGGATGGCTCAGCACGTTATTTTGAGCGATGCAAGTTGTTGGCTAGGAGGACTGGTAAAAGAATGAAACTTCCATGGCCATGGTTAACAAACCCATTGAGGAAGAACAATCTTTCCCAACATTATCAGACCTCCCTAGCTCAGTAAGAACGAGAATTACGGGGAGGTTCCCAGCCCTGGAGAGATGACAGCAGAAAACTCATCGAAATGCATGATTAGCGAAGCACAGATTAGATAAGCAGATGAATTTCCAGAGACCAAAGAGCCAATTCAGTACTAAATGCCCATAGCAATTTACGACATCTAACAAAACTAGGCTAGATTGATTCTCTTAGTACAAGTCAAAGTACAGTTATGCACCTGAGCATTCAGAAACGACAACTTCAAACGTCCACTACTTTCCACATTAATTTACAACTATCTATTCTGCATTTTGCACCTATCTCAAAACAACAGCTGCGTTTCTGAGAGCCAAGTACCTCTGAACATAGTCATTAGGGAGCGACCTTATTGTCTTAAAAACCTCAGTATTAGCATAACGGAGTTTAGTTCTTGGGTCAAAATATGGTGCCTGCATGTCAAACATAAGAGACATTGGTGGGAATGCACAATAAAAATCAGAAAGCAAGCAGAAACTAAGACCATATAATCATAGAAGACACTCAGTTCAAAAGGTACCTCGAATCCTGTTATGTCGCATATCTTTTTGCCAGGATGCATAGAAGGTGGCGTTTCAATGTTAACATCTGCGGAGAAAGAAACAAAGTCAAACCTCGAAATATTCATCAAGCTACGAATTATAGAAAGGAATACATGCAAAATAATGCCTCTAGACTGGGAAACAAATACTCTGTTCCTGAAAACATAATTTGAACAAACAAGTTGTCCAGTGATTGATGATAAAAGTGCAGCATATAAACAAGAAGGATATCATTTCCCCACCTACAATTCAATTCGAAATATAATGGTCTGCAATCACCTTCTAGCTAATAGTCAAATGTCTGGGGGTTCGGAGACTGTTAGCAAATGTTCAGTGATGTTGCTGGAAAATGCAGCAATTTTCAAGGCAGTTTTCATCAGGCTTGACAACAATAGCGCAATGCCGAAAATGCATCTAGATTACACAACCTAATTACTAATAGAACTTAGCAAACACATAATGCTATCCCAACCATTAGCAGCCACAAAATTATGGGAGCACTTAAAGTAAAAGCAATATCTGATCTGGCTGTAAGAGTTCTTCAAGCAAATTCAGTTAGAGCTATTACTACATGGGCAGGCCGTCAGGGGAACGTGGTTGCAATGGGAAATAAAAACTGATGACATGATTTGCAGCTCAATGTGTCCTAGGAAAGAAAATAAACCAACGCTCCGAATTGAACTGAAAGGTTTTCAACTCCTAGGTCTCACAAAAGTTGAAGTGTATTGAGTCAAGGAAATGACACAATCGTTTTATTTTTTGTGAAAAGTAGTATCAATGATGGGTTTAGTAATTTGATTGTCATGATCTAAAAAGTACAAAATTGAACTCAATTTTTATCAAATTATGCAACAAGAATTCAATAAATTGTTTGGGCATTTCAGTATGGATATTAGATGTTATAATCAAAAGCAGTTTTACCTACATCTACTTTTTGTCAATATGCTCATTGGGTATGTTAAACCAAATTTCCAACCAAGTCAGTCGATCAAACTCAGTAGAACTCGACAAAGGTTTGGCTACCCATCAATTTCTCTTTAAGGCAAAGAGAAATATTTGCATACGAACAAAATTATTAAGATCAGCAACTGAAGTAAACTGAATAAATATATCTACATTGTATCTTCTCATATAAAAAAACACACCTATATTGCCGAAACCCAGAACGCGGCTCCATTCTTCATTACAGGCAAACAAATTGAAGTGCATGATTTAAGATCAGAGTACTATGTCTCTTAGTCTGCTTATGCCACTGATCTCAAATGCCCACAGAAAAATTTAAAACAATAAAGGTTGATGACAGGAACTGAAAATGTAGCAATGCTATAGTTTTTTTTGAAATTAAATATTTTTTCTGAAACTATGTAGCAATGCTATAGCTATGCTAAACATAACATGTTTGTGTGAGTTCATCTGCAAATTTCCTTCTCCATCGACCACAATCGATCATCAGTGGAGAAAGTGTAGATTATATTTCTTAATACTGAGAGAAAATGGGCATGAGTGTAGTTCAATCTTGTGGTGTATACGTTTGTAGTGAGTAGGACAATCACTCATTTCTTTTGTATTCGGAGCGACAACCTATCTAATGGATAGGACGGAGGTCTTCTATACCTTTGGTAATTGTATAGGTTCAAATCCTATTGGACACAATCTATTTCCATATATATCTTTTTTCAGATTTCGATAGCAAGAAAGAGAAACAGCATTCGCAGTCCAAAAGAGAGGAAGAAGGCCCTCCTCCAGGAAATAAGGAAATTAATTCTACTGAGAGAGTAGCAAAAGAACTCTACTAGCCTAGAGAAGGCCTAGAGCCGTAGAAAAAACACCTATGTCTCTACCAGTCCCGGAAGAGCGAAAAGCGGGTCAGATTTATGCCGACAGCAGCAAGAGTAAGTCACAAAGCTTATATTGCTCTACCACGACCCTGTTTCACGGTTTAGGAAGCTCCCATTTCGCCCACCACTATAAAAAAAAATGAGAAAATGATCAAATTATCCATATTGTATAGGGTTGGACTAGTTTGGTCAACACATATTTTTCCATCTCCCAAGCCTCATTGTCATTAAAAAACAAACTTTTCTACTGTTCACCTAAAAAAAACAGCCTACACCAGCGATCCCATACGATCACCATCTCTGCCGCAAGACAACACCATTCACCACCAGCATCAGGGATTCATTTTATTTCATCTCATAGACCAGAGAACTCTCATATCTCTGCACCAACATTCACGTATAAACCTCATTCTACCTACCACCTCTCCATTTCACTTGGTGTGCAGCCTATCATGGCTTTAAAGCCAAAAAAGGAAGAATAACAGTTGAAAGAGGAAAGGGAAAAAGAATTCTACAGCCTCAGCCGGGAAACAATCAACAGAGATATAATACGTAGTTGAACTTTCCTTTCCATTTTTCTTGTTTCTGCTTCTCCTAGAAGAGATCCCCATTTGCCCAAATGTGGGTGTGATGTTCTGTGTTCATGGTATCCCAAAAGAACAGCATTTACTGGTAAAGCTTGCAGGAAATGCAATCAAGTAAATCTTATCCTCTTGCCTAGCCATGTGTCAAGCAAGATTTATATGGAGGACAAGCTGCAAAAAGTGAGACTAACATGGTTCATGCATCTGAAGAGGAGATGCATGGACACCCCAGTGCGAGGTGTGAGAGGCTGGTTATGGATGGTTTCAGGATAGGTAGTTGTAGGCTGAAGAAGTATTGGGAGAGGTAATGAGAGAGGCAATTAAACACGGCGCAACTTCAGCTTATCGAGGATAGGACCATATATAGGAGGTTATGGAGGATACAAATTCGGGATAGAGGGTGAGATAGAAAGTCGAGTGTTGTCTTAATCATCCTTCCATTCTAGTAGACAGTAGTCGCATATTACTCCTGTAGTTTCTTGTTATCTCATTTCTGTTACTATTTAACATCATTTGCACTTCGATATCGTATTATTTTGCTGTAGGTACTTTTCCATCTACTCTAACATGCTTTCTTTGTCTTTTGTCTTGATTACTTCATCCCCGTTGTTTTCTTTTTTCAAACAGCTTCATAATCTTTTATATGAGCTGGGGGATCTATCAAAAAATAACTCTCAACCTCCAAAAGCAGGGTTAAGGTCTGCATATACACTAGCCTCCCTAGACCCCACTTGTGGGATTACCACAGCTATGTTGTTGTTGTTGGGTTGTTCTGAGCTTTTGTGTTTATTAGCCACCAGAGATACACTTGAAACACATCCCCATTACATTTAAACATAGTTTTGACTCTATAATAGAGTCCTTAATGGACTAGCAAACTCAATCGACGGGTGTTGTCATTGAGAAGCGGAATACATTATGGATCATTTCAGTTAAAGAATTATACATTAAAAGAAAAAATGTTGTAAAAAGCTAAATTGGAAGATCGAAACTCACAAGTAGGTAGATGAGGAGGATAATTTTCGTAATTTTCTGCTTGTATAATCTGCTTGAGATGTTTCCAGTGCCGTCCTCTAGCTTGTCCTTTAGGGTACTTGTCGTACATCTGAATCTTCTTAAATTTCATGTGAGTTGGAAGTACTAGTTCTGCTTCTAACACTTCTCGCTCCATTAATTCAGATCCGACCGCCGATTGATGCCGGCTATTTACGGTGGTGAAGTTCCTGCCGGTGATTCTCCGACGGGGAAATAAAGGGGTACCAGAAGACAAGGGGAATTAAAGCGGGTTTTACTTATTGAGCTTGGATCTTAACCCGTAATGATATCTATGGGCTTATGATTTTATTTTTATTTTTCGTTTGTCTCTTATGATGAGCGGTGGCAAATGGGCGAGTTGGATCAAATGTGGGCGAGTTAAAATGGGTAATAATTCAATCCGATCATATTTGATATGGTTAAAAATTGATGGAAAATTATTAATTTAAATTAAATGTTAGAACTACAGTTTGATTTAATTGTACCTTGTAGCAAACATGTGTCAGTCGCATCTATCCCTTAAACTCTCGTTCGTCATTCTCCCTCTCTCGCTCGACACTCTCCCACTCGCCTCTCTCGCTTTATACAAATAAAAATGTATAGATCGTGTTTCTCTATGTATAAAGCGAGAGAAAAATGTATATGCACGTGTAAATACATATCTTTGTCATATACGCTTATGATTATACAATATAAATATTTCATAGCCCAATTTTCTTTTGTCTTTCTCTCTTTATCACTTTATATAAATACAAATTATACAAAACAATATATAATTTATGTTTGTATATAGCGGAAGAGAGAACGATATTTGATATACAAACGCTTTATTTCGATTCAATTGTTTACAAATTCAAATATTATACAGATATACAAACACATAAAAATGAATTGAGAGGTTGTCAATGATTTATACAAACGAGAAACTGCGTAAATTTATACAATTGGCCTACCAGTGAAATTATACAAATTTGAAAAGAAGTCGGCAAACTATACAATTGTTTCTTTTGAATATATGTATAGCTAAATAGCATAACAAAGTTCGCTATGGAATTCAATTAAGCAAACTATAGTTATAACATATAAATATAATTTTTATTTTGCTATATTTAAAAGTTGCTCAAAATTGATTGGATGGTAAATAAGTTTGAGTAAATGTTAGTTTATTCATATTTTCATGAATTAATAGTACTTTATTTAAGAATTCAATACGAAAAAATATCTTTTAGTCTTTCTTTAGATGAAAAATGTTGAGCATACTTTGTTTAGTTTTCTTTTCTAATTTTATTATCTTGCGTTTTTCTGTTTTTTATTTCATTCTAAAATTAGGTTTTGTCCATTTGAAATGAAGTGGACCTTTGATCGTGTTTTAACAAAAAAAAAAGAGTTTATTGTATCATAAATTTTTTTAAAAAAAATCCTATAACTTTTCCATATAAAATAAATTCATGTGATAACAATATGAAATATTTTAAATTTCATAGTAAATGAATATTTACATTTTGGGACTAAAACATGCTTAATGCCTTTAAGAAATGTCAATACTAATACACAATTTGCTTATTTTACACTATTATTTATTATTTAATATAAAATTAAATAAAATAAAAAACATAATTATAATTAACAAAAGAAATGTATATTTGGCTAATTCATACTTTACCCTTTACTCATACTCTATCCATATTTTTATGTGTCAAATATGGATATCAACCCATATTTTACCCATGTGAAAAATCACTCACCCAATCCGTTAAAATATGGGCGAGTTGAGGGAATCACCAAAATATGAGCTCATTTTGCTGACACTACTTACAATTAAACAATCATTATCTTACTTATAATTAGTGTAAGTGATTGTAGTCAAATATAATAATTCAAATAAATTGGGACTGAATTTCGAGTGAAATATTATGAGAAAATGTTATTTGGGATGGTTGGTTTACTTTAGGTTTTATTAGATCTTATTCCATAAAAAATTAGAGAAAATACACAAGTACCCCTTCAACCTATGCTCGAAATTCCATAGATACACTTATACTATACTAAGATCCTATTACCCCCCTGAACTTATTTTATAAGTAATTTTTTGCCCCTTTTCGGCCTACGTGGCACTAGCTTGAAAAAAAAGTCAACCAATGTTGGACCCACAAGATAGTGTCATGTAGGCCAAAAAGGGGTAGAAAATTATTAATAAAATAAGTTCAGGGGGTAATAGGACCTTAGTATAATATAAGTGTGTCTATGAGATTTCAGACATAGGTTGGGGGGTACTTGTGCATTATCCCAAAAATTTAAATAATAGATTGAGATTATATTTAATGCAATATTAACGTAATATTTAGATGTTGTTTTTCTAATGGATATAAAGACTATAACGATTCTCCCGTCTCATAATTAGTGACACTCGAATATTTGCAATGATACATGCATAATTTGATTTTTCTTCTTTCTTTCATGTACTTTTACTTTAACATGTTCTTGAACGTTTAGCTTTCATTTCAAATCCCTTCCGAGCCTTCAAAATATTGACTTGATGCAAAACATTTGACCTTCATATCTTGGCGTATATGGATCAATATGGGAGATCATAATCTAAATTTAATTTCAATTTTGAAGTCGATATCGGAATAACTAACGATAAAGAAACTTATGCGATAAAACATTATTCACTTTCTAACACAATGGTGGAGCATCTCTTATATTCCTTAAATTTTCTACAAAATTTAACCATTATATATAAAGGAGAAATAATATATTTAATCGTGTTTCATAGTTATAGTTTGTGTATAATTTTTGGGTAACGTTGTATAACTGAGCTATTTTTGTATAAACTCAAAACAACGAAGTAATACAAACATTAACAATTATACAAATTATATTATACAAAATTACATAATACAAAAGTCTATAACTATACAATTTTTGAATTATACAAACGTGCAAATCATTCATACTCGAAACCCCAACCCACACAATTATCATTGAATGTTGGTCACAAGTTGTAATTAACTAAAACTATAACCATGACAACTTATTAGCTAGTACATGTTTGCTTAACCATGTAATTTTTCCTATAAAAAACAAAGGGAAAATTGTATATAATAGCAAACTATTAATTCAAATCAAATGGTATAATCACAACTTGATTTAATTGTAACCCATAACAAATAGTTGTCATTCGCCTCTCTCCCTGAATTCCTCGCTCTCCACTCTCCCGATCTCCCTCGACAGTCTCCCCCTCACCTCTCTCACTTTATACAAATACAAATATATAAATGCGTTTGTGTTTGTATAAAGCGAGAGAAAACTGTATATATACATATCTTTTCGTTCGCCTCCTCTTCCTAATCTCGCTCGCGACTCTCACTCATCTCTCTCACTTTTATACAGTATAAATTGCGTTTGTGTTTGTATAAAGAGAGAGAAAATTGTACATAAAAATACAAATACATATATTTTCTGTCGTATACACTTATAATTATACAAATGCAGATCTTCGCTGACCTAGTTTTCTTTTGTCCTTCACTTTTTCTCGCTTTATACATACACAAATTATACAATTAATTCATATATGTATACCGAAATATACATATTAATAGCCACATTCGTATATTTATACCGAAATATACATATTAACAATCATCATATATGTATTACTGAAACATACATATTAGATTCTTAGCAAACATAAAGTTTGCTATGAAGCATAATTATACAAACTATAACTTTAACATACAAATATGATTTTTATGTTTATTAAACGTAAAATTTACTCAAAAATAAATAAATCTATTTTTTCTACTATGGCAACTTTAACCCGTAGCTGGAGATAAGCCCAATGGGCCACTTCATATTGGGCTTTCAACAAAGCCCTATGTAAACATCTCTCCTTATTAGCATTACCCCTTCACTCTTCACTGGAAAAAAACCCTAAACTTCTGAATACAGAGAGAGCCGCAGAGTTTGCGCAGGAAGAAGCTCTCATCCAGAGCAAAAATGGTGAGAGGAAACAAAATTATTCACTTTCCTTCTTCTCCGTTTTCAGTTTTCTCTAAGCAATTCACTGATTGTAATCTCTTAACTTTTTCTTTATTTTTTGTTTTGATTTTTGCAGACTTTCAAGCGAAGGAACGGAGGTCGTAACAAGCATGGACGTGGCCATGTCAAGTTCATCCGCTGCTCTAACTGCGGCAAATGCTGCCCTAAGGTCCTTTCTCTATTGATTTTTTTAATATATATGAAAACAACTAATCGGATCCAGTATTTTATGATAATGTTTAGCGGCCTAGTGAATAATCAGTTCATGTATTAGTGTTGTGTGTTTATATGTGCAGATAATTTTAACGCAAGTGTATATTTAAACAGTGAAATTATATGATTACAGTTTTGAGTAGAAGATAGTGGTGTTCATGTTGTCCATTGTGAATATAGATCCGTTAATATGTGAATGCAAATTAAAAAGATAAGTAAATGCATGATGTGTTTTTTTGTTGAAACATTTTCTATATATGTATTATTTTATGTGAATTAACTGAATTGGATCCTGGAGTTTAAGTTTGTGGTAGATGACAATTAATAATGTATTAGTGTTTTGTGTAAATATGTGAAGATTTTGTTATGTGAGTGTATAATTTAATATTTGAAATTATATGATTATAATTTTGAGTAGAATATGGTGCTTGGTCCAATGAGAATGTTGATCATTTCACACGTGAATTCTTATTAGAAAGAAATTAACATTTGCACAATGAGTTTATTGTAGACGGTTATAATTTTCTTTAGTTTGGTGTCCTTTTATGGAGGAGGGTATGGCTAAGGTTGCACTCACACCACCCTCCGTACACTCCACTTATGGGTTTACATGGGATATTTTGTTGTTGCCTCCTATATGGAGGCAAGGTGTTCTAGATTTGAGTACTTTTGGTGCTCTGTTCGATAGTGTTTCTTAAATAAAAATTTCCTCTAAGTGATGATTAGGATGCGCTATTGGGCATTGTATTTTGTAGTTGTAGCTGAAATGAAATAAGAGATAGTCATGCAAATGATGTTTTAATTTTAAAAGAAGTGAATGTGGTTTAGATATAAAAAATGCAGACTAGGGATCAAATTAAGCATTAAGGGGTGCTCTGGCTCAAGTGGAGGATTTCCCAAGATCATTTTGTGTGATTAAAACAAGGTCTCTAATATGGATAACTTAATCAATTCCAAAATATATACCGGGATAACCCACAGTACAAGAAAGTTTGATTTTTTCCTGCTAATTTTCACATATGTTTCATCCTACCATCAGTTTCATGCCGGATGCTACATTCTCTACTGTTAAAACCAATATTATGGGGGTAGCCTGCAAATGACTATTGTAGAAGCTCCTTATACCCCTTTGTTTTGCATTTGATCTCTTAGTATTAATAATACAAGACCATTTCTGCTATTATTTTCAAATTAGCTGATGTTATTAGATCTATCTGGGTTTCAGGACAAGGCCATCAAGAGATTCCTTGTGAGGAACATTGTTGAACAAGCTGCTGTACGTGATGTTCAGGAAGCTTGTGCTTTTGAATGTGAGATTCTTATATCATTTTCAAATCCTATGTATTGCACAATAGTTACCTAGAATTAACATTACTTTGTCCTCTATATGCAGTGTACACTCTTCCTAAGCTATATTTGAAGATGCAGTACTGTGTTTCATGTGCAATTCACTCCAAGGTGGTTAGAGTCCGCTCTCGTACTGATAGGAGAGTTCGTGAGCCTCCACAGCGTTTCAGGCGCCCAAGGGTATTCCATCCTCCATATTATCTTCTTAGCTTTGAGATAAAGTTTCCTTGATATGTGAATTTTGGAATGGTATTAAACTGTGTATGAAACGGACCTTGACTATACATGATGGTACCCATTCTGACATTTGGTTGATCTCATAGCTCACTTTGTTATTCCACCTACATATAGAGAATGTATGTTGCTCAAACTCTCCAAAATGTTTTTGCACCTGTTGTGGTATTCTTTCAAATGCACTGCTTTTGGAGGATTTGCACACACATGGTGGCATATTTGAATAGTTTGAGCAACATAGCATGAGCCAGGAAATACTATTTGCCTGCTGTTGGATATAAGTACGAAGAAGGATATCAACACAGTTTTTGTCACACAGACTCGCTCAAATATTGCCTATCTGTTCTATTTGCTATTTGTATAGAATATTAACGAGGTTTCTTCATGAACTTTGCCATTCTATAATATTCTTTTGCTCACTTGGATTTTGTTTTTTCTGTGATTACTCCAGGATGATCTCCCAAAGACAGGTCAAGCTCCACGCCCCGCTGGAGGACCCCCTGCTGCTCCACGCACTTAAATTATTAGGATTCAGGTTTTGGTTAATCTGATAGTTATGGCGTGTTTTACATGTGGTTTTGACATATGTACTGTTTTCATTTAGATAATGGGACATATTACCATTTTATGGAATTAAATTTTGAATGGAAACCAGATATTTAAGTTCTCTGAATGGACGGCTTTTAATTTGTGTTCACGATAACTTGCCAACGTCTGGCTGAATGGTGTTATTAGTTATTTCATTTTCCTGTTTGACATTGATGGATAGGATAATTCTTCCTTGTATTTTGGCATGTGAGCAGTTGGTACTTGTCGTCCTTTCAAGAATACAAGGATTATTGTATAGACACATGAACCAAATAGATGATTAATATTTAGTAGCAATAATTTGCGCGAGCATTGAATAATCATGTCATGATGAAAGTTCAACCTTTAAAGTGTTCTATATGTTACCCTATTTGACAATATTAGAGTTCTGTGACTTTGTATGGTCTTTCTCTGCCTGCTCTCTGTCACTTGTGTGTTCAAAGTGGTTATCTTGTAAGAGTAGTCAATCGACAGAAATGAGAATAGGATGATAACGACAGACAGGAATTGTGTGTGTGTATATATATATACACGTATTTGGGATATGCCTGCCTAGATTACTCCGATGTGTGATTTGATTGAAATTCTGATCGTACAGACTCGGAAGGTGAAACTCTCATTCCAGTCAATCCGATTGGGATGCCTCGGACATGACATGTTACTTGGACAGAGTAACGTGCTTCCTCAAGGTAGAGTTCGTTTTATAATAGGAGCCCCAGGTTCTCAAAAATGAGTATTGACTAGGTTACACTAATCCTTATGATTGGTAAAAATATAGAAAAAACTAGAACTAGATGGAGTCCTCAGTGAAGCACTATTTAAGGTAAAGGAGGAAGAAACATCTTTATATTTTTGTGCTATACAATTTAATGTGACCACATACATGGATGCAAATTAAGTTGTGCATGCCAAAATTCCAATAATTAGGAAAAATTGTACTTGTATTTATAAATGTGAAGTAAGGTGCAGTAAGATAGAGATATGAAGGCTGTGATTATGCAGAGCAAGTAATGCATAACATAAACTTGTCCAAATTCTCACCTAAAAGTAAATATATGAAATCAGCTCAAATTGATGAAAAAATTGACTTTGATTCGATTTTAAAGTAGAAAATCTCAATGGGGACAAAGTTATTTAGCTTGTGTATATTACACGCTCACATAATGTTGGTTCTATGCTATACAAATTAAAGCATATGCCTTAGGCTCTCAATTTTTGTGGGGGCGACTCACACATAGGATGTTTGGATTATTTTTTAGAAGCAAAACGTGATAATTATTTTGGGACTAAATGAGTATAATAACAAAATGTGATAATAATTTTAGGCGGAGGAGTATGTATTTTTATTAGAGCTGTCAATATGGGCTAATTCATATAGGTTTTGATATTTTACGGGTCAAGCCAGGCTAGCTCATTTCTGGTTTGGGCCAGAAAATGGCCGGCCCAACCCACAAGTACGTGGGTTACAGACTTGTCGGGCCAGTCAACTTTTTAAAAAATTATATTATTTTTAGAATTATTAAATTAAATTATAAATTATAAATTAAAAATATTATCATAAATATCGACAAAATAGTATTACCTGATTTTAATGTTACTATTTTTTTTATCAAACCACAACTAAAATTATTTTTATAATATTTATTAAGTTTTTTTCAAGTAAAGTAAAAGTATAAATATCTAAATAAAAATATTAACCTAATTGTTTTGAGTTTGGACTCTATTTAATTTTAAATTTTAATATTATATTATATTTTTTAATTAATTTTTTTGACCCTACCGATATTTCTCAAGCCCCACAAATCAGCAGGCTTATTCAGGCCAGACTAAAATGCCCTTTTCTCAAATGGGCTCCAATAATCGTAGCCCAGTCCTATTAAATCTCGGGTTGGGCCAGGCTGGCCCAACAGGCTTAGCTCATATTGACGACTCTAATTTTTACCTATAGTTATGTATTGATTGATTAATCTCCTAGATCTGTTTTCTTATATATTCTAGTAATACTTACTGTATTTTTCTTTCTACAAATGATATTTGTTTTATCTTATAATCGTGGTGTTCTGTTAGTTTTATTGTTGGTTATTAAGTGTAATATTCATGTATTAAGATGAATGTAACTATTGTTATGCCGATATATCAGTTTATAAGAATAATTGATCTTACATAATTAATTTATGCATTACTAATAATCGCCTTATTAATCAACAATTATGGACAAAAGAAGACACTAATATAATGTAATAATAAAAAACATTATCTTTATCCAAAGTTGTAACCTAATAAGTACAAGATCTAAAATTATGAAACTAATAGAACTTTTATCTTCCTGATTAAGTTGGACAAAGACCTCCAAAATAGTACATTGGTGATTTTTAATATTTAACTTCTTGTCCTAAATTAAGTAATATTTAGTTAGTATTCATGTTTTATTTTATGTGAAGGTGATACTATTTGGAAAGTCATACAATTTTATTTGACTAAATATCTCGAATCATCATGTTGACTTGTATAAAAAAAATTATTAAAGAATTTGAATAGTGTATACCAAACTTCTTAATCAATAAGTTTCGATTGACCTTCCTTTACATAAATATTATTTTCAAGTGACGTCAATGTTGTTTATATATACATTTTTCAAGGAACTATCATTTACTTCGAAGGTAAAAATAGAGTATGTGTACAACTAGTCTTACCAAATTTCACTTTGGAGATCATACTGAATATATTTTGATCTCCAAAATATATTTTTGCTGTCATCGCATATTTACTAATATAAATTGAATTTTTTTTTGTCAAGATGTAGAGAGTACCCTAGGTATTTGTGGTTAAAAAAACTCAACTTTCATGAGAAAGACAAGACATCATGAAAATGTCTCAACACATCAATGTTACATACATAGTCATAAGTTTTTTTTGATATGGACCAAACAACCTAAAGGGAAAACATGCCAAAGATAATTTCTAATCAACAAGACAAACAACTTCATACATATATATGTTAATTTGAATTGAAAGTTCTTGAAAAAAAAAAAGTATTTTCAAGTACCAAACATATATACCAACTACCAACTATTGTGTTCATATGTTTTTGTCTTTACTTCTTTGCCTTTGGAATCTAAGGTGGGGGAAAATGATAGATTGATTGAAAGGGTAGAAGTTGCTTTGAATTTATTTTTTTGGGTAGTGTGAAATTAATTTTATTAGAAAAAAAATATGTTTGACCTTCTATTTGATACCATAATTACACATAAAAGTTAAGGGATAATGATAATGATAAGCATAACTTGATACGTTTAATTACTCTCCTTTTAATTTGTAGTTTAATACAAAGATCAATTGTTTTTGTTAAATTAGCTATATGTGTTTGTGTATTATCAATGATTTCTTTAATGGAAAACTTTCACATATAGCAAACATAAAATTTCATATTTGTATGCTATAACAAAGTTTGCTTAATTACACTCCATAGCAAACATATAAATGTATAATTTGTTATACATATACAATTGAAACGAATTGTATAAAACGAAGTGTATAAAACGAGAAAGAGAAAGATACTTCGGCAGAGAATTGTATAAAACGAATTGTATAATTATAAGTGTATAGAACGATCATATACAATTTGAATTTGTATAAAATGAGAAAGAGAGAAAGGCAAAAGAGACTTGGGCAGGGAATATACAATTGAATCAAATCGTATAAAACGAGAAAGAGAGAAAGACAAAAGAAACTGGGTAGGGGAGTATTTTTTATTGTATAATTATAAATGTATAGGACGAAAATATATGTATTTGCATGTGTATATACAATTTTCTCTGCTTAATACAAGCAGAAACGCAATTTATACATTTCGTTTCTGTTTGTATAAGTGAGAGACGCGAGGATGGCGATCGAAATTAGGGAGAATGACGAGCGAGATCAGGGTGAGGGAAACAAAAATATATGTATTTATACAATTTCATCTCGCTTTATACAAATAGAAGCAAATTTTATACACTTGTGTTTGTATAAAAGTGAGAGGAAGCGAGCTAGAGATGAGAGTGGCGGGCGAGAGTTTGAGGGAGAAAGGTGACAGACAAACAGTTTGCTACAGGACACAATTAAATCAAAGGATAATTATAGCAATTAATTTGATTTATTAATTTGCCATTATATACAATTTTCCTTATATTGTTTAATTAAGTTGAAAAAACGAAAGTAAAAGATTACAACTTACAAGAATGTAATGTTTATCGTTGATCAATGAGTTCAAGATATATAGCATCTTTTATACATTAAATTAAATTGTTTGATTTAATATAAAATCAGACAAAAAATAAGTGTTTAATTAGTATTTCAATTACAAATAAAAAAAAGGAGAAATATAAATAAAAACCATGAACCTGATATATAAGTTAGTAGTTCTAAAACAATTATACATACTAATAGCGTAAATATTACGTTATTAATATAATTTAATCTATTTTAATAAATCATCGATCTTATTTTTCAAGTAATTACCTCTACCAATTGACTATCGCATAATGTATATGGCGAATTTATTAGTCATTTTATAGTGCACGTGAATTTATGTCTTTTTTTCTAAAATTAAATAGTTTATAACCATATTTTCAAAAGTTGATCAAAATATGTACATGATTGATTTCTGAGTTATTTACTCGAAGGAATTAGAATTCATTTCCACTCATTACTTTCTTTTTTTTTTCTCTTTATTTAAATTTAATGATGCCTAGATTCGATTCTGCGTTATAAGTTCAACCTCTCTCCCCGCTCCCCCCACCCCCCTAAAATGACTTGTTGCTTTCTATTGGAAAAACTTTAGCCATGTTTATGAAAATCAATAATAGAGTGACTACCCTACCTAAATATTTCCATTACTAATGCATTATAGTAATATTGAAAGCAAGATGAAGAAAGTGACATAGAACTACCTAAATACCTTTTTGAAAAATCAAAGACAAATATCATACTCTCTAGTCTCTCCGTCTCATTTTACGTAACATTTTTTATTTTTTAGTCTATTTAAAAAAAATGTCATCTTATATAATTAAAAACAATATTTTAAAACTTTTTTTTAATTCATAATGAAAGGATTTACAGTCACAACGTCAGATATTTTAGACTATAAATTTAAAATCTCTTTTATTTTTATAATTTAAACATTATATCAAGTCAAATAATATCGAATAAAATCCTGAGATAGATGGAATATATATTAAGATAACAAAGGGAGACTTGTATATAAGTAGTATACATGTCAATTTTTTGTGGAACAAATGTAGGCTCAATTATGGGCATTACGTACGTGTGATCCTTTTCAACTCAACACATGACTTGATTGTGTTTCCATTTATCTCTTTTCCTAAGTTTAACGTGTTATAGCAGGTTAATAATTATTTTAATATTACTCGATAAGTATTTATACGCAAGGTAATTGTGTAAACACTTTAAAGGTAAATTACATATATTCTAATATTAAAATATTTAAACTAAAGAGATATTTATGCTTACATGTTTAAGGTGCAAGAAAATGTTACTAATAATTGATATATCATATGAAATTACATGTATTTGAAAGTTTATATTCACAGGTATTTATCAATCGTTATTTTCATAATATTTCGATATCTATTTGATAAACTATATTTTGTTTATTCGACAAAGTTGTATAAGAATTCAGAAACTTGATATTTGTTATAATTCGTAGGATTTTCGTATTTATAAAGAAAATGTCTTTAAAAATCAAAATTACATATTTAAATAATTTTTTTATATCAAATCAAATTGATTTCGTATTATAAATTTTAAATCATAATTTCATATCATATACCTAAACGAACGTTACTAGTTATAGGGGTATTAAAAAGGAGAGTAATTTTATTTTTATTTTTATGGATACTGAAGCCAGCAGGGAAAAGTCTGCAGGAGAATCTCTGAACCAAACATGGTAAAACAGAGGAAAGTGCCACTTTTACCGCATTTCTTCGTTTGATATTCGATATTTATATTTACATTTAACTGTTTAAATTTATGCAATATAAAATTCTACTAGAGAAAAAAATACTTTTTATCAAAAAAAAAAATTAATATAAAAAACTCGAACCTGAAACCTCTAATTAAAAAAGAGCAACTCTATGCCTCTATTCACTATAGCACATTCGATATAAACAATCTCTTTACGTTAATTGTAACTCTTTTTTTAAAAATAAAATGATATATATACATAAATTCTTCAAGTTATATACTCTAACGATATAAAAGAATAATAATTAAAATTTCAACTCATAATAACATGTGACTATACACACTCTATTTTTAAAATTATCGTATCAGACTTATTATTATAAGAAAATTATATATATATATATATATATATATATATATATATATATTATATATATATATATTTGCATATAATTTAAATTCTTTTTTTCTTGATTAGTACATTTATCATTGTGCATATGTTCTCTCCTCAGTCATTCCAAATATTTTTCTTCTCAATATCTCCACCACTTCTTCACAAAATTTGAACATCCAAAATATAATTAAAAGAACAAAAATAAATCTTGAAAATCCCAATTTTCTTAAATCTTTGTGATTAATTAATTGCATGGGATTTAATTTTTGATATAATAATATTTATTTTTGGTCATCATAATTTTTGTTCTTGTTGATGGAGTATTACTATTGCAGTGTTAGATGGAGGATTATACACAAAAAGATCCTTCTATTTTTTACACTCTCATTCTTCTTTTTTGTAGCCTACAAAACCCTCAATTCTACAAGTCTCTTTGGTAAGTTTTATATTTTATTTTTCATAGTTTAAACACACACACTAATCATGTATATAATACCGAGAGAATCTATCTGAAACAATTTTTTTTACTTAAAAAATAAGAGATAAGATTTGTATATATTTTATTTTTTTCAAATCTCGCGGGGTTAAATTAGTATTCCTTCTGTTTCTAAGTAAGTGATGTTTTAGAATTATCATTTTTCCTTGGTAAGTTTTATATTTTATTTTTCATAGTTTAAATATACACACTAATCATGTATGTACTTTGCGGATGATCTATCAAAAATAATTTTTTATATATTTATAAAATTAGAGATAAAATTTATATATATTTTATTTTTTTCAAATCTTCGGTAAACTAGTATTCGTTCTTTCTAAGTAAGTGTTGTTTTAGACTTGTCATTTGTATTTAAATAAATTACTTTTTTTTTAGAAGAAGAGATTAAAAATGTTTTTTTTTTTCTTTTTTATCTTTCTTTAAACAAAGGGAGTTTTACATAATCAATAAACTAGTAAAAAGGTTATTTCTTTTTAAGGTATTTATTGAGGATAATTTCATAAAAGTATATTTTATTTTCTAGAAATGAGTAATTTGTATAAGCTAAAAACACCAGTTATTTTTGAAACAACAAAAGTATATTGTTGTCATTTATTTATCAAAATAATAAAAGTACTTTATAAGGATTTTAATGTTAAAGATCTTTATACATGAAGTGTAATTTACTTAATATTGAATCATTTTTTATGTACTTTCCATATAATTTTCAAGTAAATTAATTTTATTTTATAAATTTTAAAAAGAATTTATATTCGAATTTATAATTGAAATTAAATGTTTTCATCTATGCAGAGATCAATTTTGGATTGGCTGCTAAAGCTGATTTTTCCATCCAGGTTTGATCACTTTAACTATGTATTTTTTAGTCATTTTAAGTGTATATTCAATGTATAAAAAGTATATAATTAGTGTGAATATACTTGCTATAATTCTCACTCATAAATAGATAAAGATTAGGCTAATAATGCAATCAATTTAGTTATATGGTGACAAACCTACATGAATTACCTTATAAACACAATATTAAGTTACAAATTAAAATTAGTATGAGAAAAATAGAGTTGTGTGTTTATTTTAACTTAATCTATCTTCGAGCATGCTTGAATGAGTTTATAGCTTAATTATGATTTATAAGTCAAAATTCATAAATTAGAATTTCTAATTTATAACTTTTTTTTATTAATCTGACTTTAAAATAACTGATTTTAATTTTTTTTCGTCAAACATTAAAAAAATATTTTAAGTTGAAAATATCTAAAATAAGTCAATTAAAACTGACTCGTATACAAAATATCTAAAACAAGGGTAAATTTGATCATATTTTCAATAAGCATTGTAAATATCTTACGTGTTGGTTCTCCCAAAATATACATACAATTTCAATTACAATTAAATTTTTTACGTGTAGATATAATGAATTTGCTACGTTTTGCAAAAAAAAGTTACTATATACATTTTGAAAAAACACAAACTCTTGTTGTATATTACAAAAATATCCACTTATAATACTATTTATGAAATTTTCTCTTTAATGATTTAGTCCGTTTGTTATGTTTATTTATTTTTCTTTTGTGTGCTCTACAATTATCAAATAATTCTTCAAATAGACGTTAGTGCGTCTCTCATAGACAAATATCAACAACTCATTTCACTTCTATTGCATGTGTGGTATTTTTCATCAGTCAATATCAGATCGACCTTTAGATCACTAAGTACCTTAGGAATGATTCGATCATGAAGCTACTTCGAATAGACATGAGTGTGAGCCTCTCGTAGACAAATATCAATGACACATTCCCCTTCTACTGCATGCGTTGTAGTTTTCATCAATCAATATCAGATCGACCTTTAGATCACTATATATACCTTATGAGTGATTCAATCATAAAGCTACTTTCTAGATATGGATGTTTTTTCTACACATTATGTATCGATAATTGAATGCAGATTCACATTATCAATCGATAAATAAGAAAAAATTATGTAAATAATGAGACCGACCTCACATAAAAGTCTTTCTTTTCTCTTATTGTGCTTTCCCAATTATCAAATAATTCCAAAAATATAAAAATCAGTAGTCCTTTTTGTCTTCATCCCAAGTATTCAGTCTCAATTTTAGAATTTTCTTTCAACCAGCGCTTTAAACGGAACAATGTCTCCCATATGGTGTAACTAAGCCCACATGTTTAGTAACCTATCGTTTTCGATTTATTTATCATATTTTAATATTATACAAAATTTAAGAAAAGCTATAACGAAAATTTTTAAATTTTATTATCTTAAATAAAAGATATATTAAATATATTAAAATATTCTTTAATTATATAGTCTTAATTATGTCAGGTAAAAAATTTGAATTAAAAAGTTGTTAAAAGAGAAAAGAGACATTCTCTATTAAAACAGACTAAAAAGAAAATATAGATAAAACAAATTGAAATATAGGAATAATAGATTATAGTCCAAAATAACTCAACTAAAAACTTAAACTTTGAAAATTTAACTAAACACATTGATATTATATAGTATATATAATTTCCCCTCAAATTATATATCATTTTTTTATATTTATCTAAATTTTTAATATTTACGACAATAACATATTTGATGTAATTTCATAAGATTGAAAAATCCGAGGATAGCGTGTAAGCAAGTTGCAATTACATTAATAGATAATTATAGTGTTTTTAATAGATCCTTCGACTATCAACATATAAATATTTTAATAAATATTTGATGTCCATAGGTATGGTATAGTTATTATAATTTTAAATATATTTTCTATTTTTTTAAAAAAAATAATTAAATCTTGATATTATTTTGAGCTAGAGATTCAAGAAGGCGACGACAAATACAAGGAGAATTTTAGGTGGCGTAGGATCATCGCCGCCGCGGTGCATCTTAAAATGCGGCAGATGCACGCCATGTCATCCGGTCCACGTGGCGGTGCCACCGGGGACTCCGGTGACTGCAGAGTACTACCCAGAAGCATGGAGGTGCAAGTGTGGCAACAAGTTGTACATGCCCTAATTTATATAACGAAAATTGTGAAGGACATAAATGTCATTAATTAATTTACATTTAATTAATGACTAGATAGCTAGGAATATCAAAATGAACTAATTAATTATTGACTCTTACTTTATATTATGGGAGGAAATTAATGATAGTGATAATATTAATTAGCTATTTGTGTATGTCAATACTAATTCAGAGCCACTTAATTTGTTCTCCAATTTTTCGAATTTAAGTTATATAAATTTAACTATTAATCAGAGTTTCATATTTTGTGATGGTTCAGAGTTTTGACATGTACCCATACTTTATATATTAAATATTAAAAAATAATTATAAAAGAAATCGAAGAAGGACATAAATTATATCTATGATTTCGTAAAAAAATTACACTGTAAATATATAGAGGAGACTTTTTTCCTTTTAATTATTTTCAAGAACGAGGGAACAAAAATTAGAATTATTTATAGATGTTCTATTATTAGTAGAGTCAAAATTTAAAATTTATTAATTTAAAATTCTAATTTATTCAAATTAATTGGTTTTAACACAACAATTTACATATATATTTTATAAGTATTTTAAAATTAATGTAAAAATGTAAATTATAATTTTAAAATTTTAGCAAATTTATAATTAAAATTTTAACTCCGTCCTCGAGCACGGTGTTCAAAGCCAGAAGGAGCTGGGATATTTGGCTTGTATTAGCAGAGTGGTATGTCATGTCTGCTATTCAACTTTGGGGGCCTTAAATGGGCAGAAATAACATGCAAATGCCCATGTTTGTGTAAGACGACGTTCGAGAGACGAATTCAATATTTAAATTTAATAATTTAGTTATATTATTAATTTTATGTTCCGATAAAGAGAAGAGGCGAGGGTTAGTTGAAAACTTTTTTATTTTGTAAATATAAAGATAACGTTGTGTATATTTTATAAAAAATGAGTTTGGTGCAATCGGTAAAGTTATTGTTATGTAATTAGAAGGTTACACGTTTAAATTGTGAAAGTAATCTCTTACAGAAATATAAGGTAAGACTGTGTACGATAAGACCCTTATAAGTGTGTCCCTTCTATAATATACCGCTCATATCGAAGAAAACTTAATGTACAAAAGAACTTGAATTATTAAACATCCAAAGGTGGGCACCATACAAAGATTGAATGATCATGTTATAAAACTCCTATTCAGATATTTGGAAAAAAAATTCTTTTATTTAATAACAAAAAAAAAGGGATACATATTGCGTTCGAACGAATTCAATATTTCAAAATCCTATCTGACAATATACTAATTTAAAATTCAAAATCCGTCTCAAATTAAACCCAAATTCTATTTATTTTTAGAATGTTACAAACCATAACTCATCAGCATAACAGCCTGATCAATTATAGAGGGGCATACAGTTGGTACATTAATTATCAAAATTTAATGTTTTAAACTCATTTTATGTGTTATTGTAATTTACTAAATACGTATAATAATGAATTCTAAACCTAGCAAATTAGTATAAACCTTGATAACATTCTATATTGGAAATCAAAAAATTTCAAATTCTAAATCGTCTTTAATTACAAATTATTTCTTGGGCTGGAATTTTTATTTCTTACCACTGACAGAAATGGGCATGGCCATGAAATGGGCTTTTTATAGGATTAATGGGCTACTTCCATCTTTTAGGTGGAGGAACTTTAACATATAGCCACTTAAAAATAGCTTAATTACTCTCCATAGCAATAGTTTGATAGTTACATTTCGTAACTACATGTTATATGGAGGAGAGAGGTGAGTGAGACTGAGAGAGAGAGGATATAGGATAGAGAGAGGGGGAAAAGAGTAAGAGAGAGGTGATTTGTATATGTATCGGTTAGATAATTGTATATTATGCATATGTATTTGTATATATAGCAAGTGAAAATAGGAGAGAGAGGAGAGAGGCGAGCGAGAGAGGGCGTAGAGTGGGAGAGAAGTGAATTGTATATGTATATAATTATATATTATACATATACATTTGTATATAGTGCAAGCGCGATCGGGAGAGGGGGGAGAGAGGCGAGCGAGAGAGGAGATAAAGTGGGAGAGAGGTGAATCTTATATGTATATAGGTTAAATAATTGTATATAATACATATTGATTTGTATATTCTGACGAATTATACATATACAAACATGACTAATTACATAAACTCGAAGTCAGCCCTCATAATTCATGTATAATGTTAGTCGTGAGTGGTAATTATAGCAAACTATAACTATGATGAGTAATTAAATAATATAAATTTGCTTTGTTGCGTAATTTTCCCTTTTAGGTATATGCTTCTCAAGATAGATTTTAAAAACTAATAAATTTTCATAAATAAATAATGTTTTTAACTAGGTTCATTTTTTCTTCTATACTTCTGATTGAGCTTTAAGATAATGATAGAGGTTAAATTCTTACTCTAAGCCAGTAGGTCGATAATTTGCAAGTATTAACTCTTTTTTTCTTCTTCATAATAGGTCAACTCAAAGAGAAAAATGCACGAGACGCATTAGTAATTTTTTTGCCTCGCTTTCTAGTGAAAAAAAAATCGTTATCATTCAGGAATTAATTGCACATGAATAGATTCTTTATGTAACGAAAGAAAACAATTTTTTCCAAATTTTTCAAAAACATAAATGAAATTCTTTTAATAAGACATATATATACATTAACAAAGAAGGTAATAAGAATATATTTGATTCTCCAAATAATTATACTAGATAGTGCCAAAGAGACATATATACTAATAATTATAGAGTTAGGTGAACATTATAGTGTCTCATAGATCTCAAAGATCACTAGATAAGCTTCAATAATTAAAAAAAATCCATTAACATGCATGCTTACTCATTCCCTCATATGACTCTATCTCCTTCATCCTATCTTTGTTCACCTAATTAATTTTTCTATTAGTCACTTTTGTTTCAATTCATGTGAACATAGCTATTTTTTAATTATTTTTTTTTCAAAATTTATGATTTTAGCATGTTTTTAACATTTCATTGGTTAATTTTAAAATTTTATAACTTCAAATTTAAATATGTTATACTAATTGTATACCTATAGAACCTTATCATTAAACCAAAAAATAAATAAATTAATAATGCACAAGTACCCCTTCAATCAAAACCTAAAATCTCAGAGACACACTTACATTATACTAAGGTCCTATTACCTCCTGTACTTATTTTATTAATAATTTTCTAGCCTTTTTCGGTCTACGTGACACTATCTTGTGGGTTCAACGCTGATTGACTTTTTTTTCAAGCTAGTGCCACATAGGCAGAAAAGGGTAGAAAATTATTTATAAAATAAGTTCAGGAGGTAATAGAACCTTAGTATAGTATAAATATGTCTATGAGATTTCGAACATAGGTTGAGGGGGTACTTGTGCATTTTCCTAAAGAAAAACATGGAATTAGTCACGGAACGTATTGATAACTCCTAGCTAATTCATTATTTTCAAATCATCATATACTCATAAGTGTATTTATTTGATATGTATATTTTTATCCTAATGTTTGGTGAAGTAGGGGAATTTAGGGGAGTTGGAAATAGCTTCTTGTTTGAAGTTAAAGAAATTATTTTCCACTTTGACTATCAAACAATAAAAAATATGTTTTATTTATTCTTAAAATATCAGAAAATAAATTAGAAAATAGCTAATAAAGATGATACGTTCGTATATAAACTAAAACAGAAAGAGTAAAAGTTAGAATATAATTCTAGGTTAAAATTTTAGTGGAGATAAAAAAAATTTAGGTTAATTTTTCTTTTTGTCAGTTTTATGAACATAATTATTTCGTATTTGTTACTAGTAAAAATGACAAATATTAAAATATGTGAAAACTGATTCCACACTACGATTATAAACAAAATAAGTTATGGTGACTAAAAATCTTTTTCTCTTTTTGGTTGTTAAAAAGTAGTGATTTGTATATATTTGTCAATTTATGAGTTTAATTTGTGATACCAATTACATGAAAAAAAAGTAAGTTTGTAACAACCACAAAATTATAATGGTAGGGAATACTTTGATAATTCCACTTTACATAAATCTTTTTCATATACTATTTCCCCCTTTTTTTATCTTCTTTTATTTTTTTTCTACAATAATATCAAAGTTATTTTTGTCATTTTTTCCACATTGCATTAGATATTTAAATTGCAACTTGTAATTGGTGTGCCCACACATATGTGGCGAAAATACCTTATGGCCATATTTTAACTTTTTCATCGACCGTGATATTCAAATAAGGTATATTTCATTAAAAAATTATGTTATATATTTATATTAAAATAATTTTTTTGTTGGCTGCACAACTAATATTATTGTATAAGAATTAATTTTATTCGTCAAAAAATTAAATCAATATTCATTTTTATGTGTATATATATAGGAAAAATTATGTGTTGAATTTGTTGATGTTTAATAGAAATTTTAATACAAATTTTAATTATAAATTTCATAATCGAGTCTTGAAATGATTTTTCATTCAAAGAGAAGAAAAGAAATATTTAAATTTGAAACTTCTAATCGAAAGAGGAAGGAAAGAGTGCTTACGACAATCTTTTATATTTATACTTATTGGATATTTGTGTTGTGAAATGGAAAAAATAATGAGAGATCAATAAATTAAATTTATTGGATTGGATAATTATATTGTTTCTTATATATATTGAATAAATAAAAGATTATGTAACTGATAGAGAAAAAAAATATATATATATATTATTTTATTTTATAAATACTAAACTAAAAGGGAACTAAATTTTACATAATTAATGGGATGCTGAAAAAATATATTCTATCATTAATAGTAGAAGGAAAGTAAAATTTTAACATATTGGAACTTAAATTAATTTCTATAATTTGTTATAAATTCATCTTCAACTTCACTTGGAAATTATACATCTTATTTGTTTGATCATTGTTTTCTTATATGATTTCGGATAATATTTTTTTGTCCATTTTTTAAATATATAGTATTTAGAATCACACTTATTTATGTTTTTTTTTTAATGATAAACCATCGTGTTCAGTAGTAAAGTCAAAAATTTAAATAAAAAAATTTAAAAATATATAAAAGGTCATTCAACGATTTATGTATAAACAAAAAGATAATGTATCCCTTTACATAGCTCTATGCCACTCATTATATTTTGCTTTCAAATATTAATCAATCTTTCATACGAAGGAAGGGTTAGAATATTTTATATTAATTATAAGAATAAGTTGTTATCTTGAATTAGTTTTATAATTGAGAGAGACCAATCTTGTTTGGCTAAGCAATAAACTAAGGAAAATTTGAGCTACAAAAACATAATTAGAATTCGAAACAAGAGGTTGAACCAAACAACTCCTAAGTATTTGTTAAAGTTATTGGACAAAATCAAAGTTGCAAGTAGTTAGTGTGCCCAAAAAGTTGTAGACAACATACCTTATGCTAATTTTTTAATGTTTCAGGTTCTATGACTATATTTTTTTTAAAAAAATCTATAATATCAGCGTTAAAATTCATATATATTGTTGTTCATCAATGATGGACCTCATATTTAATGGCGGAGCTAAAAGGATTCCAAAAATATTATATTAATATCAATTTTATCTTAAAAATACAAGTTTATAAAGTTCTAAAAAATTATCTTCAAATAAATTAGTAAATTCATCCTTTATTTATAATTTTTTAAAAGATATGTAACAGAAAAAATAAACGACTAACATAATACATAAAGAGTATAATTTAAGTAAGAAGTTTGAAACAAAAAATTCCTTATATTGTTCAAAATTATTGGACAAAATCGAAGTTGCAACTAGTTGATGTGTCCACAAAGATGTGGCGAAAATACCTTACGCGAATATTCTAATATCATTGTCTTATGTACACTATATAATAATAGAGTCGAAATTTTATTGACGAGTTTAAAATATAAAGAAATGTTAATACAAAAAATTCAAAAAAATTCAACATTTATTAGTTTATATTTATATAAAAGTGTTTTTGATCAAATAAATAATATAATGTTAGATTCACCTTGACCCTTCTTGATCATGTTCTGTTAGTACTATGTCAAAAATAATTTTTAATGATAATTAATTAATACTTAATAGTAATAATTTAATTACTGCTAAATATATATTTTTTGTAATAATAACTTCATTGTTGCTAGATATATTATGTGATGCAGATCAGAGACAATAAACTAATATCAATAAAAAATTTATAATTTTTCATTACTGAATATATTTATTATTATACAAGTCATTTTTATTATATCGTATATATCTCGTAATAAAAATAGTCACCAAAATATCTGAATTTTCCATCGCTATTTTTAGTTTTAATAGTGACTAGGTTCATAGAACCTGATCGATCATGACTAGGCCACACCCCCAGTTTGACAGCCACATTAATTAATTATCAAGAGTTCAATTAATTTTGTTTAATAATATTTCATTCGTCTAATTAATCACTATATTAAAAATAGTTATTCAATAATATTTATTTAATTTTAAAAAAATTAAAAATAAAATAAAATAAAAATATTAAAAATATTTTATTTTTAATTTTATTTTTTAAGGAGTGTGTCAAGTTAATAATAGATAAAATAGTGTCAGAAAATTAGCCTTGCTATTAGATTATTGGGTTAATGAATTTCTAGTGATATGATAAAACAAAATTATTGGTTTGATACTGATTATTTATACTAGGTAAACTAACTCATTAATAAAATATTAATATCAATGTCTTATTGCTATTGGTTACTACTTTGTCATTTAGTTTTTAATTCACATTATTGTTCTAATTGCTATTCCACTTATATAGAATTATTTTATGACTATATTCTTATTAAATAAAAAATTGAATCGTCAAAGACTAAAAATCATTTTTTTAACAATTTAATATATATAAAATTAAAAATTGATAAATCGAATTAATAATGCATAAAATCTAAATGAAAAGATCAATTTTTTTTTAAAAAATAGTTACTAATAATTATATTAGATTAAATTACTTATCTTATATTTTTAGAACATTGTCTTTTTCTGAACTTTGCTAATATAATTTTAATTTTCGGAAAAAAAAAGAAAAAAACTACTAATTTGCAAAAATATTTGAAAATTAGATTTTTTTTTAAAAAATAAATACTTGTACGCCGACCAAAAATCTCCTTATGCCATAGGCATTCTACCACCGACCGACCGCATATTTGACTTTGACACATATTTTAATTTTGCGATTTAGAATAAATATATATCGATTGTTTAATAAATAATGCATATTTATATTTTATTATATACCTAGATTTAATAAACTAAAAAAATAAAATTTAATAATTATCATGTAATTTAAAAAAAAATTGTATCACCTACTTTTTTTGAACAATAGAAGATTGGATCAACCTAAACAATAGAAGATTGGATCAGCCTAAAACAGAAAATTTATTTATTTAGTTGAGTGGAGTTTGAGGACTTTATAAAAGGGTGAGGTATATTTTAAAAGTGATATGATATTTTGGAAATTCAAAAAACTATTTTTGAAAAAAATAAATTAAATTTAACTATTGGTTAATAAAAAGGATAAATATACACTATTTATTAGATAAGATGTGTACACATTATTAGTTTTTGTTTTTTTTTTAATTATAGTATGTGAGTTATTATTTTTTTAACATATCATAGACATTTATGTAATTACCTTATAGGTAATCAAATAAATTAGAATCAAATCAAATAGATACTGATATAATATGAAATTTCCTTTACTAGAGGGATTTAGAAAAGATTGTATTGAAATTATTTTTCTTAATTTGTCAAAATAGATAAAAATCAGACAAGTAATTATGGAGAGAAGATGTAGTAACATTATCATTGGCCCAACCATAATTATTAAAAAAAGTAATAATGTCAATAATCAATTGTTTCAAAATTAAATTGAAATTGTTATTTTAAAATAATACTCCTGCTAGTTGTCATTTCACCTTATGATGTTCTAATCCACCAAAAGCTCTTTCTTAATCTTTCCTAATTCTCTTAAAAAATAGTAGCTTTGGACAAAAAAATTATTAATTAACAATGTAATTAATCATGTGAAAATCCCCTTTATTAGTTGGCTCCTAAAAAATTAATTTTAAAAAAAATTAATCCCCTAGTGGTAGGCACAAACAATGAGTGTCGCCATTTGTTGACTTACAAACATTGAAACAAAAATATTTAATGTTCTTAATATATTCGCTTCGTCATTTTACGAATTTCAAGAGTTAATTTATAAATCTATATATTTTAAAAATAAATTTAATATATTAAAATATCACATAAAGAAGTTATAGTATTTTTTTTATATAATTAATAGTGTTGAAATTAATTTTTGACATACGATAAGAAAAATATCACATAAATTAAAACGATACAACGAAAAAATACTAGAAAAAATGATGTTATAATGACGTGTGAGGATAGACATTCACTCTCTAAATTTAATATATACCAATTTTTTTTATTGTTAAATTAATAAATAAGTAAAAATAAAATTAAAAAAAAAAAACAAAAACGAGCTGTATATATATAGTGGCCAGAAAGGCAAAAGTTGTGGGGATTCATTTTTTTCCTTTTTATTTTGTGTGATTATAAGCCCCTTTTGAGAGAAGTTCAACAAACTCCAAAAATTGCTCTATCAATTTGCTTTTTTTTATCATAAATTATCCTTAGTTCGATCTCGATTTACTAATTCACGAGATCGAACTTTTATCAAAGCTTTAGTCGGCGCATACACGCCGACTATGGCTTTATTCTCATCTGAAACCACAATATTCAACAAATACGAGCTAGGAAAACTCTTAGGATGTGGCGCATTTGCCAAAGTGTACCACGCTAGGGACATTAGAGATGGCCGTAGCGTGGCGATTAAAATTATTAACAAAACAAGAGTTAGTAACGCGATTTTAATGGCGAATATCAAACGTGAGATCTCAATTATGAGACTTTTACGACACCCACACATCGTCAAACTTGACGAAGTGTTGGCTACCAAGACGAAGATCTACTTCGTCATGGAATTTGTTAAAGGAGGCGAATTATTCGCCAAAATTGCTAAAGCTGGAAAATTTTCCGAAGATCAAAGTCGGAAAATTTTTCAGCAATTAATTTCTGCTGTTCGTTATTGTCATTCTCGGGGTGTGTATCATCGTGACCTGAAACCTGAAAATTTACTTATCGATGAAAATGGTGATTTGAAAGTTTCGGATTTTGGGCTAAGTGCGTTAACGGAACAAGTACAACAAGATGGGTTGTTACACACGCTTTGTGGGACCCCATCTTACGTGGCACCAGATGTTTTAACAAAAAAAGGATATGATGGAGCTAAGGTATGATATCGAGAAAATGATCTGTTATGATTACTTATAAATTTGCGTATATTGGAAATGATTTTCTTTTTTTAGAGTTTTAGATGTAGAAACGGAATTTTTTTTGTGAAAATAGGATAAAATTTATATTAATTATGTAAAATGTTGTAAAACAAATTTGGAAGATTAGAATTTGCTTGAGAAAATGATCTGTTATGATGACTTATAAATTTAAGTATATTGAAAATGATTTTCTTTTCTAGAGTTTTAGATGATGAAACAGATTTTTTGTGTGAAAATAGGATAAAATTTAAATTAATTATGTAAAATGTTGTAATACAATTTGGAAGATTAGAATTTGCTTGAGAAAATGATCTGTTATGATTACTTATAAATTTGTGTATATGAAAAATGATTTTCATTTTTAGAGTTTTAGATGTAGAAATGATTCTTTTTTTTTTGTGAAAATAGGTTAAAATTTAAATTAATTATGTAAAATGTTGTAAAACAAATTTGGAAGATTAGAATTTGTTTGAGAAAATGATCTGTTATGATTGCTTATAAATTTGCGTATATGAAAAATGATTTTTTAAAAGTATTTAGATGTAAATTTGGATTTTTTTTTGTGAAAATGAGACAAAAATTTAAATTAATTATGTAAAAGGTTGTGAAAAACAAAATTGGAAGATCTTATATGTGCAATGTGTGAATATTTATCTTTTAATTCGATAAATTTATTCTTTTATGACAAGTGACAAAGTCGATTTCATGATTCTATAGTATTGCGAAAGAATTTGTCTATAGACTATGTAAGAGTTATTGAGATTTTTCTAAAAAACTTTTTTTGTTATTTGTATTCGAATAGGCGGATATTTGGACATGTGGAATCATCTTGTTTGTGTTAAATGCTGGATATTTGCCATTTCATGATTCAAATCTTATGGGGATGTACCATAAGATTATCAATGGAGAATACAAGTGTCCAAAATGGATGTCATCTGAGTTAAAGCGATTTTTACGTAGACTTCTTGATACTAATCCAATGACAAGAATAACTATAGAAGAAATCATGAATGATCCATGGTTTAAGAAAGGCTTGAAACGCGTTAAATTCTGTGAAGAAGACGGTAAGCCTCAGAGACGAATTCAAAATTCAGATTCGACAGGTCAAGATGAGCCTAGCGCGGAAATAGAAGAGGTCAAGGATGGAGAAGGCAAGAAGAAGAATTCTTATTTGAATGCTTTTGATATAATTTCATTCTCTATGGGATTAGACCTCTCCGGATTGTTAAATGACGGTTTTAACCCTTTAGAGGATTTCGAAAGATTAGTTGTTGAAGAGTCATTGGAGATAGTAATGGAGAAAGTAGAAGAAATGGCAAAGAAGGAGAATATGAGGTTAAAGAAGAAAAAAGAAGGGGGAATAGAGTTGAAGAAAGGTAAATTGATTATGAACATGGAAATATGTAGAGTGATAGATGGGTTTGTTGTCGTTGAGGTTCGTCGAAAAGTCGGTGATACTGATATGTACAAAGAAATATTGAAGAATAATATAAAGCCAGTAATTCTCGGCCAACAGCCGATGGAAGTGCTGGTTCCGACAGAGATGGATTCATAATTTAGAGTCAGTAGATTCATAATTATGTTTAATCACAAGTGAGTATGCTTTGTACATAATAAAAGAGAGTATATTTAAGCGTTAAAAAAAGTGTGTAAAAGGAAAGTTATTCATCACTTACCCATATATATACTGTGTATTTTTATTTTTTTGTATTTGGGTTGAAAATTTTGTTGTGAGAAATAAAACTACACCTATTATTGTGTGTGTAAAAATTAATTAGTAACCTAGTAATTAAAAATGATAACAAATCTTTAGCATGTGTTAAATTGGTTTGAAAAATCTATTATATTCTTCGTATATAACTTAAATTATTTATAACGTGAATGATAACTAAATAAAATTCATATCATAAATTATAATTAATGAGATATTTTAATTTGATTATAATTTAGAGATTCTTGTTTAAATTCTGAAAATAAAACTTATTATTAAAAGATGTTACTTTTTTAAATAAATTTTAGCTCTATGTCTCTATCTTAACATTAATTTAAATTAATCGAATAAGTAAATATAAAACATTATATGATTATTAATAGTATTAATTAGAAATAAATTAGAATAGGTCGTGTTGTCTCTTGGAATAATAAAAGTCTGCCCCTTGCTATTCTTTGCCGTGTTTCTTTTAATATTTTCATCGTCTTTAATTTATGTGACATTCGAAATTTAAAATCAATTAAATTTTTTTCTATTTTAATTTTTTAATATATATATATAATATATATATATATATATATATATATATATATATATATATATAATATATATAGTTATTAGTTATTATAATTTATAATATTTTTTAATGTAATTTTCAAATAAATAATTTGTAGTTAATTTTAATAAAACTTCTAAATTCAAATTTACTATGAAAATTAAAAATTTGACTTTTAATTATCAGCCGACTGAAGAGAGATCTTTGTTATCTTTGTCTCTTCAACCTCCATTTTTTGACTTATTCTTATTTCACTTTTTGGGTTCAATTTATATGAAAATATTTATTATAGCTTCTTAATAAGAAAAGAAGAAGCGGTAAGTTTGAGGCTTGAAAATAGTATATTTTTTTTAGTTAATTATAAATTATATGAATTTAAATTTAATTATTTCAATAATTATTGAAAATCAAATAGTTAGAAAATAATATTTATTATATCTTATCGAAGAAATGAGGATCGCACAAATAACTCATCATTAAAGCTTGTTTAACTCTTGCTCTACCACTTGTTTCCTATATTAATGTTTGACTTGTATGGATATGCTCTATTACGAAATTTGAGATTCGACTTCTTTTTATTTTTATTTTGTTCATTTTAGTGGCGGATTTATCTTGGTTGAAGGGGTATTGAGCAATACTCATTTGTTGGAAAATTACGTAGTATATAGTGATTAAATTTTAATTTTATAAATATAAATATCTAAATTAACATCTCTCGAAACAACTTGAAGGTTTAGTTTATTGGTTAAGGGCTTACAAACACTATATGAGGTCGTGTATTCAAGCTTATTATTAGTTTATTTATAAGTTTTTTTATTTATAACCATTGACATCCGTTAATGAAGAATTTTTTACTATAACCATTTACCTCCCTTAATGAGGATCCTGCCTCGTCCATTTTTTCTAAGTTTTTATTTGGATGCACGATATATGTTATAGATTTGAATTGATAACTGACATTTTATAAATTAAAGATAAAACTTAATCATAATTAAGATAATAAATATATTATATATTTACTCCCCAAAATATTAGACAATTCGACATTTCTGGCCACTAATTTTTATTTCTTTTAACTTAATTTTTTTAAAATCAGCTTAGATTTCGTTTGTTTGCACTTAAAAGGTCTGTATCTGAATCATTCAACACAATTATGCAAACTTCGCTATAGCATACAAATATGAATTTTTATTTGCTATATGTAAAAGTTGCCCTTAAATTAAATATATGTATAATTCATATATAATCCATGTTGGACTGAAAAAAAAAGAAGTAAATTTACCTAACCATTTGTGTAAAAATGCAGAGTTGTTTATAACAGATTTTAAAATGGTACCCTGAAAATTGATACACTAGTTAGTACAATATTTTGGTCATGAATTAGCATTAGCACAATAGCTCGTCCCAAAATATTTGTCACGTTTCATTTCTTGATAATCAAACTATATAAGCTTCGTTCAAAATTACAAATATTTATATTAGGATATGTTGTCTACATCACACACCTTGATTTATGACCCTTACTCAGACTCTACATGAACGCATGATACTTTATACACCAGACTGCCCTCGTAGGCATCTAGTATCCAAAATCTATTAGCTCGACTAAATCAGATTTACGCTGCATAGTTTCCATTTAACACAACGTCGCTCCTTACAACAATTTTCTCTTCATGAAACACCAGCAGACTAAAGAGAAAATCAGAAGCAAGAGTATGTATCTATGAGAACAAAAATCACTTATACTTTAAGAGATATATTGTACAAAACAACACCATGATTAGGAAGCCTCAACTACAAAATGAACATCTAGAGGCTACGCGATGAACAAACCGGGGATTCTAACAAGTGAACTCAAAATAAAATGCAAGAATGCCATACCTGAGATCTGACGAACATGCTAGTTAAACCGGCTTTCCCTCCATATGTCTAGAGGATTCGACAGATACATAGATAAGACATCTTAACTTGGCCTCAACCGACAACTGAACAATCCAACTTTGAGAAATGCACATGTCCAGAAACCTCATCTAATCTCCACTGTGTCAGTTGAACACTCCAAGTTACGAAATGATCATCCAGACAACTCCAAAATTTATCGGTGTCAAACATCCACGAGACACAAATAGAGAGGAGTTGAGGTTTCTCAATGTTGAGGCTAAGTTAAAGGTGTTTATGTATGTATTATGCCTACCTATTTGCCCAGTATGACTTCTCCGATGAAGGGGATTCAGTGGAATCCCTCACGTGCACCTAGCTCAGCCCCGGCATTTAGGACAAAATCTGAACAAGGAAGTGTGTGGTAATCAAGGTAACTGCTCTTGCTGTATCAGATGGTTTTGGAGTAGCAGTTGCTGCTGCTCTGGAGGTTGTTGCTGGTTATCTAAATGTTGTTCCTGCTGAAGTTGATTATTTGGTGTCTGCTCGTGAAGCTGGTCTTCCGACTGCTGAGGCAGCTGTTGATCTTCTTGCCAAGTCCAAACGATATCTTGAAGACCCGGTCTTAGGCCTTCGTTCAATATCTGTTGATATTCCAATGTATCCCCGTTTGATTTTTTAACTTCCACCAAATGAAAAGCTTCAACGACCTCAAAGATCTCCACATCAATGCTCAAAGTTCCCTTTTTTCCTTCTTTTGTTCCTAAGAACTTCAGTAATCCTGCATCCCTTTTGCAAACTTTTAGCTTCAGATGTTTAGCAATATTTTCGAGCTTGGATATGATCACTGATGCAGTTTTCCGGGATGTGAATTTAGTTTCTTTCTTTAGACAAGGTTCCTCGAACAATCTGGATAAATCAAACTTAGCATAAAGGGAAATGATATCAAATGCATTCAACTTTGGAATCGAAGCCACTTCTTGCTTGTCCTCTGCTGAAGCTAAATCCGTGCTTACGTCGTCTACTACTGTAGATTTAGAGGAAGTTGAAATTCCCCTCCGAAACCACGAACTTGCTCTGATTTTTGCAAGGGAAATTCTTGAACTTGGATTAGGATCCAACATTCTTGAAAGTAGACGTCGGGCTTCTGGTGGAAACCAACTCGGACATTTGTAATCAGCTTTCCCAATCTTCCTATACATCTCCATCAAATTTGAGTCTTGAAATGGAAGATAACCAGCCAACAGAACGTATAGGACAACCCCACACGACCAGATATCAGCCTTAGTCCCATCATAGCCTCTTCTGTTAATCACCTCTGGAGCAACATAAGCTGGAGTCCCACACGTCGTGTGGAGGAGTCCGTCTTGGTGCTTTGACTCAACTAGAGCACTTAAACCAAAATCTGAAATTTTTAAGTTTTCATCGTCATCTAACAGCAAGTTTTCAGGTTTCAAATCCCGGTGATAGACACCCCTACTATGGCAGAAATCTACAGCATTTATCAACTGCTGAAAATATTTCCGTGCTGCGTCCTCTTTTAGCCTTCCCTTAGCTACCTTGTTAAAGAGCTCACCTCCTTTACAATACTCCATGATAAAGTATATCTTGGTTTTTGTCGCCATGACCTCGTAAAGATGCACAATATTTGGATGTCTGACTAGTTTCATAACAGATATCTCCCGTTTGATCTGATTCATGAGCCCGACCCTGACAACTTTTTCCTTGTCTATGACTTTGATGGCAACACTCTGTCCGGTTTTGATATTCCTCGCATAGTAAACCTTAGCAAATGTACCTTGACCTAATAATCTGCCCACTTCATACCGCTCCATCAGTATGCTTCCTTTATTGTCCATTAAAAAAAATCTATCTATATATCTCTTTCTAGTACATACAAACTTAGATGCAAAACCTTATAAACTACAGCCACTCAACCATCCGCGCACAAATTATCGTTTATTAACACAACACACAATGTACAGCTACTCCATGCACTTTGCATCTTGGCGCAACCAATGATGCTATGGTTGTTGCACCTAGGCTCAATATTCTCAAGAACGAAAATTGGCAACTCTACTAAGCCCAAAGCCTCGAGATGATCACTTTTAGAATTCGAGACACTCAAACACATTTTTCAGCATTCCTAGGATTATCTCTTCTCAATTACCACTAGAAAACGCTGAAAAAGTGCGTAATCAAACAACTAAATGAACTTCCACCGCCTCCCTGGAAAAGATGAAATACGAGGAAACGATTTCAGTAGCCACAGAGTATTATGCTTCTAACTATAGAAATTAAAGATTTGAAAGGTAAAGAACTGCATCTTGAGAAAAACTTGGTGTTATATGTATATTTTTACTCCGAATATGTTAGACATGTTTATATTCAAACAGATCAATTTAAACAACAAGTAACAGAGAACATATATTGCAAGGAACCTATAAAGCAAGGTGCAATGGAGGAACTATATGGTTGATCGAACTTTATGTGAAATGTAAATGAACAATCTTTTGAATGGAAACTTTGGCACAACTACACGGAGTTGCTGCCGTGTGATCAGAAGGTTACGAAGTCCAAATATGGAAGTAACCTCTTGCAAAATGAAAGTATAATCGGTAGATCCCAAGCTACGCTTCCTATCAATGCACAAATCCCAAAGAAGGCTTGAGAAATAATGACACTTACTCGGGACTTCCTACTTCCAAGGAAACAAATGATAGTTCAACAACAACAAACACATTGAAATCCCACATAGGTGGGGTCTAGAAGCGTGGAGTGTACCCAAACCTTATCCTACCTCGTGGAGTTAGATATGTTGTAGCCAAACCTTACCCTACCTCGTGGAGTTAGATATGTTGTTTCTGAAAGACCCTCGGGCCTATATATCGTATATTCGAGCATTAAGAAAAAGAACAAACACAAAACAAGTGATAGTACCTACTTCAAGAAGAACATGTTGTTTATAGAACATCAAAGTTAGTGTTTGTTATCTTAAACATTTAAAATTACTCAAAAACTAAAAAGCCACAGCTAGTACATACAAATAAATCAATATAAACAAAATTCAGCCAGACACTCAAATAAATTATCCATAATAGCTGTAAAGGTCTCTTCTTTTCCTGAAAATAAGCTGTAAAGTTTCTTCACCAAAATCCCATCATGAATAAAAATCATACAAATCCTGCAATTGAGTACTTATTAATTTAAACTAAAATATATTATCAATAAACAAAAAAAAAATCATTTTTTCCCCAAAATTAAAGGTAGGCAAAGGGGAAATGAAAATTGAACCCCGTTCAGATATTCAACCAACTAAGCTACTCGTATCGTCAATCAAATCAACCCTTCTGTTGATCCGCAATTCAAACAGAAGGGTTGTATAATATCACATGAAAGGGCCAATCTTCAATCATATTATCTCAAAAAAACAACAAAACAAAGAAGACCCAAAATCAAGAATCATTAAAACAATACAAAAATGATATCTTTATGAAAAATATATCAAAAAAGATGAAATTTTTACCTTTTAATACAGATTTTTAAACAAAATGGGAGAGAGAGAAGAAGCCCCTTGTAGCTGTAGAAAATAAAGTTTTTTTTTTCTTTTTTTGCTTACCTAATTTGAGAAAGACAATGGAAAAAACACAAGTGGCAACGTTGTATGTGATTTTAGGACGCTGTTAATACGGCAAGAGAGACATGTTCCTGTGTGAGATGGGCCCATCTCAACACCGTAATCAAATCGTTTATCTTACTTTCCTCTTTCGTTCGTGGTTAATATCTAAGAAAAAAAAATCTATCCTTAAAATATCGTAAATAATATATAGATACCTTCCGTCATATTTTAGGGACATTGATGCCCCTATTATTAAAAAACTAGAGTATATATGTCCTTCACTTAACAGGAGGGACACATGGATAAGATTATGACACATGTATAAGATTATGACACATGTATGTCCATTAATATAAAGGATATATATGTTATAGTCATTAGACGGCTGGGGCACCAATATCCCAAAAATATAATGGAAAGCATTTACAGACCATTTAAGATAGTTCAAATATATATTGTTCCTTTTTCCCTAATATCTATTATAGTTTTTAAAATTATGAAATTAAATAATATATTAATTTATTTCACATATATTTAATTTAAAATTAAGAAATTTGTGTAATATTTAAATAGATAAATAATTAAAACGATCGAAATTATATATTTTGTCGATCATAACAGTAATTAGGAAGTTACGAGAAAAAACTAGATAATGCCACGTTTTAACATGATATTTTATTTTGGGACTTACCATATGCTATTTACACGTTTACTCTATTTCACGTTTAATCCATGACCAAAAAGAAACGAACAAAAAAAATAGTATATATTAAAAAAAAATAGTATATATTAAAAAAAATAGTATATATTTTAAAAAAAATAGATATAAACGATGACAAAAGAGATAAATTTTTTATATTTGTATCCAATTTTTATAGTGAAGCACAACTATTTAATCAATAATAATATTTATTGAATATATAAAACATACATGAAAATTTATTTATTTTATGTATACAAAAAAATATGATATTTTAAAAAGATGAGGGTCGATGAACTGTTTAGCTCCATCCTAATTGGCTAGATGACAAATATTAAATTGCTGACATATTTGTGTGGGACAAGTTTATCACAAAATTATGACGAATGTATAGCTTTATGATACAAATCAATAATGTGATATATATATATATATATATATATATATATATATATATATATACACACTTGCTAGGGATGACAATAGGACAAGACAGTTACGGTGGGACGGATTTAAGACTATGTGACGGGGTGGATATATGGTGGGATGAAGTGATTTTAGAAAAATTTAATATGGAACAGGACGGATTGCGAATTTGTATGATTTTATACGTACAAAGAAAAAAAAATAGGGTGATTTTTTTGTGTTGTTTTATTTTGTATACATATAAATTGACGAACTTTTTTAATTAATTTTTGTATTGATTAAAATTTCTGGCTCAGCCGCATTAAGTAATCACGTATTTCACATATTCTAATTGTGAAAGTGTTTTCCTTTCAAGTGTTTTATGTCTAATGAAATTAATTCAATAGTACACAAGTATGTTTGTTACATAAATATCTATCAACATATAGTTTTACTACATTTATTTGTTAATAATATAATTTTACGTAAATAACACACCATATACATCGAGAATAAATGTTTAGGCTAAAATGGCTAAATTTTATACAAAAGCCCTACCATCATCGACCTTTTAAAAAAAAATCGAAATTTGATATCTGAATTTGATAGGTAAAACTTAAAAACTTACTAATCTAAAACTTTTTTTACTTAAAAATTTTAGATTAATGATTACGATATCATGATAATATATTGTGATATCACCATCTCTACTTATTCTAATATCAAATATAACAATAACAACGTCCCTTTCCAAATAATTTTGTTATGAAAATTGACTAGACCCTAAGAATATCATAGTTATAATACATACATGCACCAAACTGCATGGATCCAAAAAGAAAAAGAACAAAAAAATTATGTAGTTTTATTGTAATTCCCTTAACCTAATTAATTTCTGGGTCCCCTTTGATTAATTATATATTTTTTAAAATTATTTCTAGTGATTAACATGAGATAGACGTATAACTAACACATACAATATTTGAAAATTGAGTAGTTATGGAACAGTTGGATCTTTGAACTTTGATATTGGGCCTTTTCATGGTATAACTCAATCTTTTTTAGAATTTAATTTGTTGTCTGACAATTTATTCATGTGCTAATATAACAATCAGAAAGTAATATGTTTTCTTTTGTATTAGCTAGCTCTATAGAATACACTTTTGAGTAAGATCCGTAAATATGGACTAGCCCACTCTATTTAGGTTAATTCATATAGATTTTTATATTTTATGAGTTTAGGTTGGGTTAGTTCATTTTTGGTATAGGTTAGAAAATAATCGGCTCAATCCACAAGTACGTGGTATAGGCTTGCAGGGTCAGTTCATTTTAAAAAAAATATTTTTTTTTATAATTATAAATTATACTTTGAAAATATTATCATACGTATTGACAAAATAATATTATATGATGTTAATGTTACTACTTGTTAATCAAATCCATAAATAAAATTATCTTTATAATATTTATTAAGTATTTTTCAAGTAAAGTATAAATATCTAAATAGAAATATTAATCTAATTGTTTTGAATTCGGACTCCCCTTAATTTCAAATTTTAATGATATACTATATTTTTTAATTAATTTTTATTGGCCCGCGGGCCGGCCCTACTGATATATCTCAAGCCCCACAAATCAGCATACTTATTTAGATCGAGCTAAAAAACCTTTTTTAAATGGGCTTCAAAAATCTTAGCCTAACGCTATTAAATCTCGGGTTAGACCAGATTGGCTCAACAGGTCTAGCCCATATTGACGACTCTACTTTTAAGTATTTGTATATTTATAAGTGAATATATTTAAAATTTAAATTTGATAAATGTTATTCGTAAAACTTTTAATAGTGAATCTATCTTATTTTAAAGATTATAAAATTTAAATAAAATATTCATTGAAATTCTAGTAAATTTTCACATATAAATCTATGAGGTCATGAATGTGCTTCATATACACCTTATATATCTGAGTACAACACGTCTTCAAAATTAATGGTGTGTTTGGTACGAAGGAAAATGTTTTTTATGGAAAATATTTTTCTAGAAAATAAGTAGACTTCAGACTTATTTTCTCATGTTTGGTTGGTGGGTAGAAAATATTTCGAAAATAATTTTTAGTGTTTGATTTATGAATGAAAAATGTTTTTGAGAGACATCTTTTATTTTTACTATAGTAGAAAATAATTTATGAAATTAAAAATATTTTTTAATAACAATTTTTATTTGGGGTGGGGGTGGAGTGGGGGAGGGGGCAACGAGAAGGGGGTAGGAGTGAAAAAAATAAAAATTTAAACTTTATAGTATTTTTAAAAAACAAAATTAATTTTTTGGGGGATTGGGGGTGGATGGGGGGCGGCTGGCCGGGGTGGTGGTGGGGGGGTTAGAGTTTAAAAATAAAAAGTTGAAAAGTTGAAAATATTTTTAAAAGCAAAATTATTTTTGTGGGAAGGGGGGGGGGGAGGTTGGGGAGGGAGGGGGTTGGCCGGTGGTGGGTGGGTGGGGGTCAGGGATCAGGTAAAAAAATAAAATTTTAAAATTGATTTTCTTTTTAAATTGTTGTTTTTCCCAAAAAAAATGTAATTCAAAATTGGAGGAGAGTTTTGGAAAATGTTTTCCCTAATTTTTGAAGGGAAGTCATTTTCCTTAATTTTGAGGAAAACAAGTTGATTTGAAAAACATTTTCCAAAACTTTTGTCCCAACCAAACATGAGAAAATTGAAAAACATTTTATAAAAATATTTTTTCCTTCGTACCAAACACATTCTAAGTATATTTAAAATTCATTTTTTTTGGTTATAATAGACTCATCTTAGAAACTCTATTGAGTGACCTTTAATTAATTTTAGCTAAATATATTCAAATGCTATCACTCTAAGACATGTCTAATATTAAGTCAACTTTAGTTTAAATATTTAATCAAATTTATTTGGCAAATTTTGAGATTTGAATCACCATATCATGTGACCCATGAGGGCCACACGTGAATTCACCCTCAAAATAGGATTCTACATTTTCAATCACTCATTAGCCTTAGATAGTTAACATATTTATTGATGGATGAATTTATATTCATTGGTTGACCAAGACTAATAACATAAATGTACTCATCTACCATAACAATTATACCTCATATAATCTCATAAACGAAATCGGGAGAGAATAGGGCATACGTAAATATTCGGTCTATTTTTATCACATAGAAACACTATTAACAAGAAACCCTTAACTCGAAAAAGAAATTATATATCGAGTAAATTTGGGTGAGCTAACTACCTTTTGAATCAATGTTTAAAGTTTAGTAATATAACTCAAACAAAAATACTCCTAAGTAAAATAGGATAGAAAGCTAAAAATTCTATGACTCTTTGCTTGAATTATTTATTTGTAGAATCTTGAAATTACATTAATAGAGAACTATGCACCCCAATTTTTCTTCCTTCTATTCTTTAGGTTTAATATTTGTTAGGAGTCTTTGTTTTCGAGAGAGATTTATATCGTCAAACTTTTTTTTACAGTGATAAACGTTTATTTGAAAATTTCGTAATTATTTAAGTGAGGTGTTGTTATATATATATATACACGCATTTTGATGTTTAGATCTTCATCTCATTAAGTTATTGCTATAAATTAAACAACACTATGCAAAACTAGAAAGATTATGAAATGTGAAAAGGAAAACATCAGTTGTCTTTCCTCATGAAGTTATGACTATAATAAATGTCATTATTGTTATCGAGAAGTAAAATATAATACGAAAAATTGATTTTGAAAAAAAGCAGACTAGCTCGATAGATAATTTAATAAGCTAATAACTTTTTCGTGTTTCAGAATACGATCAACCAACATATTAACTAATCAATTACCATAAATTGGATATGAAATATTGGATATGAATTTGTGACAGAAAAACTATAGTAATATTAATATATTAAAATGGAATAAACCTAAATTTAGTTCTTCTTTGTTTGACACTAGGGAAGGGCACATGGCTTTTCTAATCTATCAAATTTATTTGTTCAAACACCAAATTTATTCTTTTGATTCAGTAAAGTGAGAATCTCACTTTTAAAAAGAAATATATATTTTTTTAAAAAAAAACATTGTAATAGTTGACTTTTTAAACTTACCCCCTCTCAACTTTCATTGAAAATTTCGTCAATATAATAATAAAAAATGGAAACTTCAAAAAAAAAAAAAGATGGAAAAAAAAGGAGTGGTTAGGTCGTGATGAGTGGTATTTGAATATTTTAGATTTTCTATTATCTTGTGATAATCTAACTATATATTATACATATACACACTCTTCATATTTGCCTAAGTACAAACTTTTTATTTTTCACCTAGAAACTCCAAATACTTCTTTAGTTACGCATATGATCTTATAAAAGTTTGAGACTGGCGAAAAAATGCAAAATCTCAAAATTACAATAGATCTTCCTCATATCAAGCCAATCAAAAAGATATCAAATGAAAAGTTATATCACGAAGAAGAGTTTCAAGATCAAAGTTCTGTCTCGAATCTACAGAATGATGATCAAGTTTTGTCTCGAAAATCGCTCTCAATGAACAACAAGTTGTCAAATGTTGAAGTGTATTATGGAGATGCACCATTGGCTGTTCCATTTAAGTGGGAATCTCAACCAGGAACACCAAAAGTCAAGATTATTGAAACTCCACTTCCTCCTCTTACTCCTCCACCATCATTTCTTGAGAAAAAGATGAAAAATGTTATAAAGAAGCAAACAAAGGGCAAATTGTTACAAAGGTTTTTTTTCCTTCCCAAATTGAACTTTAGGAAAAGTCAACTACAACCATCTCCAACTAGTTCTTCATCATCGTCATCATTATCATCATCGTCATTTTCTTCACCGCCTAGGTGTTGGTCATATTCTGTTCCCGCATCTCCGTGCAAAGTTAAATCTAATTTCTAAAGTTGGTGAGTTCAGAAGTATACATTTCAAGTTATATGTATACATTATTTTGATTCGAATTAATGGATCCAGCTGAATTCCTAGTAAATTAACTTCGTTCCGATTTTGTCTACATACACTCTAAGTCTCAAGTATGTACAAGTTAAATGCCCAAGATTAGATGTGAGAACCTAGGGTTTTTTTTTAATATCCTTTTAGGGATTGTACGATTAATATGTAACTTGATTTCACAAAATTGTATGATTATGAAAGGATATTAATAAGTTGATTGTGCAATTTCGTATGTGATTGCATTTGATAATTGTAGTGAGAAAAAAATGAAGGAAAAGATTATCTGACATTCTGTTGGATTTTATTTGACTTGATTTCTTACCATAAATAGGTTTTTCTTTTTAGGAAAAGGTTTTGGATTGACTAATCCTTTTTCTAGTAGGAAAAAGTTTAGGACTCTATAAATAGAGACATGTTACTTCTAACTTAATTAGCATTCACAATGTAGTCTTTAGGCTTTGAGAGTTTTGGTTATAGGGAGAATTTGTGGGTCACAAGCTTGATACGTTATCACTTGTGTGAACCTCCCATGTATTCCGAGTGAATTGGTTGAGGTTGTTTCTCTCTGTATTTTGTACTCTCATATTTATAGTGGATTACTCATCTCCTTAGTGGACGTAGATCGATTGACCTAACCACGTTAAATCTTTGTGCCTTTTGGTATATTTCTCGTTGTCTTCTTACTCGTGTTCTTTCGAAGTTTGCTTTGCTAGCTTCCGCGTTTATACCTGCTTATTTTCGGTTCTAACACATTCGATATCTACATCAGATCATTCTATTTTTCACGATTACATAAAGAATTTAGATTAACATATGTTTTAACTATTGTTTCACGTCAATAAGAGTTTAAGATAAGACATGCTATATATTCATTAGATAGGTATAAAATAGAGGGTTACACGTTATTGTAAGTCAACTTAATTTGATCGTATAAAACTAAAAGTATACCATTAGTGTATTAGAAGTATATTAAGTCAAAAAAGTGAAAATATATTCCTAAGTTATTAATAACTTCAGATTCAACAAGTCACATGAAATACAACAAATTGACCAAATTCTTCATGTGCTTCTTTCCTATAATTAAGCATCTATGTATAATTAAGGTGATCATGTTTATGGAATTTTGAAAATAATTAATAAATTTAAAAGTTGACCGCATAGAATCGAGAAGTTATAAATGAACCTTACAAATTAAAAGAATTTAATTGCGTGAATCGAAAAGTAGAGGAAGTAGAAGTCCAACTTATATAATTTAAGAGAAAAATTTAAATACGTCATTGAATTTTGAGAAAATACTGTTATTCGTTAAAAGTTTGGATCTCATATTATTTCCATTTGATAAAAGATCATCCATGTCATTATTTGTAAATTAAAAATATTTATCATTTTGCAAAACTAATTTTTATACGTGGACAATTATGATTCGGCCACGTTATTAATTAAATTATTTTTTAAAGGAATAAGGCTCAAATATAACGTCGAACTTTGAGAAAAAGACTCATCTGTGTCATTTGTTAATAATTTGGCTCATCTATGTTATTTCAGTTAACTAAAAATAACATGGATGAACATTTTCTCAAAAAAAATAACATAGATGAACCAAATTTTTAACGAAATAACATAATAAAAATTTGATTCTTTTGGCAAAATTCGATGACACCTTGTCTCATAATTTAGTGTACTTTCTATATGAGTCCATCTCTAAGTAAGTACAATGTAACGAAACATTTGATTTCTTCTACATTTTATTTAATATGAATCATTTTTAGTAAATATATATTAGCGTTCATTTTATTTAATGTGAATCATTTTAAGTAAATATATATTAGCTGGACATATTAACACGAGTGTTAAGATGTCCCACAATATCGATAGAGGGATGAGAATTTGGTCTCCTTATATGGATTTGGACAAACCTCCCCTCATGAGCTAGCTTTAGAGGTGTGAGTTAGGCCTAAGACCTAATTTAACATGGTATCAGAACCAGAACCAGGCCAATCCCAATTTGTTGTTCATCTCATTTAAAAGTGTTCACGCTCAACTTGAGGTCTTGTCGTGCGGAGGAGTGTTAAGATGTCCCACATCGAGAGAGGGATGAGAATTTCATGTCCTTATATGGACTTGGATAAACCTCTCCTCATGAGTTAGCTATCGGGGTGTGAGTAAGGTCTAAAATATAATTCAACAAGGAGTTACATTCAAAATTTGAAATTGTTCAGAGGATATTTGAATTAATCGAGATAAGGTAAAAATCCAATTTGTATGAGGAAGTGAACAGTTGAAGTGTATAAACAATCATGAATGTATGTACATATTTGATTTATGTATCATATATACACGATCATACACTATTTATAGATTGTCGATATATTCACTATAATAAAAACAACTTTCAGCGGCAATAAATAGTTTTTATTAACATTAGTTAAGAGTGATTAGATCCAATGCTGCTAAAGTCTTTAAGAATATATGCTAATTGCCGCTAAAAACAATTTTGATGTAGTGATTAATCATATATGCGGTCATTTTATCGAAAAGATCTTTGACTAATAATGATACATTTTCATAAGAATCTCTATTTTATAGGTTTTTGATAAATTATTTATAATATTAAGTGAAAGTTCAAGTATAAAATACAAGGCACTATTAGATAACGAAGGAGCTAGATTTTCGATTAAAAAAAATTTCAAAACTATGACATAAAACACATGAAAATATAAAAAAATATATAAGAAAAATGATTATAATCTTACTATATAACCTGTAGACCCACGTGTTGCGTTCGATGACTTAAATGAAGCATGTGAATTAAGAAGAAACATTTAGACAAAAATGTAGTGAGATTCTTTTGATATTTATAAATTGTCATAAATTCTAAATTCTAAATTCTAATTGGTAATTCCCATCACATGAAACAACATGCCCTAATGTGCACTCTATCTATTATTTGAATTATTAATTAGAATTGATCATTAACAATTTAAAATAATAGTGTTTCCAACTTTAGATTCTGGGGTATCATATTACACAATTTAATTTTTTAAAAGGTCATTTAAGTATTAAAAAGAATACCGTCTAAGTCATTTTTGAAATTTTCTTTCTTGTATCATATGGAAAAAAATAAATAAAGATAGAGTTGAATAATCTCCTTATAAAATTTATCAGACACTTCAAATATCGTTTTAAGGTTGATTTTTGGCAATTTTGTTTTAGCAGTGTCAACCACAGGCCTTTATTTTGGATTATGGAGGTATACTCTTTAATTTTGAAAAATAATTCAAAACTAATTAAGTAATTAATGTTGAAGGTAAAATAAGGTAAAATTAAAAAATAAAATAAAATTCTTAAAGTATTATAAATGACAAGTAATAATAAATATTTACTTTTAAAATGATAAATAAATAAAAATGAACAAGGAGAGAATTTCAGAAGACCAATCCAATAGTACATAAAATGGCTAAGGGTGACAAACTCAAACTCAAACCTGTTCAATCCATTTAAGTATGAGCGATCCGCCCATTCATGTGTTCAATTCATTTCAACCTAACTCATTTGAATCATTAAAAGTTGGTTGATATCTAATCCATATTGCTTTATGAAAAATCTTATTAAATAATTATTATTTTTTCAGTTTGATAATTGCCGCTAAATATATATTTTTAGCATCAATTAGCACTCTTCGTAAATGTCTCTAAATTTTTTAGTGATATTGATTCTAATGTCACTTAACTAATACCGGTAGTTTGTCACGACCCAAATCGGGGACGCGACTGACACCCACATTTACCCTCCTATGTGGGCGAACCAACCAATCTAAACCTTAACATTTCAATATATATAAACAGAAAATAATGCGGAAGACTTAAACTCATTAATAAAACAATTCAAAACTATTATTATTATCCCCAAAATCTGGAAGTCATCATCACAAGAACATCTATGATCAAATTACTAAACTAAAACTATCTAAGAAGCTAAAACAAATACTAGCTAGTCCATGCCGGAAGTTCAAGGCATCAAGACTTGAAGAAGAAGATCCAGTCCAAGCTAGACGCATTAGCTCACCCTGAATTTTCGATGGAGTAAAGACTGGCTAGATCTACTGTTGAGTTGAAGGCGACGGAACGTTTGCTGCATTCCACAAATAACAAAGAAGACAACATAAAAGTAGGGGGTCAGTACAACCACAAGTACTGAGTAGATATCATCGGCCAACTCAAAATAGAAGATAATATATATCAAGTAATATCATAAAATCAACTATGATGCTTAACATGTAGCAACAACAAGTACTATAATCATCAATAAATACCATCAAGTTCATCCATGAGGGCTCAAGCCTCAATACCATACTCATTTGGGAATTAAGTTCATTATGTTGATTATATTATCATCTTTCAAGATTCATTATCTTTCTTCCTCTTGTGTCGGTACGTGACACTCCGATCCATATTCTATCCTGGTGTCGGAACGTGACACTCCGATCCTCATTCTATCCTGGTACCGGAACGTGGCACCCGATCCATATTCTATCCTGGTGTCGGAACGTGACACTCCGATCCTCATTCTATCCTGGTACCGGAACGTGGCACCCGATCCATATACTATCCTGGTGTCGGAACGTGATACTCCGATCCTCATTCTATCCTGGTACCGGAACGTGGCACCCGATCCCCTAATTCATCAAGCCTTCTTTTACACTAAGGCATCATCAATAACAAGTGAATTAGGGTTTCTTTCAAGATTTGGATTCAATAACTTCATCATGCTTAGTTTATCACAATTTCATAATCACAATCATGCAAGCATACAATTAAACACATAGCAGGGTTTACAATACTATCAATACATATCATTCACTATTGAGAGATCACTACGAATATCGTAAAAACCATAACCTACCTCCACCGAAGAATTGATCAAACAAGCTAATCCTCAAAGCTGCGTTTTTCCTCTTCTTGTTTCGTTCTCCTCTCTCTCTCTTGTTCTTTCTATTTTTCTTATTCAAACCCTCTTTCTTTTACCCTAATTAACATATAATTAAGTGTAAAAGAGGACAATAATACCCCACTAATTAACCCAAAGTTACCTCTTTTATCCCTCAAGAATTGGACTTATTAGTATTAACCCTCAATCTTTATAATTAAGGAAAGAATAGTCCAAAACGTCCCTTAAAACGTGTAAAGAAATCCGATTCTGCCTGGGATTTGCGCGACCTGTGACGGCCAGTCGTGCCTGCGACGGTCCGTTACGCAGGTCGTTGCAACAGCCTAGAATCCCATTTTTCACTAAGTGCACGGTGACGGTCCGTCACACCTGTGATGGTCCGTCCTGCACTTCCGTCATGACGGTCAGAGACTCGTTCCTTGTACCAAATTCTCAAAAGTTGAAGTGTTTTGCAACGGGAGCTCACGACGGTTCGTCGTGGCTGTGACGGCCCGTCCTGCAGGTCCGTCACAATTTACAGAGAGTCGATTTTCAGTGCCCAGTTTCAGAATTCCTAAGTATATTGAAACGATACACCCTCGACGGGCCGTCGTGCCTATGACGGTCGGTCGTGGTGTCCGTAGTCTTGGCCAGTTTTTCCAGAATAAAATCTGCTGCTCAAAACGACTAAACAGGTCGTTACAACCGGTAAAAGTTTGAGCACTCTTTATTAATCTCAATGTTTATTGTCGCTTAAAGTTATTTTTGTTGTAATGTGTATAACCATAATAAAAATAATAATAATAATAAGTTTGTTAGGTACTACAATACATTAAAAGACCAAATACAAGAATGAAGTTTAGTAAAATGTGGGTTAGATTGGGTCTTGACCCGTCTTATATATAACCCATTATCGAACTCATTTTGACCAAATCCACTTTGACTCGACCAAATTTAAATTGAATTGGATCTTGACCAAATTATTATCATAACTCGTTATAACCTGCTCAAATTTGACCTGACCCGTGTTACCAATCTGCGTTTGAAAAACAGAATTATTGATACTGATAAAACTTTGCAAAAACACGAAGTAGCCAAAGTTTACTGAACCAGTACTAGAGATGAACATAAATTAATTAAGAAAAACTAAAATTTGTAACGTACTAGAATCTAGAAAAATTTAAACTGAAATAGATCAAGTCCACTGAACTCACAATGTCCCCTTAAGGAAATTATCCCCTCTAGTATCCAAGGTTTGATTAGAAATATGACCTCCGAGGGTAAAATGATCTCAATCACCAGAGTATAGATACTTATAACTCTGGTGTCAGCGAACCAATCAACAGCAGTAAAAAACACGAATTAATTATTGTGCAGAAGAAGAAGAAGTGATCAAAAAAATTAGTAAGAAAAAAAATTTAAGAGTGAATGATATTTATAGGCAAGAGGAACAAGTTCTGAAAGGTTGCAACCCTTTCAGAATCCACATGACCATTAATGAAAGTTTGCGACCTTTCAAATGGTACTGACTGTTCCTGAAAGTTGCAACCTTTCAGAAAAGTCATTTGCAAAACGACGGGAAAATTTAAATAAAACGGGAAAGTTTTTAAATCAAACAGGTCGCACGTGGATCCGAGTTGGTCGAGTTAATTAACTAAAAAGTTGAAACATTTTGGTTAATTTCAACGAAATAACTGAAAACATTTCTGTTATCAACTAATGAATTGAAAATATTTTGGCCATTTAATTAATTGATTAATTAAATAATTAACTAAATAATTAAAACAAACTTTGTCCAAAAAATAATCTCTCGATTATTTTTCAAAGTCGAAGCCAAGCCGAGCGACGACGGCGGCGCGAGGGCGGCCCCTCTTTCCAACCCTTTTAACAATTAATAGGAGTATTTCTATATTTAAACTGTCCTATTTTTTTTCTTTCCACCACTGATGAGGGACAAATGTCTTTTCATTAAAGCATAAGAGGGTTTTCAAGTTTCCAACTCTTCAAGTTCTTAATTTTTCAAATTCCTCTCTTTCCCTCAATTTTCTATCAATTCTTGCTAAATATCCAACACCAGATCAATTATTGCCACCTCTAAAAACAACATTTTTGGGACATCAATCGAAAGACATACACTTATATAGCCTTTCCAGGACAATATAGAAAGACTTCTTAATTAGTATATTGCTTTCGTCCATTATTTATTACTTCTTAATCGTTAATTTTTCAATATGTTTATTGACATTGTATTTATTATATTTACGGATCATATAGTAAAATCGTTATAAAGATGATGGATGAAGGTTTAATAGGTGACAAATTACTCATATTCAGAATCAGGAGAAGAAGTCCAAGTACCATTACATATTTTTGATCCGCGCTTTAATGAAACAAAAGATGCTCAATTGAAATATATCGTAATTTAAATGTCTAAATAAAATTTCCTAAAAAATTTAAAGAATTGGTTGTACGTTATTTAACGTGCCTCCAACCTCAACTAGATTGTCAAGCAAAAATGTATGGATAATAGGGGAACTACCAGAAATTTCCTAGTTTAGGAGTTAATTTGCAATATTACGAATTTTATCAGATTTTCATGTGTCCATATACATATATCTCGGGATACATGAGATCAAAATTAGGTGTAATTTGATCTAAGTACATTGTATCCAAGTGAATTCGCATGTATTTGAGTTTCACAACAAATTTCGTTACCTCTCTCCTATCGCGCTCACCACTATTCTATGTAACTGGAATTCCAAATATATGTGAATCACACCAGATATATACATGTATATATCTAGTGTGATTCACATGTATCAGAAATAAATACTTATTACACTCGCCTCTCTCCCCATCTTACTCTCATCTTTTCCTATATACACACTAGGAAACTCTTAATTAATAATAAAAATGTAGGATATATAATTATTTGAAAGTATAAATAGGATTAGTATACATTCAATGCTAAATTCATGTCACCCCAATAAAATAAAGGGAAACTTACATAAATGTACTATAATAAAAAATATTTAGCATTTATAGCAATAAAAAAAAATTCACTTGATCACTTTTAGTTCATTTGTAATATAAGTTTAATACATATTACAAAGAATAATTTATTATACACATATAATACAGGTTTTATGATGGATAATACATTTAATACACATTTTAATACAATTATAATACAATGTGACAATTCTTTTACCAAACAAACACAATATATTTCAAAAATAATTATAATTCAAATATATTACATAAATAATTCACTTTTAATACATATTACAGATTTATCACAGTATTAATATAAATGATAATAAACAAAAAATATCGCTAAAATCAGTAATTATTTTAAAAATGTATTAATTCATGTAATTTTTCCTAAAATAAAATTACCCTTCACACAAATTCTTTTTCCTACAAGAAAATTGTATATTAGGATACAACAAGGGCTGTTTTTCTATTATACAACTGCGCGCACACGGAGAGATAAAAATAAAAATAATAAAACAAGATAATATACATAAATATAGTTGCCTTGACTTCTATAAATATATATAATCTACGTGTGGACCAAACCTTAGTTGGTGGCTCAGAACAATTTTACTCAATTTTGATTTTATTATATTAAAATTATTAAATTATTTTATATCATAAAAAATATAACAAGAATAATATATTTAATGTAATTTATAAGTGAAAACGGTGAAAGATTATATATGTTTAATCGTACGATTACTTAATTAAAGTAAAGAAAATAATAGGACTAATAAAAAATAAGTCAATTTTTTTTATGATAAGTTCAACAATAATATCTACTATTAACTTTGCACACTTTTAAAAAATTATATATCGAGTAAATTGTAGTTAACCTTTATCACACGTCAAACATATACTACTCATATATAAGAACTTAAAAGAATGAAATACTAATTTGTTAGTAAGTAATCGATCAAAAATGATATGTCATTTTAAAACCTTGGCAATTATTTTTATTTTATGAAATAGCAAATTATTAATTTAAATTAAATGTTATAGTCATAGTTTATTTAAGTTATAATTCGCAATAAATATCTATTTCGTTTCAATCTGATTCGGTATACAATCAGCCATTTTCGGTATACAATTAGCTATTTTATATATTTAAGTATAAAATATATAAAATTTGTTTGTGTTTGTATAAAGCTAGATAAAAGTGTATATACAAATATAAATACATATATTTTTGTCCTATACACTTATAATTATACAAAAATACAAATCTTATTATACGAAATACGATGTGTAAATAAATTCATACAAAACTAAACAATTTGTATAAAATTAGATATTTGTAGCGAATTATACAAAATCAAAATCTCCATAGCAAACATAAAATTTGTTATGGAGAGCAATTATACAAACTATAGTTATAACATACAAATATAATTTTTATGTTTGATATATGTGAAAGTTGCTTTATTTTAAATTTATTAATTATTTCACTTTATAGTATTTTTTATTTAACCACCAAATATGTAAATTTTATATACTAAATATGTTAAATTTAGGTCCTACGCCTAACTCATACCCCAAAGTTAGCTCAAAGGAAGGGGGATTGCACAATCCTTATAAGGAGTCCACTCATCTCATTAACCACCGATATGTGATTTTTTGTTATTCTGTAACACTCCACCTAACGTCAGTACTTGACATCTGGTGCGTAGACAATTTTGATTTTGGGGGCCTCAACATCGGGTGAGACGGGCCATGCTCTGATACCATGTTAAATTAGGTCTTAGGCCTAACTCACACCCCAAAATCTAGCTCAAAGGGAGGAGGATTATCCAAGCCTTATTAGGAGTCCACCCATCTCATTAATCATCGATGTAAGACTTTTTGTCATTATTTAACACCCCACCTAATGTGCCGTACGTAACATTTGGTGAGTGCGCAATTTTGATTTTAGGGGCCCCAACATCGGGTGAAACATACCCTGCTTTGATACCATGTTAAATTGTCTAAGTCTTAAAAAGAGTCCATCCATCTCATTAACCACATATATGAGACTTTTTGTCAATCTTTAACAAAATACGTATTCAAATTCACACTTGAAATTTAAAAAAATGACTTTTAGAAATTGAACTATATATGACACATAATTGATCCAAAGAAAATATCAAACTTTGTTGGGAGCATCGTCTCTATTAATGTGATCTATATTGCATAAATTCAGATATATAGTTGAGTATCGATGTAAATATCAAATATCACATAAAAAATAATTTATATAATATGTAAAGTAAAATATAATTAAACTTTCATATGAACATCAAACACTATAAAACAAGAAAGTGTATCAAACTTCTCTAACATAAGGTGAGCTATATATTTTGTTGGTATCTTATGAAAGAACTTTGACCTACTTTTGGCCTCTTTCATATAGTCTTTGTCTTACCTATTAAGAACTCATTTCTCCCCCTCTCTCTCTCTACTTTCTTCTCTCTCTCTCTCCTTTTTTTTTCTTCTACCAAATCCATCTATCTTTCTATCAAAAGGCAATACTAGAGTATTATTACATGTCCACAACAAGGTATGTATACATGGTCAAAATTGCTTTTCTCACAAATTAGTTACGAACTTCATCGCTAATCTATTGTCATATTTCTTATATCTAACATGATTTTTTTAAAAAAATATTCTATCGCTAATCCATTGCTAGATATATAAGATATTATCAACAAACTTTTCTGTTTAGCTATAAAATTTATCCTCTGAGTAGTTTAGTTCTAATAGGCATACTATACTCTTTTTTTTGTGTGTGTGGATATAGGGAGAGATTGGATGAGATTATTGGGAAGAAGTTAAAGATAGAGAATATTGATGCAAGTTCAAAGTTACATATGCAACAAATTATGGGAAGAAGACATATAATATTGGAACCTTCATGCACAAAATTGAATACTATTATACCTTGTGCTGCTTGTAAGCTTTTGAGAAGAAAATGTGCTGAAGAATGTCCATTTTCTCCTTATTTCTCTCCACATGAACCACAAAAATTTGCTGCTGTTCATAAAGTCTTTGGTGCTAGCAATGTTTCTAAGTTGCTCATGGTAAGTACTTAGGTTTAAAATTTAGACGTTACGAATTCTGAATTGAGAAAATGGTTCGATCTCTATGATTTTTTCACACTTATATATAAATTCAATTTTAAAATACTGAATTATGTCGAACCTGTTGAATCTACCAATACAATACAAATAGTGGAGAAAATAATGATAATACCATCTAACCTATTGACTTTATCCTTTTACCTTTTGTCTATCTATAGATCAAGAATTTAGAAGTTATAGATTTTAAAGTTAAATAGTTGGATCTAGAATTTGTTTCTAACTTTTTATACTTATATTCTTGGTGCATATACACAAGGTTTATTGTGAACTATTAAGTTTTGTCAAACTCGCAAACTTATTATTAGATCTATCACTAAAGTATACGATTCAAATAAGTTGATTAAAGGATAGCAAAAATCTACCAAGTTCTTTTTTAAAAAAAAAAAAATCGTTGATTTGACTTATTTATATTTGTATATAAGTAAAAAATAGTATAACTATTATTAAACCTTACAAATTTAATTATTGGACAACATTTTTCTTTGAATTGAGGTGTAATTGTTATAGAAATAAAATATGGAGTAGAAAAATATTTATGAGATTTGTATACATAATTTTAATTAGCTTAGAATTGAGACGTAATTATTATTATTATTTAATATTTATGTAGAATTATTTTTTTGTGTGTGGAAAAATGTGTAGGAGGTGCCACAAAGTCAAAGGGCAGATGCAGCAAATAGTTTGGTATATGAAGCAAATGTGAGGCTAAGGGATCCAGTCTATGGGTGCATGGGTGCAATTTCAACTTTAAATCAACAAGTTCAATCGTTACAAGTTGAGCTTAACGCAACAAGAGCTGAAATTTTGAGATATAAATATAGAGAAATAACGAATAATTTAATCATTACATCCACAGGTATTGGAGCCACGGTGGCCGTGGTTGAGTTGCCTCAAGCTCCTTCTACTCCCACCCATCCACCACGGCCACCGCCTCCCCAAGAGTCTTTTGGGGTTGTTGTCCCTTCTTGTTCTTCTCCTCCTTCAACTCAATCCGTATACGCAACTCCTTCTAGTGGAGCAAACTATAGTGTTATTTCAAACAATAATGTACCCTATTTTGACTAGTATGTTTGATGATCGATGCAGAGTTTAATTCAAAATTAAAAATTAATAAATTCAAACTTTTTTATGTGCTCTCGATATACGTATACATTAGTTTGAATTGAAAGTTGTGAGTTCAATTTAATGCATATAAATCCCTTTAGGTCTATTTTTGAATTATTATTGTAGTTTTTATTACGTAAAGTGATAGAAAATAAATTGTATACTTTAAATTTTGTCCACATGTTCACATGTTTTTCTTAATGATATACAAGTTCAACCACTTGATGAATGATTTCTTTTGGAAAAAAATATATACTAATGTTGGCATTTCTTTTCATAGAGAAAGTCAACTCAACCTTTATTAGGGTTTGTCTCTAGTCTTATTGATTAGAGACATATTCACATTTTATTATTTTATTTTAACTAGATGAATTCAATAATATTCTTTTAACAATTTTAGCACTCCAATGCATTGTATGCTAGAAATGTGAACAATTCATATTTAGTTGAAATTTTAATAAACTTTTTAGGTATAAATCTAAGTTAGATGGGGAAATTGAAAGGAAGGAAGGGGAATTGATGAGCTCTGATTTTGATGATTGTTTTTCGAGTTTAACTTTTATATGGTAATGATATAAATATTTTCTACTTTTAAATCAGTCATAAAATATTACTATTTCTGTTCCTATTTAGTTGTTCATTTTAGAAATGACACACATATTAAAATAGCAATAATTAGCATAGTGAAGTTATAATTTTACCCCTTATTAATTATGGTTTAAAAAATGATGAATTAAAACTTGGAAATTTTCAAAAAGTTTAATTGAGGGTATAATAGGATAAAAAAATTATCCTTTCTTGATTTGTCAAAATGGACAAATAAAAAGAGACAACTACAAAAGGAAATATGGTTAAGTAAATAGAGACAGAGAAAGTATTATAAAAAAAATGTTTGATCATGAGAATTATTCTTTTTTCTCTTATGAATAATTACTCACTTAATTTTAAAATCAACGATTAGCCATAAAATTTCGAAATTCAGTTTGAAAATTTCTCTAAACTTGTTTTTTACTCTATCTTTATAAGTTCTAAATTAAATGTTATATTCTTTATTTTGCATGCAAAGCGTTCAATCAAATACATCTTCATCTTCAATTTTACAAATCTAAATAAAATAAAATAATTTTAAAATAATCTTTTTATTTCACGTAAAATAAAAAGTAAAATATTTTTTTTAAAATCTTACTCGTGAAATTACACCACTATATTCATATTGTTTGTTTGATCCTTGTTTTGCGTATATGCATTTGTGACTTGACATAGAAAATCACCCATAATTCAAGAAAAATAGGTGACTGCACGTGTGGGTATAGCTGGCTCTTTGCATTTGACTGAATTTAATTAATTAATTAATTAATTAAATTAAAGTTTTATGTACTGATTTTTTGTGAACATGCAAGTCTGTGCCATTAAATAATTAAAAACCTAAAATTAAAGTCTTTATGTACTCATTTTGTGTACATACAAAATGGACTGTACCATATAAACAAGACAAAAAAATAGAATGGTTCTCAAACTTGTCTCTTTTTCAAATATAATCAGTTCAAAAAATAATAACCATATGTATGCATTTAATGCACATTTTTTCCCCATTTTTTTAAAAAATATTCTCAATATTTCAATTTATAAGATAGTCACAAATTTATAGAGCTATAAATAATTATAGAGAATATCATAAAAAAGTATAATATGGAAATCTTATGTTAACCCAAAATCGTCAATTAAGATGAAAAGATTCAACTAATAAAGAGAAAGTTAGAAATGAGAACTTGTTTATGAAAGAAGACTCATGAATTTGAATTATTTTTGAATTGGTTACGAATGACTAAGGTCACCTTTACCGTCTCATTTTGTATGTCACTTTTCAGATTCAAGAGTTAAACAAATCTAACTTTGATCATAAATTTTTCATAGGTATTTTAAACATTTTGAATTATTAATTATTGTGAATTATTGTATTTTTTTTACGTAATTTACAAATATATAAATTTAATTTCAAAAAAAGTGAAAATTACATGCTCAAATTTCCGATCAAACTTAAACTGTATGACTCTCAAAACATAAAATGTGTCATATAAATTGGAACAAAGGGAATACTTATTTAGAATAATTCTAGGTACAAAGAATCCAGACTATTCTAATTTTTTCTACAAATATGTCCCTTAAATATCTACTACTTTAGACTATATATATTTTTTCTTAAGTACAAATATCAAAAATATTTACTCTACGAAATTCTAAAAAATTCTACTATATATCTAATATATTTTTTATACTTCAAAAAAAATCAACTTTAATATTTCACAATTATATTATATCAATACAGATTTAGATCTAAGGTGTACTAATTATATGAAGCAAAATCGAGTCTCGTGAAAAGAGTGAATCATACAACATACGTGAAAAGAGGAATATTTTCGATGACCCGCCTCCGGAAAACTATCTTATTAAACATACATTAATATAATATAGAGGCGGGCCAGATTGTCAGGTATCTCAAATACATTGTAGAGCGATGAGCGAAAATTGTGAGTATGTCTCAGTTATATGAAAATCCAACTTATATAAGTATGCCTAGAACAAATTATAGTTAATATATATATATATATATATATATATAATATATATATATATATATATATATATATATATAATATATATATATATAAAAGTACTAAAATATGATAAGATTTGTGATATTATAAAATAAATATACTCTTAATAATTAGCTACTAAACTAGCGTAAGTTTTCTATTTTTGTTGTTATGATGAAATTGCACACTTATTTAAGTAGTCGACTCATATATTAAGAAAAACATTTAGCTTTAAGAGATTATAGCATAAATACAAATAAGGTTAAATTAATCGAATTTTTCTCCTAACTAATATTTCTTAATTGGCGTGTAAAACAAGGCTAATAAAATTAGTTTTGCAAACTAAAGTGGTTAATGCAATGAATTTTGCTATCACACTGGCGTTAGGATTTTATTTTATGAGTTTTAATTTTTGAATTGCAATTATTTTGCTTATTGCTATATATATATATATATATCAAATAATCGTTTTTTTTACACAAGTATAGAATTTGAACGATCCTTTTTTATGGAATTAAAAATAAAAAAATAAAAAAAGAAAACTTATTTTTACGTACTGAGATTTTATTCACATAAAATTATAACAATTAATTTAATACAGATCTAATACGAATGTTTTCAGATAAGTCAAATAATTAATAAATTCCTGGATCATCCAATAATACCATTTATTTTAATTATTAAGATTAATCTTAGCAATTTGCTTTATCTGTTCAAAAACAAGTGCTGTTTTAGTTTATATTAAGCTTATTAAAAAAATTATATAAGGTGTTATTTACTAAATTATTCCTATTAGTAAGATTTTTATTTTGAGAATTATAAAAAGGAAATATTTCTTTAATATACGATGATATAATTGAAAATAATTACTCATAATTACTTTGGTATAACTTATTTTTTGCTGAAGCAGACACTTCTTTATTTTGGGTGTAGAAAATATAATTTTTTTAATCTTGAATTTCTAAATGATAGTTATTTTTTTTATTTCTAAAATGAAGGATATTTGAAAATGGAGAAAATAGCATATATATTTTTATCAATATTAATTATATCACTTAAAATAATCTTTGATCAACATAATTATTCCTGTTCGTTCTGGTTCGTCCCAGTTCGATTGCGTACGGGATGGAACGGGACATCCCGAAACGGGACATCCCGAAACAAGACATGGAACGGATAGGAACACTTATACCGATTTATTCCGGTTCCAGGCCGATTACGATCCGGTTCCTGTCCGATTCCGATTAATTAATATTTATTAGTTAATTTATATTATATATTTCTTAATTTATTTATATTATATATTTATAAATTATAATTTATGTTTTATATTAAATAATAGATACTACTCAAGTAACCCAACTACCCCCTATTATTATTACATTAGTATTATATTCGAGACTTAGTTTAAACAAACCCCTTCCTAGAAGGTGGTTGTGTAAACTATGCACTCTACTAGTTGTTGTAAATTGAAATTATAATTTATAATACAAATTTAAATAAATTAAATTGATATTTTTAGTTTGTGTAATTGTTTTTTCCTGATTTTTATTTAATTTTGTAAATTACAAATTTTAATTTAATTAAATTACAAGTTATAAATATTGCTTATAAACTATAACATATTAATAAAAAATAAGTAATAACTTATAAACTTCAAAATATTTAAATCTTGAAAACTTAATTCGACTTAACTTGCAAACTTAATAAGTAAAATTTTTATAAAAAATATCTTTAAAATAACTTAAGTAAAAAATTACATTATAAATTTAAAAACTATTAATTTAAACATAGAATAATAAAAAAAAAATCATATTTTTCATAATTCAAAAAAATCATTTTTTGAAATAACAAGATGTGTCATCCCGTTTATCCATCTCGTTCCATTCCGGTCCGTTCCGATTTCATCCTGGTATATAGTGGGATGAGAAGGAACCGAGTATCCGTCCCAGTAATTCCTATCCGGTTCATCCCGGTACCAGTCAACGAACCGGTCAACTCGTCCCGTTCCGATCCGGTGGTCCCATTCCGATCAGCTGTCCAGTCTTAATTGAAAATAGCTTTTCTCCGCCCTCTATCGCTAGTCTCTCCTCTCTCTTTGCGATTGACATAATACAATTGTATACAGATCATGTGGCAATGATACATATTCAAATGGTAACACTTAATGAAATATTCATTTCAGTGATACAAATACAAATGAGATATTTTATGATATAGATTCTTGTCTATAATTCAAAAGGACAAATGACATATTTCAATGATACAAATACAATTGGTAATTTTCTCGAGAAATAAATGGTAACATATACAAATATGAATACATATACACAAGGTAATAGATGAATACAAATACACATGAACACAAAATATAATTTGTTATGAAATATAACATTGATGTAATTGTATTTATTGGTACAAATTATATTCGTCAATACAATTGATACAATTTATTTGTATTAAAAGTTACTCTATGTTTTGATTTGGGTCACTTTGTTCTTCTTGTGATACAATTGTTTTCATTGATATAAATTAATTGTATCAAATGTATTCGTGATACAATTATTGATTAAATATACAACTATTGATGAAATATACATTTAATATAATTGTATCTCTCCCGCCTCTTTCCTCTCTCTAGATCCCGCTCGTCTTTCTCCCTCCTCTTCCAATCTTCTCCATCTCTCTCCTCCTTCTAACATACAACTATGAATTGTATGTATAGTTTTGGCTCATTTTCTTCTCTTTTTTTAAGTAAGTAATATCACTATAATTCGTTGGATGATAGAGAATAGCATAAATCTTTAAGACATTTTTGTAGTGATCCCTATATTATATATATCTTTAATAACAGACGATTGTATATTGTATGTATAAATTTGTATCTTCTTGAGCGCGCGGATACATCTTGTTGTGACTATATCCAACACGATTTTAATCATCAAAGACAACGAAATTAAGTGAAACATATGTATAAACTAGTGAAAATTTTATAATTGACATATATAAACTATCTATATTGATTGTATTCATCGCGACTATATATATTGATACAACGAATTTGAGCGAACACATTGAGGCCCAAATTGAATGCTTATAATGGGTTTCTAACCCGCAAAAAAAAGCCCAATACATTTCATTTTCAGAATATTCATTTGGCGCCAAAATCAAGCTCCTTCAATGGCGGCGTTCACACTTAAGCTAAACTTTCTGGGAAATATTCTGGTGCGACTCGTCTCTTTCATGGTTCTCGTTTTCCTCGCTCGTTTCGCATACATCTTCACCGTCAAAGTCAAATCATGTAACTCCGGCGACTTCTGCTTCTTGCCGGAAACTCCAACTCTCAACATCGCCGGTTCAAATCCTAATTCCATTGATTTACCGGATTCCGGCACCGATATCCGGAACTACTACTACTCTGTTTTCGAAGATCTCATCGCCGACGGCTTCCTCTCGCCCAACTCTCACTCTCTGTGTATCGAAACCCTCACTGGCCAAGACGTCGAAGCATTGATCGACGTCGGAGTAATAGATTCCATCGGCATTTTCCATAAATCATCTCCTCCGTTGATTCGATACGGTTACGGTCATCACCAGCCGTTCGATGACAACACTTTCCATTTCGAGTTCGCCGGAAATGGAGTACTCGACCGATCATCAAAACCAGCGGAATTCGCTACAGAAGTTTCTAGAACAATGAAGCCTGGGGGTATTTTCGTCGTTCACACTATATCGAAAGACGATTACAGTCTCCATTCGTTGATTCAATTGTTCACTTCCTTCAAATTGATCAGCTCCATTGAAATTGACAGTTTCGCAACTTCCCAGCCTCCGATACGCCAAGTAATTTTCAAAAAGGTGACACGATTCGAACCTATGATCACGAAAAATACATGTGTTGATTTAGAGAAATCGAAAAATTACTGTTATACCCCTAGTTATAAAAGAGAATTAATTCGTAAAGCAGAGTCGTTAGTGGTAAAAGAGCCATTGAAACCATGGATACAATTGAGAAATGTGAAGTATTTGTCTTCCATGGTTGATATTAGCTTCAAGAAAAGGTACATTTATGTAGATGTTGGAGCAAGGAGTTATAGTTCAAGCATTGGTAGTTGGTTTAAGAAACAGTATCCGAAACAGAACAAGACGTTTGAGGTCTACGCGATTGAGGGTGATAGGGGATACCACGACGAGTATAAAAGAAAGGGCGTGAATCTTTTGCCCTATGTAGCTTGGTTGAGGAACGAGACGTTGTTCTTTGAGATAGGTAGGGTTCAAACTAGGAAGAACGTAGAGAAGGGTCGAGGGTTGGGGAGAGTACAATCAGCACAATCGTCGTTGGATTTCATATGGGATTCGAATAAGATTGTGGGGTTCGATTTTGGTGAATGGTTGATGAGTTTGGTTGATGATGAAAGAGATTATTTGGTTGTGAAAATGGATGTGAAAGGGAGTGAGTTTCATTTGATAGAAAAGTTGATTGAGAATGGTGCAATTTGTTTGATTGATGAGTTGTTTCTTAAATGTCATTATAATAGTAAAAGATATGATAAGACATATACACAATGTTTGGAATTGTATTCTTCTCTTAGAGATATTGGGATTTTTGTACATCAATGGTAGTTGATTAATGAAATGGTAATCTTTGATTCTCTGTGTTTGCTTTGATCATCAACTCCAAATGCATTATCGAACACATATTTGATAACATTTCTTAAGAGTCCGAGCAACATAAGATAGAATTGGCCTTCTGAGGATAGTGAATTAGGTGTTGTAGGAGGAGTTCTTGCAGCCTCAGTACTTGAAAGTGAGAGTTCAGCTTTGGTAGTGCAGCAACAAACAAGATTATGGGGACTCCATGATCCTGAAGAGTCTCTACACATTTAAGAAGGATCAACTTATAATTGTATAAAATTTATGTTTGATCGGACTCTTCGTAAGTATCGAGGGATGCGTTCAAAGTATAGACCTAAGTCGCTCAGGCGCTTCAAAAATGATGACATGTGCATGTAAGAGATTCTAAAGAGTCTTAACACATTTGAGAAGGATTAACTTATACTTGAATAGACCTCTATGTTGCTTGGACTCTTCAAAAATATCGAGTAAGCTAACATGGCATGCACGCAATGTTAAAATGTAATTGTAGCTTGTGAGAAATTAACACATACTCGTGTCGTCACATTAAAATATAAACATTTAAAACCTAGTTCAAAAATACTATACATGTTAACACGATAAGAAATTATACATTTTAAAATGTTGTTCAAAGCTTATATTATTTAAATCTCGAAAAGAACAGATAAAGTGTATATACTCAACAACTTTTATGAAACAAAAATAGTTTTCAAGTGTGACATTCTTACATATTCGTTTTTCTATCCCACTCTAAATTAATAATATTTTCACTTATCCGTCAAACTCGAACCATATCTTACTAATAAATCTTAACTATAACATATCTCACTTATTGACATTCATATATTATTAACTTTGTAAATTTCCTTATTAAAATTTTTGACTGACTAAAACAAACTTCACTTATCTGACATTTTTATATTATTAACTTTATAAATCTTCTTATTAAAATTTTTGACTTTATTACTTTTTGAACAATCTCCTCCTATCAAAGATATGATACAAGTGTCAAGATTTACAAAATGTATAGAATAGTATTTACTAGAGATGTACATCCCCACATATATATTAAGAGAGTCAATCCAAGTTCTTAATTTCCTTGGGAAGTGTGAGGTGAGTTGTGAATTGTGGATGAAGGCCGTGAACTTAGGTTTACAAAATCTTTATAATCCCAACTTATATATTCTTCCTTTTTGTTTATTAATAATCATATTGCCAAAGTTCTTGGAATCAATAAAAATATATACTTCTTGAAGAATTACAATTTAATGTCATTGGATGATCTCTCTTACAAAAAATAACAAGTAAATCTATATGATATACATATAATATATACATAATATACTTGGAATGACAACAACAAATACTTCTCATATATCAATTTATATGACATACTTTTTTTTAATTAATTGCGAAATATTTTTATATTTAATAACTATTTAAGTTTAAAATCTATATTTTACCTTTGATAAGATGATTTATAGTTAAACAAATATATCATTTATTTCAAACAATAAATTTCAAAAATATTTTTTTGTTTCTTATTCGATGTGTCAAGTCAAATATTATATAGATTCAGACACTACGTATGAGGTTCTATAGAACAAAAATTCTAGCAATCCACCCACCCACACTAAGGAAACTTAGCATTTTTAGTCCCTCAAATATCAACAAATTAATAATTTTGGTCCTTGCGACTTTTGTGGTTGAGCATATGTGATCTTTATTTGATTGATATGCGTATTTCTTATTTTTCAATCGATGTATCTCCATAAATTTAACGAATTATTAAGTATTAGATTATTCAACTATTATATGTTATGTTAAATTTTTATTGTTAATTTATATTTAAGGTAAATATAGTTATAAAAATGGTCTAATAAATATAACATATTTCTTACGTGGGATTAAAACACATATTTTAGTTAATTGAAAGTTAAATATAGTTAACTATATAATACAAGGACCAAAATAAAAACTTATTAGTGACTGAGGACCAAAAGTGTTATTTATCTATAAAAAAAATACAAACACAATAATATGTTCGTGCGCACTACATATAAATTTGATGATAAATTCTTTTTAAATTGACTATTTGTTAATTCTTTCTGTTAGATTTTTTTTTTTGAAATATTTCCGATCGAGTAAATATATTTAGCAAGGAAATGAATCGATTCATTTAAATTATTAACAATATTATATATTTTTTGTTTTAATTTATGTGATGTTGAAATTTTATTATGAAGTCGCATATAAAAACTAACTTTTTTGTAATAATATCAATATTTTTTGAAAATTTTGTAAACATATTATAAATCATAGTAAATAATTAAATTTTAAAATATTTTAAAACATACAAATAAATTTTATTTTGATCATGATATTGAATAAAAAAAAAACTAACCTCTTTGTAATAATATTAATATATTAGAAAAATTTTATAGAAATATTATAATCATAATAAATAATTTAAAAATACAATTAAATTTCAATTTAAACTTTTTTGATTGACTATCACGTCAATTAAAAGGAAAAAAATATATATAATCTCACCGAATTGAGGGTGGGGAATCATGTGAGATCTGAGACATATTATTTAGTTAATTGGTATTTTGCCAGCTATTTTTGTCATTTTCTAATTACTATTATTATTATTATTATTATTATTATTATTATTATTATTATTATCTTATAATAATAGTAATATTATAATAATTATTTGGTTGTAACATGGACCTAATTTTGGAAGTATACATACATGCATGTATATTAGTGTACGGTTCAATTATTTTGCACCGTTTTTGTCCCATCTTCAATTATTTTGTATTTATTCCTACTCCATATATATACACTTTATAATAGACTTTTCAAATAAAAATAAAAAATATAATAATAGATAAGGCTATAAAGTTTGAACTACCATCGATTCAAGCATGACATATACAAGTAAGATATATAATTCATATTTTTTATATTTTTAATTATTTTAATATAACTTCTGACTTTACGATCGATAATAATAACACCTTCTGTTGAAAAAAAACCTAAAGTAATTATCTCACGCAAGCTATAAAAGCAAGATATCACTTTGAGTAACATTATACATTGTTGTTAATTTGACAATATAATTGCTAGCTATAGATAAATTAACCTCCTTTTTAAATAACTAATATTTGATTTACTTTAGATGTAAGAAGAAAATTTGTCAATGTATTTAACAAACGTGTATATATATAATATAATATATAGTATAATGCTTATATTTTTAAGTGAGTGGCTATTGAATCAATTTTTTTTAAAAAAATCATATTAATATTGTTTAACTTGTTATAACATATTATTTACCATGTGTTATACTATATTTACTTCGTCATTTTATTTAGCTTCTATATTGAAAATTGATTTTCATTTTACTTGTCCATTTTAGTAAATTAAGAGAATATTATTATTAGTATTTTTTCTCATATTACCCTTTAATACTAAATAACGATGTAGCAATAGTTAAATTTAGAGTTTACTAAAGCAATAGATTCTTTTTAGTGACAATTGAATCATTGCCGTTACATTCAGAGTTGCTAAAATTTTTAGCGACATTTATATTAAGTGTTGATTATAAATATTCATATTACATTATTGTATTTACATCATTTATCTTATCTTCTAGATGAGATAAATTAGTCCAAAAATTATAATATCAAAATTATAATCTCAAAATAATTTAATACACATACCAAACGATTCAATATTATACATAAAATAAGATGATATATTAAATATTAACATAATATAAAATCTTTAACATTTAGCCATTTATGTTTATGTTAATTATTCATAGATATAAGTCTTTAGCGTAAGCCATCGCAGCTGGTTATCACTTTGACCAACATTACACATGCTTATTAATGACACTATGATTACTAAAGATTAAATTAATTAACTTCTTCTTTTGTATATAACTAATTATTTTATCGATCAGGGTCGTGATGAAATATTCTTTCATTCTTAATCAGAAGTTTTGAGTTTGCCGTTTCGATTTCGTGTATACAAAATTGTGTTTGTTAGAGAATGTTCTACCCCTCAATATAAGACTTTCCGATCTGAATCCAGACTTATTCTAACTTCAATATAAATATCAAATACCACATGAGAAACCAAGAAATTAATAAAAACTAATTGCTTTACATTAAAGGTAATTAAGAAGGAAATTGTTTACTAAGCTAACTAACAAAACAATCATTGAAGTAAACCTATTTTATTAATTAAATGACAACTAAATTATTAATTAAATTTGATAGGATTAAAGAAAAAGAGAACATTGAATAGTTCCATGGTTTTAATTCCCCCATTTGGCCTACATAGGTGCCCGTGACACGACTACATAACTAATTATTTCCAGATCATCCAAATCATAAAATAATGTAAATCCCCCCTAGTTAATTATGATTGATATAATTTGACAATTAGTGGTATTAATTAAGTATTTCAAACCATGTTACTAGTTTAATTTCTTCATATCATGAACAACCCCCCCCCCCCAATCTGAAAAATATGAAGAGAATATTACACGCGATATAGAGTTACGGATAGACAATGCGTTCGCTTATCATGAGTTATGTTAGAAATTCAATATATCAGCATCAAAATGATAAATATGTGTGAAAAATTCAATATATAGTGTCAAAATGATAAATATATGTTAAAAAGGGTATGAACAAAGCCAAATATAGATTATTTTAGAACTTAATACCCTTTCAGTTCAAAATTACAATATGTAAGATTCTAGATTTGCCATTTTACGCAACAAAATTTTGTTTTTTATTTCAAATCTAACTTAAAACCGACTTTATGTTTAGCTTAGGGAGTTAAGACCAAGAAAAATCCAAATGTGATCGTTTGTGAACTTGGCAAAAATCCACCATTATCAGTGTCAAAAATTTAAATTTTACACGACGTCAGTCTAGATTTTTAAAGTCCCAATATGTATATACATCAAAATTATACCTTGTAAAAATTAAAGACGAATTAACATATTAAACATATACACATAACACAAAGTTGTATATATTAAAGTTTGAATTAATTTCTCAAAAGGAGGAAACTCTTGTATAACATTATAAAAAGTTGATATTGTGAAGCCCCAAAAATTTACAAGAAAGAGGAAAAAAACAAAAAAAAACAATACTTTTCACCCTCTTCCATTTTTGAAAGAGAGTTTAAAGTACAATCTCCTCATCTTTGAGTACAACTTCCATAAGCACTCTCCAATCTCTCTCTCATAAATTTCATTGGGCTTATAATATCCCCCTTTCAATCCAAATCTGCTACTATTAAATGCAGATGGAAAATAAATAAAAATAAAAATTATCTACAAATAATAAAAAGTAAAAAAAAAATAATAATAAAAACAAGAAAAAAGATTTTAAAAAAAAAAAAAAAAACTTTAGTCTTCAGAGATAGTAGTGAGATGTGGTCTCCACACAACCACCTTGCCGCTCTTACTCCTCCGGTGAGATGATGACTTCTTTAATTTTGGCATTGTACTATCACTCGAAAAATCGCGATCACCATCGTTGATGGTGACGTGGCATTTCTTATTATTATTTTTTGGTAGTCTGTTGATTGAGGAGGATGTGATCCCGGATTTCTTTTTCTTCTCTGGGACAGAAGATGCGGGAATTAAGAAGTATATACTACCCCTTTTGAGCTCGGATTCCGGCGATAAGATCAGAATCCGGCGAGCCATTGTACCTTGAGAGCATGGTTTACTCAAGACATGATTAGGGTAATTTTTTAAAACTTCATAGGCTGTGATTGGACTTGTAATTTCTTCAACATGACCATTTAAATGTACAATACGAATTAAATCAAGTGCACCACAAGGAAGAACACAAGCCAAACAACACCTTAAGCTATTTCCCATAATTTTTGATGAAATTAATCAAATCAAAGTTTTTGTTGATAAGAGAAAAAAATATAATGAATGAATTTCTTTTTTTGAATGTGATAACATTGAGTTGATTGGATTGGAAAGGGGCATGTTATATAGCAACAATCATAGTCATGTGTGGACAAACAATAATGTGTAATGAAATGACCAAAATAACCCTTTAGAAATAATTTAATTTAACTATAATTTGAGGAATAACTACCTCGCGAAGTCAAAAATTTAAATTTATGCATTCTGAGTTTTATAGGATGACGATTTGAAATGTTAAATATCCACTTTCTAGATTTAATTTGTGCGTATATATTCAGTGAAGTTTAATCTAAATATATAATTTTGAGGCAGTCAAAAATTTAAATTTATGCATTTTGAATTTTATAGGATGACGATTTGAAATGTTAAACATCCACCTTTTAAATTTATTTTGTGTGTATATATATTCAGTAAAGTTTAATCTAAATATATATTTTGAGGCGAAGTCAAAAATTTAAATTAATGCATTCTGAATTTTATAGGATGACGATTCGAAATGTTAAATATCCACTTTTTAAATTTATTTTGTGTGTATATATTCATTGAAGTTTAATCTAAATATATAATTTGAATAAAAACGGTTGAATTCGATTGAACCCTTATACATGGATGATTATTTATTGTTCTTTTTTATTTAATATAAATAAATAATTTGAATAATAAGGGGTTATCTTAATACATTTTAGCTCTCCTATATAATTTGTGGACTATTATACTAAAACAGAATTTACACACATCAGAAGAATAACGAATAGGAGTTTCCTTATATAACAAAATAAAATTTTAAAAAGTTTACAACATAAGTTATATGTAAATGCCTTTTAAGTAACCAAACTAATTTGTAAATAATTTAAGGTACATATAACTTGGAACTCTACTTAAATTACCAAATATAGCACCTACCTAATAAACATATCAAAGCGTGTATATATGCTTATTGACCTACCAAATATGCATAAATTAATTTGTCTAAATATTAGAAAAATACAAATTTGTATTATAAGTTACGATCTTTAATTTTTGATTGCTTGATATTTCTCTTGATTTTTACCATCATTATTGAAAAGTAATTTAGGACCTACTATCATTGACAGAACTAAAGATTAACTTACGAGGTCATGGGAACACAATAATTTTTAATATGGTCATATTTTAAAAATATATTTATTTGTCAAACTAATTCTTTTGACATTATCGTAATAACTAATAATACAAAAACTTTACATTTTGAATCCGTCTATGCCTTTATAGGGATATTTATGGAATTCAAAATTTTAGGAGGAAAAAGTTTAGTTTAATAAATTAAATTAAATTAAATTAATCCTAGTGTTAATAACATTCAATGGATCCCAACTGCAAGTCACCGTGAATATAGGCATTACAACTCTGCAGTCAGTCATTAGGTACGGAAAAAGGAAAAAAATAAATATCTTCTTTTTTAATAAATAAATAAAATCTTCTTTTTTTAACAAAAAATAAATAACTTCTTTTTAAATAAATAAAATAAAATCTGCAACTGTTCTCTGACGTATACTCGTTTTTTTAAATTTAAAATTAAAAATAAAAGTTAAGACGATTTGTAATATAAATAATCCTTTGAAAATTATTCCAAAGGGTTTAATTCTAATTAAAGATTGAAATCAAATAATCTGATTAAAGATGGGATCAGTTTGAAAATTTTAACATCTTGGTCTTCGAGTAAAATGGTGAGATATTTTTTTTATTTGGATCTCGATTAATTTAAATTTATACGTGTAAAGATCACTAAGGAACAAATGCTATTCTTTTTTAGAAAAATAAGTATGTTTGTTATTTATTTATTTTGTTCGATTTGTAAGCAAAATTTCCAAAATATTATACTGAAAAATCAATTATATATTACGTAGTTAAGTATCAATGTAGAATGACACTAATAGAACGTATTTTTTTCTACTTTCGCTAAAACCTTTTTTTATTTTTAAAAAACTTATTTTTTTAAAAATTAATTATTTTGTACAAAAATTAACCAATAAAATATGAAAAAATTAAATTCCATTAAACGTATAACCCTAAATAAAAATTTAAAAATATATTTATTCCGCCACACACCTTATTAAATTAGTAAGGATGAGAAGATACTTCGAATAGTGCAGGTTCTAACAGATTTAGCAGTTAAATAAGATTAATTTATTAAATATATATTTTTAATTATAGCTATTAAATATATTTATCTATTAAATCCCAAACCAATCAATCAGAGCAAATCACTTTAATTTTCTTGCATCACTAATGAGACTTGAACCTTTATTTCCTATGATATATTAATATTTTCGTTCAATTGGCCATGAAATCATAATATTGTTTGTTTTAGTGGTCGATACATTTTCTATCATTAAAAAATGATTGGATGAATAAAATTCGATTCCTTCATTCTTCATTAAATTTGAATTTTGAGAATGTAGAAATTTCTAGTAAGGAATTTTTTTTTTTAAAATAGACTCTATAAAATATGAATCTGAAATAGTCGAACAGTTCATTTTGCAATATCAAATGATGTTTATGAAAAAAAGTGTTAACATTAATTTTTACTTCAAACCATAGTTAAATATCATACATGATTTAGAATTGCACCTTTAATTACAAGTGAAAGTGTCCACTTTTTTTTACATTGGTTCTCAAAATAGGGGGAAAAACAACAAATGTTGCACCTCCTTTATCCAGCATTACATCTTTTTTTATGGCTGAATTCAATATTATTGTTGTAGCAAAATCATACAAAATCCCATGTTTCACCTAGCTATAGTTACCACTATATTTCATTGAATTTTAAATTATGTGCTATTTATAGTGTAAAAAGGAAAAAATAATTATATTACTATATAGTTTACTAGACACTTATGATATGATTCTTTCCTAAAGTCATGTATAACGAAAGTTTAATGTATTGAACCTGCCTAATAATATTTTAATATGTTAGTCTTATTTTAGCATAGTTAGTATTTATCATAAAAGTTTACTTAAAATTATCTCTTATAAATGACCTTAGTATATGAATGTTTCTTATTCTGGTTGGGAACAAGTTATTTCACGATAAGTTATCTTTGGATTAGTTATTTTGGGATAACTTATTTCACCATGTATATGTGATAACTTATCTGATCATTGTGATATAAATAGTGGGATAAATTATTTCAAACATGTCAATCAAACAAGATACATAAATTTTATCGTTCACTACTTTCTTATTCCATCACTATTTATTTTTATCACATGTCAAAACAATCGCTAAAGTAATTTTCATTTATTCAATTAGTATAATTGATGTTAATATACATCAAACAAAAGTTGTGATATAGTTGCAAATATTTCTTCATTTTTACAACTTCCAATACTATTTGGTGCAAGATCGCCTTTATTAGCTAGAGACTGAATCACTTTAGCCCTAATATAAGACTTACCAGCATGAATTCAAACAGCCGACGCTTAACACACACATCCCACCTCCACCCCACCCCACCTTTTTTTTAAAAGAAAAAATAATCTCAAATGTTGTGGTGAGTGGTGACTTGTGTTATAAACTATAGTACATCAAGTACTACATGGATGTTGCACAAATTGTGACAATTTGAACCATTATTAATTAAAAACATGAAAATTAGTCATTCAATTAGTCCAAGAGTCATCTAATTACTTTGTTCAATAAAGTTAATCATTGGATTTGTTGTCAAACCGATAAATTCGCAAAAATAATCGTTAGGTTTTAAGGAATTTATATGGGCATAGTGCTACGAGCCCATCTCCAATAAAAAAAAAATTAAAACAATTAAATATATATATATAATTAGATTACTTGTAGAAAGATTACAAATATATCTTTTATTATTAGAAGAATTAATAGATTGGCAACCTATAGTAAAAATTGTATAAAAATATTTATATTATTGTGTATATAAATAAAATTCAATTAAAATGTTTGAATAATTTTTTTACTACAAAGCTCATAAACTTTGAGAAGAATAAAACTTTTTTAAAAAAATGTGTTTTTTTCTTTAAAATACTGAGAAACTACCCCAAGGAGCTAGTCTAAACATGTACAAGAGCAATTAATAAAGTACAATTTATATAAGAAAATAAGACGCAACTCCTATCATAAGGAAATGAAACATGACTAATTTTTTTGTATTATTTATTTCTTTATGTCATGCTTATTTTCGTATTAGCATAATTTATCAGTATTCTAATTTTTAAATTAAAATAGAATTTATTGTTAAATAAGGTTATGAACTTATATTTTCTTTATTAAGAAAAAATAAAAATAAATCATCTTTATTGCTATGTTGAAACTTGTTATAAGAGTTTTTATTTTGAATTTATAACTTAGGTTATATTTTCAGTTACATTTGTTTTAGTAATATTGAATTTACATTGCACGTCAACTTTTAATTAGATTTGATAGATCATATTTTTATCAAACATTTTATTTATGATATTTTATTTATATATTATTTTTTATGAAACATGTATTTTACGTTGTTCGTAGGAACTTCATACTTCTAATTGTTATCGTCAACTCAACTAAAATATATTAATTTGAAATAATATAAATCAATTACTTTTTCATGATATTATTTACATAAATAGTTATTAATTAATATACTTTCAAAGAAAAATATATATCTTAAATATTTAATTTAGTGTCATAAGTAATTACACTGTGGCAACTAAACAGGTCAATGTAATTACTAGACAGTGTAATTATTAGACTGATAATTACGATCCTAGTAATTACATCAATTCCAATCAGATAGGTGATTTGTAGATATTTTGAGTGTGACATCTAATATGTATTTATTTATTTATTTTGTGTGAATTTTGGAAACTTGTGATGCTAACCAATTATGCCAATCTAACTGTGATTTACCTAAATCTATCTAGTTTATCACCACCTAGATTTAGATTTTAGTTCGTGTGGATAATTAATTAAGCCTCTAAATATTGATTAGCACGTAGCTTCGTAGTACTTACATTTTGGGCACCAACCACAGCTAAAATGAGCTGATTAATTAAGGTTTTATGAGGTCGTTAGGTTCATTGCATATATAATTAGGTGTAGTATTAATGATTAAATATTAAATTAATATTTCATCCGAATTATATTACTTGACCCTTGTTGACCAGATACCTCCTAAAAAAGCTTTAATTAGAAGAATGGTTACTAAATCAACCTTATTAATAACGTTTCGGAACTACTAAGGATGGTATGTGAAAGACAAAATGAAATTCTCTGTCATGTTTAGACTTGACACGTTCATTAAGAAAACAATTATTAACATGACTATTTTGTCACATTATAGCTGTTAATCGATGTTTAGCATTATTTTTTAAAAAATGATTTGACGAATAAGTAAGTATATCTAGGGTAAAACGTGAATGTTTTTTTTTAATCTTTCGTTGATATATAAAAACTATTTTCAAGAATAGTGGACAAATAAAAGGGAATCGAAAAGGTAAAATGACACATTTACTTTTTAATACAAAGAGCAAGTAAAACGAAATGAAACGAAGAGAGTACTTTTTTTAATTTGGTTAAAGGTATATCTATTAATTAACGAAGATAAATTTTTACCTCAAAGTTGGTGTTATTTTATTTCACCAGAAATGTGGGATGAATTAAATCAAGACTATAATTCGAGCACTATAATTTTGAGATAATTTTATTCGCGAACAAAATTACCTAAGTAGTTCCTTTTCTTTTTTAAGAATTGTTAGTAATTAACCAAAAATAATGTGCATGATGTTTCCCATGCAAAAGATTATAAATTAAATAGTTAGATTGATTTCTTAATGATGTATAGAGTTCATGTAGAATTAAATTGATGTGCTTAAGCCTTTATTAAACTTATTAAGCACTATAACATGTGATTAGTCTGTCTTGACACCAAAACCAAGTTGGAAACTTTATTAATATAACCATTTTAAGTTCATAACTTTGTACTTTTTTTGGCGTAATAATTGCTACTTTTGTGTATAAATTTTAAATTTTAAATTTTAAATTTAAGTCGGTCTTTTTAGGGACAATATCTGATAAAACTGAAGTGATATAAAAAAAATTAGACATAATCCTTACGTACGAAAGAATAAAAAGTACAAATTAAGAAGTGGTCCCAAATACAAGTTGAGATGTGGTCTAAACTTTAATTTACCTATGTACTTGTGTATATTACAATCCTCTTAATTAATTCAACTTAAGAAAAAAGTTTTGTGTAAAAACACATTTAGTTTATTATAAATGGTACAATTATCTCTAGATGTAGTTCATAAACAATATTTATACTAAATTAATGAAGGAAAAATACATGTTTTGCATTAGACATATTTCTCAAGTAATTAATTAATATAGCAAAACAATACATGTTCTTACTTTAATTTTTATTACATTTGATCCCCACACACATATCAAAAGGCACATAATTATTTTATGTGAATTTGGGACAAACTTTTTGGTCACATAATTGAAATTTATGTTCAAAATATTGTAAACTATTTTTCATAATTTAGGTAAAATCGTGAATTTTCTAATTACAAATCTAGGTTAAAAAACAAGCAATAAAGTCTCATAAATATACTGGTCGATTGTCTTATTAGTTAAATATTAGCTACAACTAATCTGTTGTTAATTACCTAGAGATAATCAAACCTTTTTAACACACTAATTATAATTTCATAATGAGATTAAAAATATGGTTATACCGTACGTACAATAATTAATTATGATTTTTATACTTTTATTTAGTTAATTATTCTTATAATTATAATATTTGCAGTAATTAGACTTTGGACCACTTCATAATTAATTTATATGTAGTATTTTCTAACATATGATAATACAAGTACGTACGATATGATTAAAGTTAGTGTCACATTTAAGCTAAAGTTATGTATTCAATAGAATTTAAAAGCTTTTTATTTATATTAAAAAATCATTTTTATATGTACTATATTTTTATTAAAATCCCAATAAACGATAAAGATTATATATAATTTAGAATGTAACTCATAAATTTAAAATTCCGAAATAAATTAAAATGCTTATATTAGAGCTTCTACCTTGGCTCTTATAATATCAAAGACAAAATTAGTCTTAATAATAAAAAATTAATTACGTATTTAACTCTTATCATTAATTAAGACTCAATTTAACAATTTTAGAATCTCTTACACAGCAAACCTCATGTGTTCTTAAAAACAAAATTAATTCAACTCATTTTTGGTATGGTCGGTGCCAAAACCTAAGTGCTACGAAGCTTCGTAATAATGATAATAAAACTTCCTTTTATGTGACGTAATTATTTAGCTTGACACGAAGTTTTTAGAGAAAAAAGAAAAAATATTAAGATTTGCGATTTAAAACAAGTCATATGTATTTGTATGGCTATGATTTATTTATTGAGGGTAAAATCGTAGTTTCATGTAGCTACGATTAGGTATATGTGGCTGAAGTATGTTATTACTGTTTGAATTTTTGTCGTACGTATGTGAATTTCAAAAAGAAATAACTAAAACCATGACTTGAAGTCCGCTCATTTATTCTTCTCTAAGCTTCGAGAAAAAAATAGTCAATGAAGATAAAAATGATTTAACTTCAGCTATATATAATATCACATATCTAAGGTAATACTTTGCACCAAAAAAAAATATAAATTAAATGATGATATAAAAATATAAAATTAAAGAATCATGAGCTAATAATTGTAAAATATGCATTAGGCCATAAGATTCTACACTAACGTTAAATTATAAGGCCCATCCATAGTTTGGTGCCCTAAAAATTATCAAAAAATTCCAAATGTCAGTGTGACCCATTGGAAATAATATACTCACCAATCAATGGATTAAATTATTTTTGGACCCCTAAAAAGATAATTGGTGTTTGCTAGTTAGAGATATGTACAACAAGATACTTTTTAAAACCTTGTTTAGTTAATTTGAATGATACTTAGGTTAAGTTATAATTTTGTTTTAATGACAATCATATTGTAGACATTGAAATTTTGTAAGACTCTACAAGATGCGTTCAATTCGAGTTGGGACTTTTACAAATTGTGTTCAACTCAGATAAGGATTTTTGGAGGCCACTCAATCCTAAACCCTAGTTTATGCCTATATAAAGGGTACTAAATTCCATCTCGGAAATTCCATAAAGAGATCAAGATCTCGAATACTCCACAAATTGATGGATTATTCATATAGAGAGGTCAAATCTAAATCATTCTAGTTCGAAAAATACGCCACTAACGGCCCTCGAATCATGAATAAATCCTAGGAAAGTAGAATCAAGGGATCAACAGAATTGTACCCGCTATCTTAATCAATAAAATTATTTTTCTTCATATTTTATTTGTATGGTTTATTTATTTTCCATATGTTTAAAATTTGTTGCAAACACATACATTTTAAGATAATTTCAAAATGACATAAACGGTAGCTAGGTTTGAGTCTCACCGTTACCATTATAAAAAATATATATCATATATCTGACATATAAAAAGAATCAAGTTTAGACTGGAATAGGCGTGTTGAAGACAAAATCATGTAAATGTAAAATTTTATACCTCGTTTTTTTCACTTTACGTGTCTTAACTTGACTAAGCACAAAATTTTTAAAAATTAAAGTGTGTGTAACATACTAAAAATACTATTTGATTTATTTATTATTTATGTTAAACCTGATATATCATTTTTTATATAAGTTAATTGAATTACAAGTGAAAGTGTCCACTTTTTAATTAAAATGTTGCTCCTCCTTTCACTAGCACAACTACTTATTTCCTGGCTAAAAACTATATTAATGTTTATTGGAACACCATACAAAATCCCATGTTTTCTCCTAGGTATTACAATTTTTTGTGTGGCATGAATTTGTGCAAAAAAGTGAAGTTAATTTTGAAGAAATTAGAGGATCCACCAAGATAATGATTGGAAAAAAAAGATTTTTGAAAATAAAATTTGTAAGGAAAAATCCCTTTTTGGCCAAAAAATTTGGTCACAATTTGATCAGAATAATATTTTACCTACGTTATTTATTTATTTTTTTAACATTTTTACCTTCTATTTTAATAAGTTTTAACTAAAAATGAAAAAAAGATCAGTTTATTTTAAAATAAAAAAGATACTATAATTTTAAAAAAATTCTGGCCAAATTTTCTGATCATTTAGAAAAATATTATAATAAATAGCAACAAGTGGCACAAAATCATACTTTTTTTTAGTTTTAATTTGCTTCAACAAAGAAGTGACTTTCTGAAATTATATTAAATATTACTATTGAGTGACCAACTGAGAAATCAACTTCATATATATAATTACTATAAACTATTTAAATTATTATTATTATTATTATTTTGAAAAATGAACCTCTAAAAACTTAGGAAATGTAGAGTTTGAATCAAATGTACATATTTGAATCATGAAAAAACAAAAAATAATTTTTATTGGCTTTACGAAAAAAAATGAGAAATATAAGACAACACACAATAACGCAATATATTGTATATTTAATGCATAAAATATGCATAATGCATGATTTTCTACTTTTTAAAAAGATAAAGTTATTAGGTACATATCATCAAAAAGGTCCAAATATTTCTATGACCCATATATGATATTAACTAGGCTGGCAACTCTACACGCTATGGTTTATATTAGTTTTGGACCCTTTAAAAGTAGTGGCAAAGAACCTTCTAAAAAATATTTAACACTATATTTATTTATTATTCAAAAAATATATTTATATTTACATCGTATTAAATACGAGGAGAGTGAATGCACTATTATAATAAAATTTATTACTGAATCCGTTAAATTTTCAATCCAAAGATAAAAAAAAACTAATAAAGGTTCATATTTATCGATATATTTTTCTACACGTATATTGGGGCGAACAGAAGTTAGTTTGAGTTTAGATAAATTATATATTTTTCTAAAATGATACATACCATAGGCTTTGAAAATAATTATATAAAGTAAATATTAATATCGAGCAAGAAGAAAATACTTAAAAAGGAAACTTTTACTGGATAAAGCAAAATAGGCAAAGTTCTCCAATTTTATGTCTTGTCAATTTGATATTACAAATATGTATTGAAAATAAATATTATCTATACGAATTTCACTGATTTATGGCTTAATTATATTTCTTCTAATGGATTTGTGAAATTATTGTTTGTATCAAATTTTAATTTCGACATACATGTATCTAGCACATTCAAATACAAGTCTTTCAGATTCATGTAGATCAAAATTAGGTATAATTTATTTTAGATATATTGTATCGAAATTGATTCGCTTATATTAGCTAGGCTTGCATTAGTATGATAAGATTTCTTCTATGCAACGTTTGGTTTGGTGTTTATGCAATACATAGTTTTTTTAGAAAAAATATTTGTTTACAAAAATACCCTCAGCAAATATAATGGAAAGGATGTAAAAAATATTTTTGAGGGTAATTGTGTCTTTATTAATTTTAATGTGTGCATTAGAACTTATTGCATTACTAATGCATAAAAATAGATGGTATTAGTTATGCATAGGTTAGAAAAGTGTACCAAACAAGGTACTAATAATACATCAAGTAAATGCAAACATTATTTTCTGTAATACACTCTACCGACGACCCTTTACTTTTTTGCTCGTCTCTCTCCTCTCTTGTTCACCTCTGTGTGTGTGTCTATATTTTCAAAATATACATCTAGTATATTCGCATGTATTTGAGTCACACTCGTCTCCCTCCTCTCTCTACATTCAAATACAAGTCTTTCAGATTCATGTGGATCAAACTTAGGTGTAATTTGTTTTAGATATATTGTATCGAAATTGATTCACTTATATTAGCAAGGCTTGCATTAGTATGATAAGATTTCTTTTATGCAATGTTTGATTTGGTGTTTATGTATTACATAGTTTTTTTAGAAAAAAATATTTGTTTACAAAAATATTCTCAGCAAATATAATGAAAAGGATGTAAAAAATATTTTTTAGGGTAATTGTGTCTTTATTAATTTTAATGTGTGCATTAGAACTTATTGCATTTCTAATGCATAAAAATAGATGGTATTAGTTATGCATAGGTTAGAAAAGTGTACCAAACAAGGTACTAATAATACATCAAGTAAATGCAAACATTATTTTCTCTAATACACTCTACCGACGACCCCTTACTCTTTTGCTCGTCTTTATCCTCTCTTGTTCACCTTTGTGTGTGTGTCTATATTTCAAAATATATATCTAGTATGATTTACATGTATTTCTCCGCCCTCTCTCTATATTCATGTATTTATATTTTAAAATGTATATAATAGCAAAATTACATGTATCTAAGTATATTTAGCTTGAAATTTAATACGAAAATATGTAATTATTTAATATATAAAAAAATAATAAAAATTTTTGTAAATCAGATAGTTTTCCAATTTCGATCAAGTGAATCAGCAATAAAATTTAAAGCCCCCCATTTTATTGGCAAACCACAAAAAAATATTTACCATTTATAGCAATAACATTTTTTTTCCACTAGATCATTTTTAATTCATTTATAATACAAGTTTAATACATATTATAATTTATAAAGATAAATTTATTATTCAAATATAATACAAGTTTTAATGATGGATAATACATTTATCACACATTTTAATACACTTATAATACAATGTGAAATTTTTTTACCAAACAAGCATAATATATTTTTAAAACAACGATAATCAAATATATTGCATACATGATTCACTTTTAATACATATTACATATTTATCACAATATTGCTATAAATGATAATAAACAAAAAGTATCGCTAAAATCAATAATTATCTTTAAAAATGTATTTATTAATATAAAATTTCCTTATCAAAATGTACTAATTCACGTAATCTTTCCATATAAAATTCATATTTATATGTTATAGCAAAGTTTTCATAATTACACTCCGTAGCAAACATATAATTGTATATTTCGCTATACATATACAATTAAAACGAGAAAGAGAAAGAGAAAGAGAAAGAGACTTGGGCTGAAAATTGTATAAAAACGAATTGTATAATTATAAATGTATAGAACGATTATACACAATTTGAATTTGTATAAAATGAGAAAGAGAGAAAGGCAAAAGAAATTGGGCAGGGAAGTATTTTTATTGTATAATTATAAGTGTATAGGATGAAGATATATGTATTTGCATGTGTATATACAATTTTCTCTCGCTTTATATAAACGATAACGCAATTTAAACATCTCGCTTTTCTTTGTATAAGCGAGAGAGGCGAGAGTGACGAGTGAGATTAGGGAGAGTGGCGAGCGAGATCTGGAAGAGGGGAGAGAGGGGAACAAAAATATATATATTCATACAATTTCCTCTGCTTTATACAAATAGAAACAAATTTTATACACTTGTGTTTGTATAAAAGGGAGAGGAAGCGAGCGAGATATTGAGCGAGAGAGGAGAATGGCGAGCGAGATTTTGAGGGAGAGAGGTGACTGACAAAAAGTTTGCTACGGAACACAATTAAATCAAAGATTGGTTATAACAATTAATTTAATTTATTAGTTTGCCATTATATATAATTTTTCCATTTTATAATTGCTATATGTGCGAGTTGCCCTTTTCCTAATACTATTGTAGGTGGAGGCCCAAATTAGTAACCCATTAAAAGCCCAACCCAATTTATCCATAGCCCATACGCTTGCAAGGTTAAAACAAAAAAAAATTAGGATTTTAGTACTTCTCTCGTCTTCTTCATCGAAGCAGCAAAAAAAAATAAAAAAATACAGAGAAATTCTTAGACCAACAAAATGGTTCGTTCTTCTAACCTTCCCTTCTTTACTGATTAAATTTTTTTATTTGTATGTACTGTGATGTATCTGTTTATCAATCTTATATGCTTTGCTGAGTTTTGTTGGTACGATTTTTTTTCATGGATTATATCATAGAATTTGAAGGCCAGTTTATTTTCATGTAGAAACATATTTTAATTAATGGGTCGATGGAAATATAACAAATTTGTGAAAGGAACATTGGGTTTGTTTCATTTTATTGATGTCCAAATCTACTTGTTTGATAGTTAAACTTGTATTGTAGTTTTGCTATAGAGATGCGACTTGAGAACTTATAGGGTCCCAGATCGGTTGCAATTTCTACTTGTAGTTGTGGATTGAGTATTGGTTATGTACATCTCTTTTAATGTTAGTTAATAAATTCTTTTAGTTCCGTTACTGTCTCGTTGTTGTACTCTTTTCATGACGTATTTGCGAAAGATGGAGTGTTTCTTCGTGGTTGCTACAATGACGTTTACATGATCTATATGGCTTACTTTATAGTTCTGTGATGATTTTGGCCATTTTCTCCAAGTGTTATTCAATGGGTCTGATGCTATAACTGTCCCTTACCGCATGTCTATTGATCCTTAGATCATTGATTGGTTTTGTGTTACGCATCATGTTGTATACTTGGTGTTCCTTTACATTTTTAGAAACAAAATGCATGTTGAAGATATATCAAAAGAAAATTTATATAAATACTTGCGCTTTCATTTATTTACAGGCTAGAGGTTTGAAGAAGCATCTGAAGAGGCTCAATGCCCCAAAGCATTGGATGCTTGATAAACTTGGTGGAGCATTTGTAAGTGAATTGTCTTTGAGTATTATCCAAGTAACTCGAGATGGTTTGAGCTGCTTTAGCTAATAAAATTCTGGTCTTTTGCTCTATAGGCTCCCAAGCCATCCTCTGGGCCACACAAGTCGAGAGAGTGCTTGCCGTTGGTCATTATCATGCGAAACAGGTTGAAGTATGCTCTCACATACCGAGAGGTGATCTCAATTCTGATGCAACGACAAGTTATGGTTGATGGGAAAGTAAGGACTGATAAGACATATCCTGCTGGTTTCATGGGTAAATGCTCTATTTCTACTTTTTTCTGTTTTTGGTATCTTTTCTAATGAACTGTCAATTCATGTTGTATTAATGGTATGTGATTTTTACAGAGTCTAAACATGTGTCTTTTGTTATAAGTAAATACTTGAAAAGAATACTGAAATACTGGTTGATAAGTTAGTTTGCTAGATAAAACATCACATTAAAGTTTAATCCTTTGAACAATCGATTGAATTTGATTTCTTAACATTGTATAGAAAGAGAAATGTGTTAAATATTTCGAGGGAACATTCTAAAGTAGGGAAAGTCACATCAATTGGAACTTCTGGAGTACTATGGATTTATGTTGCTTGGACTCCTCAAAAATGTCATCGGGTGTGTGTCGGATCCTTCAAAAGTAGTGCATTTATGAGGATCTGACAGGGGTGCGACAACATTTTTGGAGTCCGAACAACTTAGCTATGGATAGGTGGTATGTTTGTATATAGAAGTGTTTAATTCAATTTTCACGTGACATTCTCTTTCTTTCGTCTGTATGGCTTGTTTCTTCACCCTTGAAAATGACTAATGCTAGTTTCTATGTACAGATGTTGTTTCAATCCCGAAAACTAATGAGAACTTCCGTCTTCTTTACGACACTAAGGGCCGATTTCGTCTTCACTCAGTCAGGGATGAGGAATCCAAGGTAGATTAATATTTTAAGTTGTGTGTTTGTGGTGTATATCTTTGTTAGGTTCATTTTCTAACCTTGTAAACTTTATTGGTTGTATAATGCTCTTATTGAGTTAGGTTCTTCCTATTTGCAGTTTAAGCTTTGCAAGGTCCGGTCTGTGCAGTTTGGTCAGAAGGGGATCCCATACCTGAACACTTACGATGGAAGAACAATCCGCTATCCTGATCCTCTCATCAAGGCCAACGATACCATAAAGCTGGACTTGGAATCTAATAAGATTGTTGATTTCATCAAGTTTGATGTTGGGAATGTTGTGATGGTGACTGGAGGTAGAAACAGGGGACGTGTTGGTGTTATTAAGAACAGGGAGAAGCATAAGGGTAGCTTTGAGACCCTCCACATTCAGGATTCACAGGGTCATGAATTTGCTACACGTTTGGGAAATGTGTTCACTCTAGGTAAGGGTACTAAGCCGTGGGTTTCACTACCCAAAGGTAAAGGAATTAAGTTGACCATCATCGAGGAGGCAAGGAAGAGGCTGGCTGCTCAATCTGCCACCCCTGCTTAAACAAACTATCCTTTGTTGCTTCATCCACTGTTCAAGTCAATTTCACGCTTTACAGCGTGATAAAGTTAAGTTTTGTAGTTTGAGCTCTAAATGTTTTGCTTTGTTTAGTGATGCACTTTTTTTATTCTGCGAGCAGCCTTCTGAATATTCGTGTTCTTGGTTTTAGCATGCCTAGTTTTTTAAACTCCTTTACGGAACATTCCTTGTTCATTTTGATTTCCAGATTTGAAAAAGTGTTTCTCCATTACTATTTTCTTTTAAGCCATAGAGTAGTAGTTAAGATGCTGAGGTTTGTATTTGCTGCATTTGAGTATATCATGTCAAGATTCTGCATTGAGTAGTTGCTATCTTCCACCAATGAAAAGAAGTCACTTGATGTTCTAGTTTGTTAGAATTTGAATTTTTGATCACTTAGGTCTTGTTAGGATGGATCCTTTGGAGTCTTTGAACCTTTTTGATCATTCTCACAGGTAGTTGCTATCTTCCACCAGCACTCGCCCAACTCATTTTATTACAGTTGGGTGACACATCGTCCCTCTAGTGAACTGTTGGATTGCGTAATAAGGCTTTTAACTAGCTTAGTGAATCGATTTAAACTAGTAAGTATAGTATATTTTTGTTGGCAGTGAGTAAATCTTTGATTCAGAGGGTGGAAGATGTTATGTATCTGAAGTGGGCTCTTGGCTTAGGTTCACACTTTCTTTTGTCTTTCCTCGAAAAGTCGTGGTACTCGTATTGATATTCTGATTAATCCAACAAATGCTATAGGTTATGTCTTGCATTATGGGGTGTTGGATTTTCCTCGTGAGCATTGGTTTCATACTCAGGCTCGAACTTAGACCTCTGGTTAAAAGAAAGAATAACTCCATCCACTCCACTATTTTTGGTATATAGCTGCAATTTTATTTGACTACCACAAAATCCTCTTGATTCATTTGTAGAACAATTTGTCAAAACGCCAATATCACATTTAAATTTGGATTGAATTTTTTTAAAATGCATTCATTAAAAGTACTTGTACGAAATAAGTAAGAAAATATTATATTGTCTATATTGTTGTATATGATATTAAATTTTCATTGATATACAGTCATTTAAAAATATAAACAAGAGGGTAAGAAAATATTATGTTGTCTATATTGTTGTATATGATATTAAATTTTCATTGATATACAGTCATATAAAAATACGAAAAAGGGCCTAAAATACCCTCGAAGTATTAAAAATGGTACACAATTACCCCCATCCACCTATTGGCCCCAAAATACCCTTCACATCCACCTTTGGGTCCAAATTTACCCCTTCATTAACGGACCAAAATTAAAAATAATTAAATAATAATTTTTAATTACGTGGCACTCAACCATTGGTTGTAATTTTAATTATTTAAAATAATTTTATACTCACCCATTACCCACCCATTTAATTTTAAACCCACCCATTTTAACTAAACCCGCCCCATTTAACCCACTTCAAGTTTCTCTTTTCCCACTTCATCTTCTTCATTCATGACGACTCTTTCACCGACCTTCTTGCTTCTGATGATTATCCAACCAAAGGAATTGCTGATAGAATTGCATAGAGGACTGGTTCTGGAGTTCCTAAATTCAAATCTCTTCCACCTCCTTCACTTCCATTATCTCCTCCTCCTTTTTCGCCTTCCTCTTACTTTGCTATTCCTCCTTTTAGACTCCCCCGTTCTTTTGTCTTCTTCAAACTTATTTAGTAAACCCCTCTCTCCCTGTCTCTATTCCATTTTAAAACTCTGTTTTCATTTGATTCAGGATTATCGATATTTTATTTTTTTTGAAATTATAATTACAGCTTCTTCCATCTCCGATGACTAGGAGTTTTCCAGCTCATGCTTTTAATTGGAAGAGTAGTAGTCATCAGGATGTGAAACAAGAAGACAAATTAAATAATGGGTTTAGTTAAAATGGGTGGGTTTAAAATTAAATGGGTGGGTAATGGGTGAGTATAAAATTATTTTAAATAATTAAAATTACAACCAATGGTTGAGTGCCACGTAATTAAAAATTATTATTTAATTATTTTTAATTTTGGTCCGTTAATGAAGGGGTAAAATTGGACCCAAAGGTGGATGTGAAGGGTATTTGGGGGCCAATAGGTGGATGGAGGGTAATTGTGTACTATTTTCAATACTTCAAGGGTATTTTGGGCCCTTTTCCGATAAAAATATAAACAAGAGGATATATATACATTGACTTAAAAAGCCATTTCTCCTAATATTCACGCATCCTCAATTGTATATGATGTATATAAACGGCATATATACAAATATACAAGTAGATATATGCAAATATACACTTTCTCTACAATTAGCTAGGCCTAGTTGCCACAATATATGATGTGTTTAATGCGAATAAAGTGAATTGATAAAACAATCTTTTTTAAAAAAATTATTGAATTTCTTATTTATCCTTCATAAATATTATTTATTCATGTCATATATGTCTTTTTGAGATAACATATTCAGTGCAATGTCATAAATGAGGTGTAAAAAAATTAAAGTGTACGAAGATCTTACGATACCTCATAAAAATATAGAGGTTTCCAACAGATTCACGACTAACACAAAGCATGCCAAACAATTTTAAAAACAAGAAACATTTGTGGAAACAACAATAAAATTAAAATATTAGGAAGTGAATCAACAGATAGAAAAAGAACAATAATAACAAATCACTAATGTAATAATTAATAACCAAAAGACATCGATGATAATTGAAATTGAAGAATGAAATAACGCTAATACTACTGACAAAGAAGAAGATCAAAACGTACACCAAAAATTATTTAGAAATTAAAAAAAAGTCAATTTTACGCGGTCAATAAATAAAATTTAAATCAATTTCATTAACCAATACTTAAAAAGGCTACAATACATTTCATCAATTTGTTAAAGTCCAAAACATTGTGTTACATGTTACAACAAAATGAACAAAACAAGTTATTTAATTTGTATTATTAATAATTTGCAACAAGCTTATGTATTCTTGTTGCAAAATTATTATCACTATTATCAATTTGAATTTCAAACAAATTATAATAATAATAATAATAATTATTATTATTCTGCATTTGGATGCATAATATTTCTGCTTGGGCCATAGCAAGTTGCATTTCTAATTGTGAAATTTGATTTTGTAAAAAAGAAATAGCACCAACACAACCATAAACAGGATCTCTCATTCTTGCATTTGCCTCATATACTAAACTATTTACTGCATCTGCTCTCTGTTTTATTGGTAATTCCTGAAAATATAACATTAAGATTTAAGACCAAAAAATTAAAAATTAATCTTATACTCATGTTGCATATAATATTCACCTAACCTGAATATTTAACCTGAATATGAAATATTTTATTGTAATTAATTTATATTCTGTTATACTATTGTTATTTTGTTGTAATGAAATAGAAAAATATGTTGATGTTCAAATGAATGGGATCATATATGAGTCGTCTAGTCTTTATAGTGGTCCAGTAAGTGCGATAACATCGCAGCTTAATATAGATGTTAATATAAACGATATTGAGATAAAATATTTGGTTAGTGATAGGTGTCCACCTGTTAGTATTCACAATGATGTTGGTGTGAGAGTTTTTTTTAGATCAAAGAGAGTTAATTTAGATTTCTTTACAAAATATCCAGTGTGCATCACTTTGAAATCTTTTTAAAAGTATAATCAAGATTCTATAGTTGTTTTGGATAGGAGACATTCTAGAGTTAGTATAACACAACTAACATTAATTTATACTCCAACAATTTATCCGCTTGATAGGAGTGAATTTAGACAGAGATGTCGATGAAAATATGATGAAGAGAATGATGTAATAAGTGATCAGTCTAACTTATTTGTAGTTGAGAATCAGATTTACATGAATAAAGAAATACTTATGGAGGTGATGAAATATCTTCGAATTGTCGAAAAATTTAGTTTAGATTTATTTGATTTTTTCAATGTGTATTTATTTTAATGTGAATTTGGTATATAAATTTTTTATGTATCTTTTCTTATTTGTGATACAGTTATTATCTGAAGTGTCCTGCTGACAATTGTTCCTGGATGATGAGATCATCATGTTTGAATAAATCAAAGTTATTCAAAATCAGAAAGTACAGTGCTGAACACACATGTTCTGTTAGAGATGGAGTGTATGCAAAAGATGCAGCGAAAGACATGTTGAAAGTGCATGATGTTGTGCTGACATACATGCAGACGTGGAGAGCTAAAGAAAAAACGATAAAATTAGTGCACGAAGATCCGACCGATTCATATGCCCAAACTATCAGGTAATTTACAATCTAAATTATGTATTTAATTTTATGAATTGAAATGTTGTGAATTGTACAAATGAAAAAAATTAGCATGCATTTTGTTTACCAAATGAATTCACATTATCCATTTGATATCCATTATATGTGTAATATAAGTTTAATTAGTATTCCAGTTTGTATCCTTTTTGTGTCCAATTAGTATCCTTTCTGTATCCAATTGATATCCTTTTGTATACACTTGATATATTTATTGTTTTATAATGTTCATATATCTAATTATATAATTAATTGAACAACACAAAAAACTTCCAGGTTATCTATACATATTGGAGCAAAAATATCCTGAATCGATTTTCAAATTAGAAAGGGGAAAATGTGATAAATTCTCATGTGCATTTGTTGCATTGGAAGCATGTATTAGAGGTTGAAAGTATTATAGGCCAATCGTAGTTGTAGATGGGCAACTTTATAAGGTTCCTACAAGCACCATGGACCCAGGAGCACTTGAATTACAAAGAGAAGTACCGAAATAACAAGTAATTAAAAGATAGAGATAAAAATAAGGATGAGAAGTTAAGACTCTAAAAAGAAGATGAGCGGAGTGAGAACAGTTTCTTCACAATACACATAACTCTTCTGTCTAATCCCTATTCATATTTAACTGATTGATAATTGAGTCTCGATCCCAAATAAAACTCTCTAATATTTTACTTGGCCCAATAATCCCATCTAAATCAGTCTCATTCATCACTTCTAACACATAAGTCCGTACAAAGTCTACTTGTTTCACAACAATAATGAACCAGTAAAGATAAACGGAGGGAGTTTTAAATTTATTCTATTTTATTGACACGGTAAATTCACTTCATATGTTATTCAACAGTATCAAACTAAAGGACATTTTTAGTTTGGAGAAAGAAATGACCTTTTATGGTGTAAACTCCATATACTAAAACAAGGATAACTTTGGAACAAAAAATATTATGTCCCTGTTCTAATTTCAGCAGAGGCAGAACTTTTTGTCTGTCCCTTTTTTGGCATGTAGAGTAATTTAGTGCCTATGTTAATGAGGGGTTGCATGTATCTCATGGAATTAGTTGAGGCATATGTTGTTAATGTATTATCTATCTATAGAACAAATTAATTGGTTTTTAAAAAATGATAGCATTATGCTGAATATGTCTGTCATTAGCAAAGCACAAAGACAAAGAAAATACACATTACAGGAAGTTAAATTATTGAAAAGATGAAAGCAATAACCACTAGATGAGAAATAATCCACAAATATACAAATGAGAATCCTAACTAGTGAGCCAAGGTCTTGCTATGTAATACAGATTAATACATTGGCAGTGTAAGCACAGGAAAAATGTATAGTAAAACAACAACATACCAGTGTAATCCCACAAAGTGAGGTCTAGGGACTATAGGTGTACCGTGTACGCATACCTTGAAGAAAGAGAGGCCAAAAGAATTTCCCCAAAATATATACCCTTTGTTGTAAAAGGCTTCAATAAGCATATATAGTAAACATACAGCAATTGGAAAAAAAAAAAACTGTGATATAATAAAATTTTGCCTCTTAAATGTTTGGTGTATCCACAAGGTATCTTGAAATAACACAATACACAAACAATGATTGAGTGTACTTTGAAGTTTTTCTCGTCTTACCTAATACTTCAACTCGTAGTTTAAAACGCCATTGGATTGCCCATAGATTCAGAAGAGGGGATGCTGCCGAAGTCTTGGCACCAAAGATATATGACTTGTTCACGACCTTTTTTTGTTGTTGAAAATATCGGTGTTAAGGTCAGCTTGCTCACGTGCTTTTCACTTTTCCAACAATGACTGTAATATCATCGAGTTTTCCTCCTGTTCAAGGTTACATGGAAAAGAAACCTTGTCAGGCATGTCATCAAGAAAATAATAGAAAAAGAAGAAAAAAGCGTCATGCCTGTTAACTTCATTCCAAATACTTTCTTCCACCAAGGAACATCAAATCCCTGTTAGTCAAAGTAATGCTAATAATAAGTATCATTTTATACTGTGACAGACAATGCATTTGAGGACAATTTATATATATGTTGAATCAGACTGAAAATTTACCCTTGCTCTAGCCTCCAGTGAAAAAGGGGAGTCGAATTTGGTATCCACAGAATGGTTGCGCGCCAAATCAGCTAATGCCTTTGCTAACATTGATACCAAACAACTAAGAATACCATAGAAATGAGTCAACTGTTTCCAAGCAGAAATAAGATTTAAGTAGAAAACAAGTACCAGCATTAGAGGCATCATCATTTGTGGTCACAACTGAAACAATCTCTTGATCGAAAATATTATCAAAGAGGCCATCTGAGCCCATTATGATTGTATCTCCTACTTGCAAGTTCACCGTGCTAACCTGTGAAAAGAACATATACAGAGACGAGACAAAGAGCATGTTTACTCTAATAGTCAAATACAACATCACACAATATTTGGTAAGGCAATAGAAAAGACTCCCTAAGACATGTAGGATTATTGGATGACAAGTAACAAGATCTCTAACGATACCAAAGTGCATTAGGGTCTCCATCAGGTGACCGGGAAAAGAGTAAATTTAATTAGCTGTTATCCAAATTAGTCTGGATTCTGTTACTAGAAAATTAAGGAGGTCAAAGCTTTTTGTGTAAAATTTTGACAGCTGAGAAAAGATTATAAAGTTTATCCTCTTTACCTAACCAAATACCAATAATGACCAGGAAGAAAAATAGAACCAAGTTCATTTTACTCTAAAGGAAAAGTGTAATATGATTCACCGTATATAACATTCCATACTATGGCATCAAGGTATGTTTGAGTAACAGCCTCTGAGCTCAACTGGTACGGGCAGTCAAAATAGTGTTCGAGCGGAAATGTGGAGAAAATCATCTGACCTGCACCCAAATAGGCAACAATGACATCAGATGAAATTGAACCTTAAAGTCACACAAAAGAAATATGAGTTTGCACCTTTAACGCACCTTTACGAATAACCCGTAGTCCACAATCCCCAACACTGGCTATCTTCAAAATTCCTTTCTCGAATACAGAAACAATTCTATCTTCCACATAGAAAGCCACATTCAATGATAATAATCAAGTTCCTCAATCTGGATGACTATGAATGCTCATGAACAATAGCACTGAAGATAAAATGAACCTACACCGTAGCTGAACCAATAGATGATGTAGCAGCATGGGCTCCCTTTATGAGAATCCGAGGATCATCATTGACCTGGCAAATTTAGTAAACCAGAATGTCTCAACGAAGAATCCATAACAATTGATTAAATCTAAGTGATTACTTAAACGGAAACACAGGTCACTGTTGTTTACTGTGACAAAACTCATGAAAGTAATTTTAAAATCAGGATGGTTTGTCTTCATAATGTTGGTACCTCCACATTCCCCACCAAAGAAGAAACGTTAGCCACCAATTCTCTGGAGAACAGTGCAGGATCCACATTCTTTTCAGCCCAACTGCACAGAACATTTAAGGGAACAAAACATATTTTAGATATTTATGCAACTCTGAGCCACAAACATTGTCATTTGGAGATAATGCCTGCACTCTGACTGATCTAAGAGCTTCAATTTGCTGATTGCTGAGTGTAAGCAGAATAACAGTCGGAATCATCATAGTTCCTTATTAGTTGATAAGGTTAGTCCTGAGAGTTAATTAATATCCTTTCATTGCATAATCCTCTCTAGAGAACCTTGTCTATGCACTAGTTTTGTATATATGCATGTAATTCTTAAAAGACGAATTTCAATCCTCAAAAATATACCACTCAGAAGTTGAAATAAAGATTTTTAATGCAGCAGGATTCTGATGGCTTATAGTCATAGACCAGGTAGAGAGGTTCAACTTAAAGAATTTTCAGGCAGCAGGTTGTTCTGGCGTTGTTACTGCAGTTGAGTATTAGTTTCCGTCTCAATATGAAAATAAACAGGATTCTGATGGTATCACTTAGAAGATTCAACTCAAGTAATATTGTATTGTAATTTTCATCCTTATATATATATGGGGCCCTATTCGAAGGTGCACCTTATATTACCGAAAAAGTGCAACCGAGAGATAATTTTCTTACTCCGGTAATTTCCAAAAAAAAGAATTTTAACACTTTGAAACTTGCAAAGAGCCCGGAGATAATCTTTGTTAATGTGATTGAGCTCTTAGTATGAACCTTTTCCAAAATTCTCCCCTCCAGAAAGTACAGAAGAAAAAGAACTCAAAAGAAGGTCCTGCAATCGATTCTGCCTTAAAGCGGATATAAAGCTTGTTTCTAATTAGTCTAGATTTGAGGCATAGTTGACTAATTACTATGGGCCAGTAAATCTCATATCGTGCTCAATTTTCTTGCCTCACCTGAGATGAGAGTTTCTACTTGGCGAGCGAATACGACTTGGAAGTTATACTAATATGTTGGTTTATTGTGGTGCAAGCATGTGATTATAGACAGTTCCAAATGGGATTTCAGTTAGTTTTAAACCTCAAAAATCACATGTATAGAGGAGTTGAGAACACCAGAACAATACATGTAGGCTGTAGCCGTCTCATGTCCGACTTTACTTGTTCATACTTTCTTTGTCCCCAACACAAATACGTGATCATAGAAAGAAAGTCATGGCACATAATTTTTTGTATAATACAAAAATTGATTCCTTAAAGTTCTACACATTTAGAAATTACATGAAATTGATATGAACCACAAGTCTTCATAGTTAAAGATAGCTTAACATTAATCGTATGTTCACGAAAATTACGCCAAAGAGTTAATGATAAACAAAATGACATGCTTTTGCAAACTGAGGAAGTATCTTTAAAAGAAACCATGATAAAGCATCTCACCCAGAAACACCATCAGCAACAACAATCACTTCCCCATTATCACTGCTCACAAAGAATGCATCTTCTCCACCTTTCTCAACCTTCAAAACATAAATATAAAACACCACCAATGGTGGACACAGAGTTAACACAACACTCCCTTTAATCCATTCTATATCACTCTTACATTTATAGTCTGTTTCATAAATAAATAACACAGTTTTGTATTTGAAAACACTTTTAACTAAAAATTTCTCATTTTAGACTTAATTGCATGCCCTTATAATCATGGAAATGTTATATGTTATGGCACATAGACCAGGGGCGGATGTAGGCTTGAATGTATGAGTTCGATGAGTAGCTTTGGCCAAACCTTATATATGCATCTAAAATTCCACTAAATATGTACAAATATTAAATTCAATACTCAGTTAATTGCACAAGAGCCAAAATCTTTTAAGGTTACTAATAGTATGTTCCAAATGTCTTTTTCAATGAGAACTCCATGCTCAATCAATATACAACAACAACATACCTAGTGTAATCGCACAAGTAAGCCTGAGGATAGTAGAGCAGAAGTGGAGCCAGGTACGGCTGATCAACCCCCTCATAAGAAAAATTACATAGTAGATGTTTAAGCCCCTTTCTCTTCTTCGCTTGTTTACTTATTTATATTTTAAAACATCCTTAGTGAAAATTCTAACTGGAATAAAGTGCACGCAGACCTTACCTCTACCTCGTGAAGATAGAGAGGTTGTTTCCGAAAAACCCTCAACTCAAGTAACACATATCAAAGCAATATGAAAAGAAAATATTACAAGAAGAGAGGACACAGTAAATAATAGGAAAAAAAAACATTGCATGACATTAACAGAACAAAGGAATAGTAACAACAACAAAGAGTGCAATAACCGAAGCATAAAAAGCATAAATCATAGGACAAAAACTACCCGGTCTCAAATGAAATAAACAAGAGGGAAGTAGTGTTACTGATATTGTCCAATTTGAAAAATCAAAAGATAATTTTTTACTATACTCATTTCTCAAAACATTGAATTTTATAATATTCAAAGGGCGGGATAGCAAAGAGTTATCGTCAAGTCAATACTGAACGACTAAAAATAGACCAAGTCAATACTGAACAAGTAAAAATAGATCGACGGAGTATGATTTTACTACTTGCCTTGTTGGGATGAGGAATTAGGTATATTCCAACACTTAATGACATCTCTTGCCTGCAAATAAACAAATGTAGATACACAATAACCATTAATTCTTCACGATAATGGATACAACAAACTAAGATTAAAAAAACTACTATAATTTTTCAAATAACTGATATGATTACTTGTTAACTAAGCAAAAAAAAAAACTGAATTTACCTAGCCGGAGAAGGAGCAGAATCCGATGCAACGCAATGAAGAAAACTCTGTTTCTTTCTGATTACTGAAATTGAGCTAAATTTTTGGGGATTCATTGAATTGAGGAAGTGTTGAGGGAGAGAAGTCGAAGGCCTGAGAATGGAAATCGCCATTTTTTTTCCGTTTCCTCAAACCTCTTTCTAACACTATCGGCTACAGTGTAAAAAATGTGATTTCTTCAGAGGACGTGAGCACGTCATTTGGCCACGTTTGGTTGCTTTGGATTTTTCATTTACAGCAACTCAGTTTATTTCCGCAAGTAAGGTTGAAAAGGATATTATGTTTATAAAATTTAAATTCTATAAATAGGGATGATAATGAGCGGGTTGATTTACTCTATTCTATATGTAATTACTTTAATATTTTGCATTTTTATTTATGTTTGATATTAAAAATAAAATTATTTTTATTAAGTTGTATTAGTTTAATAGGATAGTGATTTATTGTCACATTCTTTTTTCTTTTTTCTCAAAAATTATTTGAAAGAAAAAGAATTTTTTTGAATTAAAGTGACATTTTGAAAAGGATAATTTTATTATTTAGAATCAGTTTTGGTGTTCTAAGTCACCTTATTCAAATCTCTGATCAAAAGAAATTTAATTTTATTTTTATTGATTTGCGAAAATAAAGATCGGATAAAGAATTCTGTTGACCAAGAGAAAGGTATTAGACACCCCCCTCGAATCTCGTGTTCTAGCACGATCGCTTTATGGTTTAACTATCTTTTTTTTTAATGGTTGTGCTTTATTAATGTGAAACTTGAAATATCCGTATTTTTTTATTTATTATTTAATTTTTAATTTTTCTGCTTTTGTATTTGTACTTTTTTAACTATTTTTTTGTGTTATTATAAATAGATAGAGTATATATAGATATCTAGTTGCTAGAATTAGAGTTTGTGTAAGATTGATATTTTTGAGTTTTAGTATTTTAGGATTATATTTTTAGTTAGATTTTAAAATAGAAATAATTTTTTTCAATATTTAATATTAATTTTTGTAAGAAATTTTAAGTAGACCCGAACTATTTTTAAGAAGATTTTTTCCTTTTTTAAAAAAAAATCGTTTTTTAATTTTTTCCTTTATTTTTTTTCTGCACTTTTATTTTATTAATCTTATATTCTATTTTCTTCTTATTTTATTTATTTTTTAAAGAATCTTTATTTTACATTCTGTTTCTTTTTTGTATTATTACTTTTTGTTTTATTTTCTTGTATATTTTTCCCTTTTTTATTATATTTTGTTTCTTTTTTTTTCGTACCTTTTGTTTTGTTTTATTTTTTACGCGCTGTTTTTTTTTCCTTTCTTTTTGTTTTCTATCTTTTTTTGTTTCATTCCTCTTTTCTCCATTAATGTTGTTTTCAAATTATTATTATTATTGTTTCTTTTGTTTTATACTTGTTCCTCTTTTTTTTAATTTTTTTAATTATTCATTATTTATTTTCATAAAATTTTAAATAATATTTATATATATTCTTAATTATATACATTAATAATTTGAATGAAAGTTATAGTCATCTTGGTTATTACAAAGACAAATATAGTTATTATTTTTCAAAATAACATGTTCTACAAAGCCTTTTCCAATCACTAATCAATTAAACTTTATTTTATACTATTATTTTCTAATCACATCGATTAATAATTAATATTTAGACAATTTAAATAAAGAGCATGCGATAAATACATGAAATTAACATCTAATTATCAGAAATAAAATATACTTATATCTTCTTAAATTACGGAAGAAGAAAAAATAACATGAAGCTAAAAGAAGAACATGAAATATTGTTCAAGAAAAATTGAGAAATGCATAGGATACAAGTTTTTTCATGATTCTATAGAAAGGATAAAAAACACATAGTTTACATGAAAAGAAATTTCAAATAAAATAATATAAATAGGTTAAGGCAAAAAATGCACCTTCAAATTGTTTTCGACTAAACAATGAAGAATAATGTAAAAGTCTATAACTTTCCAAAGTTTAGCAAGACTAACTTTAAGATCCACGAACTTGGAATCACGAACAAAACCTCGAACTCTAAACTTAATTCTTAAAAGAAAAAACCCTCGCTTTTTCTTCTCGTTATTTTGCTCTTGTTTATTTTTTCTTTGTATTTAGTATAATCTCAATCTATATGTTTTTTTCTCTACTGAGTCTGTTTTTTATAATTATTTCTCGGTGTAAGTCTGGTGCTAATTCAAAGAAACTGTGATAGAATGGAAATAGAATTTAGTTTAAAATTTAGTTAAGAATTTTTAGTTTAAGATAAAGGAAGAAAATAAAGTAATTAAATAAATAAATGGGAACAATAATATTAGTAAAACCAACAAATAAAAATAAAAATAAAAAGAAGATGAACGTGTGATGTTAAAGAGATTATAATTTTTTCTATTTATTTAAAAAAAAAGTCGTAGGAGAAGAAAAATAAAATAAGAATAAAAATAAAATAAACTAGATGGAATGAAAATTTTAGTTAAGGAAGTTGAGGATAATTTTGATAAAGGATTTTTTGTTCTATTTTTTTCATAATATATACTATTATTAATTTTTCTTACACTAGTAAAAAGTTAAAGGATTAAAACTTAAATTCACAAGCTTCGTTTTACTGTTTTTTATTATTAATTTATTATTTACTTTTCATTTATTTCAAATATAATTTTGAAATAATAAGATTAAAGTATTAAAATTGGTGTAAAATCTTTATATTTTAGTAAAATATAAGTGTTTACACTTACAATTTCAACCAAGCACCAGTGGTCTAGTGGTAGAATAGTACCCTGCCACGGTACAGACCCGGGTTCGATTCCCGGCTGGTGCAATTTTATTTTTTTAAATCTTTTTTTCCAGCTGTCTATTTTTTGTGCTTTACATTAATAAAAAGTTTTATTTAATAAAAGTAGATAAAGCTACTTAAACAAATCTATAAGAATCAAGTTCAAAATAACTCAAAAGTATGTCAAAATCATACTTCCCATGCTACTACATTCATGTACATTGTATTTGTGTATATATAACTATTCATATTCATGTTATGTCACAATCGTAAATAATTTGGTCAGATTATATGAATATGTCATGTTACTTCAATTAAATTCATCATAAGGAGTAGTATAAATAGCAAACACCAAATAAAAGCTATAAAAATTAGTATCAGGATTGACGCTTCACATGGCGTTCAAAGTGGTTAGAACTCATCGAAAGGAATCACCTCCATATTTTTGGAAATAAGTATCCTTTTTAGCCTTTTTTCATACCGCTCTATTATGTATCAATTGAGCGAAGGATTTTTCGAAAACGTGAAATTTCATTAGACATAATCGTTGTTCATAATTTTGGACCAATTGGAAAGATAAAAACATAAACAAAATCAAAGTTAAGAACATTCTTCAAATGACTATCAGTTATCAATAGATAAATTTAAATTATTATTAGTATGGTAGACGTGTACGTAGTCTCTGGCTTTCTGATTATATATATATATATATATATATATATATAATATATATATATATAATATAATATAATCATTGACATTAATAACTTGCAATAATAATAATGTGGTCTTTGATGGAGCTCTTTCAATTTTATACGGTAATTATACATTAGAACTTTCTAGTTCTACGATTAAATAAGTCACAATCCTCCGTTTTAATTTTTTTTTTTTTGAAAACTCCAAGATAATTTGTTATATAATTTTTGTCACAATCTTTAGGTGAACTTTTTATGCACGCTAGGTAAATTTTTACAGTGTAAAAGACTGCAAATTATACTGGACAAATCTTATCAGACATATTCGACTCAAAAGATATTAAGGGAAACCGATATGTTAAAAAATGACAAAAGTCTCAAATTTAAGATTAATGAGCTGGGTAAACTCATTATAAGGTTTGAACAATTCTCTTTTATTTGAGCTAGCTTCAACTGTGTAAATTAGGCCTAAGACATAATTTAATATGACATCAGAGCAAGGTTAATCTCACCCAATATTGGACCCCTCAAAAATCAAAATTGTCGACGCACCAAATTATAAGCATTGTACGTGATTGCAATCATCATGTACATGATACAACAACAAGAGAATTAGCAAAAATCCAAGAATCTTTACCCAAAATGTTGCTCTCATTCCTCTTAAAGTGAAATAGGCATGCGTGAAGATTAATGAGATACGTAGACTCCTTATAATGTTTGACAATTCTCTTCCCCTACAATTAGCTTTGAAAATATAAGTTAGACATCTAATTTAACACGATCTCAGATCATCTATGTTGATGATTGACTACCTTCCGAACCAACTGAATTATAAAGACTACTTACTATATTTTAAATTTGTTTTAAAAAGAGTATTTTCTTTACTACAAAATTAAAGAATAATTTAGCATATTTTACATATCTTTACTAAGAGTATAAGATTTAAAATTATTATTATTATTATTATTTTTAAACGTCATGTCTAAGTCAAACGAATAAATCAAAATGGAAAAAAAACTTATTATTTATTAAGATGGTAATTATTACTTGGGCTGAGAATATATTCAGAATTCATGATTTTAAATAAAATTTCTTAAATAATTTTCACATTTCGTCACCCATTATTTATCATAGTCTAAGGTTGGACCAATAATAGAAAAAAAATTACAATCGCCGTCTGTGGGGATCGAACCCACGACCACGTGGTTAAAAGCCACGCGCTCTACCACTGAGCTAAGACGGCTGATGTGTTCTAGTACTGTATAAAATCTTATATATTAAATACTACATGTATAAGCATTTTATGAAATCTGTGGTGTAAGAAAATGAATATGCTCTTATTCTTTGTTTTAATTAAAAAAAAATATACTATTTGATTTATTATGTATCATTCCTTGCCCTTGTTTATATGACTGTATGAATTTTGAGCAATAAATAAGAAATTTTTTTAATGCATTTCAAATATATATAAATTATTAATTCATATGATTTATACTACATTTTGTATAGTTTTTAAGTATGTTAGATTTATTTTTCAAATATCAAACAGATTATTTGTTGAGTTGCATGATCAAAATAAAGAAATTTGACTCTTTAAATCTGAATTGTATCTTATAAATTAAAACAAATAATTAGTTATTATTGAGATGGTAGATATTGATACGAGAGGACTTGAAGAGAGATAAATGATATTCCAAACAGAGGAGTAGATATTGAAGATAAATAATATCCGGAAGAGACGATTTAAACAAGACATAACAAATCTAAAATTAGGATAGAAGGCCAATAGTAGTAAATAGTTTTGCGTTTTGCTTTTCCTTACCAATAGTATTGTTATTATTTTTTGGCGAAATGGTCCGGTGAACCCTTATACTTGTACCAGTTTGTATTCTGAACCCTTCTATTTGTTCCTTTGTCATCTGGACCCTTAAGTTCAATTTAAATGAGACTTTTGAGCCCCTCCAACAATGTGTATAGCCCACTCTCCTTTATATAATTGACATGTCATATCCACGTCAGATATATTAATGTAACGTCATAATTATTTAATAACTATTTTAAAAATTATTTTAGAAAATGAAAAATAATAACATTTTAATTTATTATTGTCATTTGTATTTTTCCTTATTTTCACTATTTCACAACCAAAAGAAAGTCAACGCCGCCAGGTCAGCGCCATTTTTGCCGGCGAAATCACATACACTTTCTCCCTCACCCGTCTTTATCTCAGATGTACACCATCACTATTTTTCTTTCCTCATCTAACCTCCACAGTAACAACAACTTGTAGATGGATATTGGTCGCATTACTCCGATGATCCCCACTCCGATCATTTCTAGAATGTTGCCGCCATCCATTTTTCGATCGCCAGCTGCTGGTGGGGTTTGGGAGCTATTTTCACACTCTAAATTGCCTATAAGTACAATTTCACACCAATATATGTCATGAAACTCGTCGAAATTTACTCAAATTTTGCCTGAAATTTTCTTTTTATCAAAATAGATTGAAAAAGAAATGTTTAAGAGATTAGAAGGAGACTTGGAGGAGATTTCCTGAGTTATCGAAGAAGATATCCAAAATTTGCAAGCGAAAGAGATTAGACAAAGACAAGTTAAAGGGATTAGAAGAAGATTTTCTTGAGTTAAAAAATTCATCCAGAAATTGTTGTGAAAGATTGAAAATATGGAAGAAAAGAAAGTTAAAGTTGCCAGGAAAACAATTAGCTTTAGGGAAGAAAAAATATCTTTTTAATTGATTGTTTTTTTAAAAAAAAAAATTCTTTTAGAATTTTATTTTTTTTAACCTAAAAAAGTTGTTCACTACTTTTAAAAATACGTAATGTCACGCACTTTTGTCAACTCAGTCATTTTAAAGACACATAAGCTTGATTAATGGTCAGAAAGATTTATTAAATTGTGTTTTATTGAGTTTAAAGGTCCAAATGACCAAAGTATAAGTATGAGGATTCAGAATACAAACTGATACAAGTATAAGGGTCTACCAGACCATTTTACCTTATTTTTTAATTTTCTATTATTGTGTGCCGTTATTATTTATTATTAAAATAATATAATTTATTTGTATGGTTAGTCACCAATGGCACAACTTACGGGCTAAGTAGCGCCTCAACGGGAGTCTTTTTTTCCTCAGCAAAAGTAGATGTAAAGCATGTGTACACTGTTCTCTTCTCACATTTTATTTATAAAATTTATTAAATATTATTATTATTATTATTATTATATTATTTTTATTATTATTTGGAATATTATTTATCTTTGATATTTAAAATTTATGATAGAAACTTCCGGAACCTTTCTTTTAATGGAATTTCGAAGTCTCGTGACTTTATCCACTTATGGTTATCATTATTAGATAAACAAATGATAAATTAGAACCCCACATTAATTATGACAAATAAAAATATAACACCATAATTACATAAAAAAGACAATACAAACAACTTTGAAGTTACAAAAAAATACATTTATTAGTATCTTATTTGTTATTGTCGTAGCTATTACAAGAATTAATTATGATAATGTTGCATACCTCATTTAAGTTTGAGTATAAGTTTCCTTTAAAAATTGTGTTTTAATATGCTTATGAATTATGGTGAATTTGCAATGATGCTAATCTTTGTGTCTTTGTAAAAGTGTGTTGGTATTTGATGATTAATGATTTAATTCTAGCTGGATAATTTCAAGTTCAAGATTCCAAACCCCTTCTTTGACTAATTTTGTTTTGAGTTTGAAGAATAATATAACAAAAATATTTAATTGCTTATAAAATAATTATAATAGTTCGACTGATCTATCATAATATTTTATTTGGTGTTTAAATTTCATATTAATGTCTCGATTAAATTTTGAATCGCGCACTGTAAAATTCATTCGCAGGTACTGCTCTTAACATGATTTTCTCCAAATATCATTTATTTTTTCTACTGCATGCTCATCGCTACTTTCGAATGCATAATTATTATATTTTAAATTTTATTTAAAAAAAAAAAATTGTATATATTGATAGTACACAAATTATATATACAAATAAGTCATTAATGATCAAATTGTTATAAATAAATCTCAAGCAATGGTTGGTAATGTGATAAATAGTGATAATCAGGAATTTATTTATTTTTTTCACCTGAATTGAACTAAATAATTTTTGTCTTTGTATAATGATTGGTTACTAAGAAAGTAAAAGTATATTTTTGCTTGTTAGAAATAGTATATTGATTAGCTAATATATATTAAAATTTATTTTTAACATAAAATACAAAATTTATATTTTCAAAATATTTTAAATATTTTCTTTTTTCTAGTACTATTTCCGTCCCTAATTACTTATCCACTTTTTCTTTAATAGTTGTCCCTAATTACTTGTCCATTTTGATAAATCAAGAAAAAACAATTTTTTTTACCTATTATACCCACAATTAAATGACTAATTACTTTGAAAAATGTAGAACTTTTCATCCACTTCATAATTAATAGGGATAAAATGACAAATTTACTACGTTATTAATTATTTTCTTAATAGATGTGTCAATTTAAAAGTGGACAAGTAAAAAGGGACAGACAAAATATGTTATATAGTGATGATGAATATTATTTTATTAGGTATTAATATAAAAAAGGTCAAAAGAAAAAGGATTAATACATAGTTATGATTGTGTGGATTGACCTATGATCCATTTCTTATTGTTCTAGTTCAGTCCAAATAAATGTTTAGCAAATCAACAATGCATTCATTTATAAATTCATTTCATTTTGATTTATGTAAATTAGTCAAATTCAATAGTATAACAACTATATTTATGACTTTTAAACAAATAACTCAAAGGAAAAGCCATGGAACTTATTGTTTTGCTGACTTTATAATATGATAAAATAATAAAATAATTATGATTACTTTGAAAGAAAATGTTGGGATGGTGAAAGACAACAATCGAAGCCATGATTTTGTGATCTTTGACCCAAAATTTTATACCATGTACGACTCACTATACTATGTAATATGTATTACCCTACCCTACTATTATATTCCTAACTTTTCGATCGATACTGATTCATCAAATAATTTTTTATATATAAAAAAATATAATATCAATATTAATTAAAATTATCTAAATTTTTTAGATATATGAAAAATCGGTCTTATATTTTCTAAGACAATATATCAATTAAAGACGATAATTGTAAATAATTGTAAGGTTCATTTAAATCCAAAATAATCTTGATATATAGGATGTATAAATTATGTGAAACAATGTAGCTAAAATTATAATATAGTGACTAATGTATACTAGTTCAATGAATACATACGAAATCAAATGTTACTTTATGAAAAATATATCTTCACATATAAATTATCACTAAATTATAAAAAAATAAATCAATATTCCATTTGTTTAAATATTATTTGTGTTTTCAAAGTCTTTTTTTTTCCTACTCGATATTCAGAGCTCACATTGAAGTCTCGATAAAATTTAGATCGCGTATCAAAAAAATATTTTCCATACTTAAAGCTAAAACTCAAGATCTTTTAATTAAAGACGAAGAAATCTTACCACTACACCACAACTGATAATTAATTTGTATTACTCCCTCCGTCCGAAATTATTTGTCATGTTGCGTTTTTCGAGAGTTAATTTGACTAATTTTCAAAGTCAAATTAGATCACATTAATTTGATATTTTAAATAAAAAAATTAGATATTTTAAAATTGCACGAAAAGTACTATATATTGCAACTTTGCATATTAGTATGATGAAAAAATACATTTTAAAATATTAATCAAAATTTATATAATTTGATTCTAAAAATAAAAACTACGACAAATAATATCGAACGGAGGGAGTATATATTTTTGTACAAACTAAAGTGGCATTCAACAATACGGCGTGTCTTGAGGAGAGCCTAGGTAACGTAATCGGCAAACGTATAAAGGAAGAAAACATAATGTATAAAAAATAAAAATTCCCAAACATTTCAAATTATTTATCCTTTTTCAAAAAATAGTACTATTTTAGAATGAATGTTATTTTTCTTCTTAATTTTTATAGTTTAAAATACTAACATTTCTTAAAATGTTATTTTAAGGTTGACCTTATAATTATTTGATGATATAATATGATTTTATAAAATTAAACTCATGAATATTGAGTAACACAAGTAAAGCAATGCTCAATTTTTATTATCACTTATTAATTAGAATGGTATTTTTTTAAGTTGTTATTATGGTTATTGTTGATGATACTATATTTTAGCATAATGCCATTATTTTTTATATATTTTTATTTTCTTTGAATTTTAGAATTATTTGGAATTAGTTAAGACGTTTTCCTATTGCACGCATTGCTCTATATTTATTTTTCTACCATTAGTCTCCTCAATTCTTTTAAAATTTTAGTGTATTTTCTCTAAATATAAATTTTGTTTTTATGTTATTTAATTAATTTAAAATTTAAAAGTTCTTCAAGTTTAAGCTTGATTCTCGAGGCTTACAGCCTTACCCCCTTATTAAGTAAAATGTTATTTTAAATCATCGTCTTTTAAAATACTGATTTTTACTATATTTTTATGATGTAGATTTGAATTATGATGTCAAATGATTTTTTTAATACAATACGTTTAAAGGAATTATAATATTTGGGTAAAATGAAAAAAAAATATTCCAAACACTTATTTTAAAATTAAATAATAAAAATAAGTCATAATTATAAATTAAGAATAATATTTTATGACTTTTAACTTATAAACTATAAATAAAAAACTCATTCAAAACATACTCTCACTTGTTGCTTAGCAACAGTTAATTTGATAAATTTTTTTAGTCTAATTAAATAAGATTTATTCAATTTTCAAACTCTAAATTCAAATGTTCATAAACTGTAGAAAAATACTATGATCAATTGCAATCTTTCACACACTAATACAATGAAAAAACAAAACATTTTAATATATTAATTAACGTTCAAATAATTCAATTCTTGAAAAACGAAATATAACAAATAAAAATAAACGAAATAGTATCATACTAATTATTTTTGTTATGTTTTTAAATCTTAAACCACCCCTACCCCATCCCTAATACCCACCCACCCACCCCACCAAAACATAAAAACACCCCATAAGTCCTCCTCCTATATAAACACTTTTGGACTCTCAAGTTTCTTTCACCACCAAACAAAAATATTTCTTTTTTGTATATATATATATATATATATATATATATATATATATATACATACTTGTATATTTTGTATCATAGTAGTTATACAAGTGATATTAACTTGAAAAAGAGTGTGGAGGGATCTGTAAAGCTCAGGAGGGATAGCGCCATGAAAAATAATATGATGTTTTCTTTTTGTTTTTTCAAAGAATTTTTCTTTTTAATTATTTTATTGGTACATAAATTCATCTTTTTAATTGTTATTATTTTCGGTACAATAAATTCATCAATTATATTTGGCGCTATCCATCCTGAGTTCTACGGCTCCTTCATACTTTTTGCTATAAAACACAAGTAATTAAATTTCACAAAAATTCACTCACAATTTTCAGGTATGTAATATATCTTTCTTTTTCTTCTTTCTTTATATATATATATATATATATATATATATATATATATATATACATATATATTACTATTTTTTATTTTTTTGCATTAATCGATCCGGAGATTGAAATTAGTCCAATTTTATTTTTTGTTATTTCATATCATACTTTAGTAAGCAATTATGTTAGCTAAGATATTTAAGTTATTATGGGTTAGAAAAATATAATAAACCAAATAAAAGTATGTTTCTTCTACTTATTGTCTTTAAATAAAATAGTTACACACTTTGATATGATTTTAGAAAAAAAAAATCGATGAGTTAATTGATCCATGAAAACTAAAAAGAATCAGATCCATACGTAAAAAAATGTGTTGAGAATGTAATTAAATAAATGAAAACACGATCAACTTAGCTTTTGAGTTTATTCCATAATTTATTTTTTCATGCTTTAACATTTAAACTCTTTTTCATAATAGGTTTCTCAATTTTAGCCTAAAATTATGACTTTTCAGTCTGTGTCTCTGGTATCTTCTTAAATGTTTATTTTCTTTTTCATGCATAGCTGTTTATTTATTTACTATTATCATCATTATATATATATATATATATAGTACTCTGAGAGACTGAGAGGTTTAATTGTATGAAGTATTATTGTTATGCAGAACAATAAAGATGAAGTAGTTGTGAGTTGTGACTAGGGTTTTGACATTAGTCCTCTAACTTAAAAATTAATTAAAAAACTATATCAATATAATTATCACTTCAAAAATTGAAGACACAATAATTAAAAACAATTTTCAATTATATTTTTATGTTAAATAACTATTTTTTTAAAAAAATAATGCTTAAATCTCATGAAACATATATTGATGGAGCTAACAGCTTGCATACAAGTTCGGTCAAAATTAATAGATTCTACTCAAATAAAATGTTAATAATTCATTTAATATGTACAATATTAAATTTAGAATTCAATCATAATCATAGCTATCACTTTAATTTCTTTTATTTTTTATTGTAAAAAAATAAATATAAACTATAGTTTTACATTAAGGTTTACTCGGGGGTGGCTTGATAGTATTAAAAAAATGACATGTGTCTTATGTCCCTAAATTTAAGGGGCCTCATTTTTTATTAATAGGTTATAAGTTATTATTTTTTAATAATATTGAATACTATTTATAGAAAAAGTAAACATTTCATGAAAAACGAAGGAATTACTAGAAGAAATTTGACATATTTTGAGTACTATATCTTATTAAAAATAATTTAAAATAAGAATGGTTATATTATAAGGTGAAAACTAGAAGAAATAAATTATATAAAAGTATTAACAACTTAAATTTAAAACCCCGTTTAATTTTTGCTTTAGGCCTCTAATACGCTTGAGCCGATTCTTCATAGACTAAATTTTCCTTTTAAATGTTTTGCATATTTCTTTATTATGATTACGAATATATCATCAAAAATATTAATCAAAATCGAATTTTTAAAATAACAATTATTTTGAGCTAAAACGCCAGCTAATAAAAAAACACAATGAGTATATGCTTTTACTAGCTTAGCATCCACTTGCCTATTGACGTAAAAATTATTGCAGGCCTTTTAATTTAGATGTTGACTCCATAGCGTTTAAGTCACGTTTTCCCTTGCTTTATTAAACTATTTTATTTTTAAAGATAAGATCTATATATAAAGATATGCATTTAAGTTAAATATACGTACATATGTTGATACATAGAGTTAAATTATTTTTTTATAGTATTTTATCTTTTAGGTCGTGAATCGTGATAGAATTAAGACTTAAGAGTACAATAAAAGGATTCAGATGAATGTTTTAATCGAAAATTATACTATATATAAGTTTTTCTCTTATATAAGTATTGTTGATATTGAATTTTTTATTGTTCGTGTGTTTATCGGTACATTTGTAGCTTTCGACAAAGATAAATATATATCTTTCGCTAAGTATGAGTCTAGATTTTTTATAATCTGAAATAGACTAAACTAATAAATTAAATAAGCGGGTCAATCACTATATGAAAATATGAAATTAGCTACAGAATTTATTTGTTAAGCAGTCGTTGAAACACTCATGGCTAATTGAGTTTTTTTAAATAATTTATACGCTAAATAAGATTAGCATGGGGTTTTAGTTAGTTCATCTCCGTTGCTAATTCCATATTTTCTGCTAATAAATTATCATGACAAATTAAACGAGTGATATTTTCATGAGCTGATTTAATAACTCTAATGATCAACATCTTTTAAATATGAAATTAGCTATAAAATTTATTTGTTAAGCAGTCGTTGAAACACTCATGGCTAATTAAATTTTTTTAAATAATTTATACGCTAAATAAGATTAGCATGGGGTTTTAGTTAGTTCAACTCCGTTACTAATTCCATATTTTATGCTAATAAATTATCATAACAAATTAAACGAGTGATATTTTCATGAGCTGATTTAATAACCCTAATGATCAATATCTTTTAAATATGAAATTAGCTACAAAATTTATTTGTTAAACAGTCGTTGAAACATTCATGGTTTGAATTTTTTTAAATAATTTATACGCTAAATAAGATTAGCATGGGGTTTTAGTTAGTTCATCTCCGTTGCTAATTTCATATTTTCTGCTAACAAAATTATCATAACAAATTAAACGAGTGATATTTTCATGAGCTGATTTAATAACCCTAATGATCAATATCTTTTAAATATGTAAGTGCTTTGCATATTATAATTGGATTATGAGAAGTTTGATCTTACTTTAGGGCACATTAGGTGTTTTACTGTATGGAGACAATGAAACCACTTCACCTGTTTACATTATCTTCAATCTTGTGATTTCACTGTTTTTAGTACTTATATACTATTAAAATAAACAACATTTTATTTATATTATATAGTTTCATGTTAGGTATAGAATGTGCTTGAACAGAAATTTGCACCACTTCCTAGGGCTACCTAACTAGGAAAAGAACTTTATGCTTATCACATGTTTGAGTTCAAAATTAGTGATCATTACTCCATTACTCCCAATTTTTATGGACATGATTTATCGAGTAACAGAGTTTAAGAAAAAGAAGATTTTGTAAAATTATAATAGAAAATAAAATAATTTTTTTTGTTGTAAATCATTTTATTAGAGATAAAATAAGACTTTTTAAGCTTTTAAATTGTGTTATTTTATATATACATCTATTACATATGGGCAGTGGTGTAGCCATATACTGTTAAGGGTAAAATGATATACGAAATGATTAAATAACCTATTTTGAACACTTTTTAATATAACAAGTTGTTATTTCTGAACATTTTTTAAGAAATTTCTGGCTTCGCAACTGCATATGGAGGAAGGCGCAGGGGTTAAATTGAGTCGTTACCACCAAACAATGACGACAACAATATATCATGTGTAATTTTATAAGTGATGTATTGAGAAAATAATGTATATACAAACATAAAATTTAATTGAACTTCAAATATTTCTTCAACCCTATCAAAATACAACTATCTAATGTGTTTCTTAAGAATATAGCACAAACAATGATATGATTAATGACACTAAAATATCTCAAAAAATATAATAATAATGAAATCGCGTAAAATTAATATTGTAAATTAACAAGTCATAATGAAAATGATCATAATTTAAAAGTACTGAAATCATGCTAATATAAGTTTAATAAATATTAGTCAATGACTAAATATTAAAGGAAATTAATATATTACGTATTTTAATTGTCGAAACCAACGTAAAAATAAAGAACAAATATTCAATATACAATAGTCGGGTTTTTTTCTTACACCAAACCAAGTCAAACCGACCACTAGTCGAGTTTTTTTTCTCAGTTTGACTCGATCTACGATTTGATTCGATTTTCGATTCAATTTTGTACACCCCTAACCACAACCTTCCTCTCACACTTCCTTGTTGGGGTATTTATTTGTCTTCTTTTCATATGTATGGCTCATCTCAACCTCTCTTTCCTCATCTTGTCTACCAGGAGAACTAATTTCACTTTCTCTAAGATATTTTCCCTCCTAATTATCTCTCTTAGTACTAGACCATACATACATCTATCTCGACATATTCTCATTTCTCTACTAAGTTAGTGCTTGACTGGCCAACCCTCTATTTTATACAATATATAGTTGATCTAATTACAACCACTATGTAGATCAAGTGTACTTTAAGTCTGGTAACGACACATTCTTGTTACACAAGACCCCAGATGTAAGCCTCCATTTCATTCACTCTGTTCCAATACAATAGGCAATATCCTCATCGATCTCCCTAGTTTCTTCTTGAAACTTCCTCTCTTTGAATAGACTTAAATATCAATCCTCACTTTCATATACACCAAGCGACTTACGATACTAAATTTATACTCCATATACTATAAAATCATAACACTATAAAATTATATTGAACGATTATGTATATAATTAAATCCATTTCGAAATGCTATCGGCAACACTCATATTCTCATGGCAAAGGACAAAGATACATAGATAATCAAGTGGTAAAATTGGGCTTGCGGTACACATTTAGCCCACGGTCAAATCCATAACTATTTTGCCAAGGAAAACTACAGACATTCATAGTATATACACTAATTATATCTATGGTTTCAAATAGTTATGTCATTTACCACTAAGAATTTCCCATCATATATTGAGAAAGATAAAATACGTGTACTTTTGTTATTATATACTCTAAGATAGGGAGAGAGTCGAGATGGGTAAGGAGTCGAGCGAGATGGGGAGGGAGGTAGTCATATAGTATCCTAGATATATGTGAATCACACTAAATGTATGTATCTATTTGTATCCGATGTGATTCACATATAGTCTGAGATACCAGATACATAGGAGAGTGATGAAGGAGATGAGAGGGAGGTGAACGAGATTTGTCTAGAACCAATCACACCTAATGTTGACCCATGTATCCCGATATACATGTATCGATACACATCAAAATGTTAAAAGATTTATAATATTGCAAACTAGATGGTATCTAAGTAATTAGCTCCTAAAGTTTATATAAAAATTCTATATGAATGAGATTATTACACCACATAACAAGCTAATAGGCAACATCTAAAAAATATTATTTTATAAAATAACATAATCTTTATTTTTGCAAAATTTAGCCAACATAATCACTTTATAATTTGTATATCTCTAATAAAACTTAGTCAATCCCAACTTGTTTTGAGATTGAGATGTTGTAATAGTAGTAGTAGTTGTTATATTGTTGTTGTTATTGTTGTATTCACGATATAATCTATGTATAGTTAATATGTATACATTATATGTTGCTTGTATAGTTTCATACACTTGTATACGATTTTATATATACTTGTTATATAGTATGTATACACTTGTGTCGACAAAATTTGTTTTGTTCGATTGAAGAAATGATAGTGTCATGGAATATGATCTATTATTTTCAAAAGGGAATTAATAAGAGTAGAAGCTACATCCTGTACATACCAAGTGTAACATAGTTAATTTCATTTGGCTTCTCCTGGTCGATCAAGCTTGATCTATTCGACTTTTATTCCTGCCCCTAGCCTCTCACGTTGTTTCGTTTTTCTTCTGTACCATTCGATTCAAGAGATGATAGTGTTATGAAATATGATCTATTATTTTCGATACGGAACTAATACGAGTAGAAGGTACATCTTGTAAATACTAAGTGTAACAATGTTGATTGTATATATTCATTTCTCCTCTTTTGTTTCTTCTATTAATATTTGCATATATCTCTTTCAATGGACGACCCTTGAAAGCAACTATTCAAAGACGAGCCTTTAAAATGATCTAAGTTAAAGGGTGTCAAATAGATGAGTTGAATTGAATTTAAGCGAGTAAAATAGATTGAATTATTAAATAGAAAGGTCGTTGACCAACTTCAAAGTTTTTTAGATCAAATTGAGCTAAAATGCGACAGCGAGTTATATCCAAACATACTTAATTTTTACTAAATTGTAATTTCTTTGTTTATTCTTTTATGATTTTTAAGTACTTAATAATTTATATATATTAAATAAAAAAATATTTTGACAAAATTTCTTATCGATATTTAGCTACATAACAACCCAACTTTTCTGAGGAAATGACATATATATACAACTTATAGTTACAATTAGCAATAAATAAGTCAACATTAATTAACATTTAATATATAAATAAAAAATAAGCACAAAATGACCCAAATTAATTAAAAATATTTTTATAGTTTTTTTCTCTCGTATAACCAAAATCACTTAAAAACAAAAATAACAGAAACATACAAAATTATATATACAATATGTAACCGCCTAAAAACGTAAATTATGTATTTTCATATGTTTTTTACTCTTTATTTGATAATAAAATTTCAATTGTATACTTGATGATATGTAGAAGAATGGTGTATTTATTCACTTAGTATTGTTACTATACATTTATAGCTATGTTATCCAGTCCAATGTATGCATATTAAAAAAATTAAACACTCTATATATTCATCCACTCATATTAAAAAAATTAAACACTGTATTGATTTTTTTTTTAATCAGGAAGATCATGCATGTATTGCATTCATGTATGCATATCCGTGTATTCATTCTCTTAGAAATTGTATACATTCAAGATTCTTCCTTCAGAAAATGAGGATTGCACATGAAATATAAAATGCTCAATGGTAAACACACAAGTTGAATCGGATAACGAGAAGAATTCAAATGAATTAAAATTTAGAATGATGGATAGAGAGTCCACAAAATTAGAATCAGAATCCCCAATTTTATGAATAATCCTAGGATAAGTTTCTTAAACATGACAATTGATACCCATAATTAATAACTATTACCTAATTATTTTAATTTAGATATAATCTTCAATTTTAAATTAAAACATAAAAAAAATCGAACGACAATCTAATTTTGATTTACTAAGTCTATGCAAATAAAATATAACTGAATGTTTGTTGATTGATCCTTTCAATAATTTCTTTTAGTATATAATTATGTAGCATTTCTTGCCGCATTAATTTTAAAATTTCGTCATTTATGGAATTAAAGTTTTTCAAAAAAAAATTACGAAAATTCATGTAATAATTTTTTGAATTTTTTGTTCTCAATTTCAAGGGTAAGAAAGATCTTCGTAAAAGATCAGAATGATTATTTTAAATACAACCTAATGTTTACCAATGAATTCCAATCTCAATATAAATTAAAGTATACTAGTTTTTTATGTGAATACAAATCATTGAATACATGATGAATACGAACTAATATATACATAATGCAGTTATCGTATACATAAACAAAATCACATATACAATTAATGAATAAAATTTATATATGCGTCATTTTAATCTCATTATTATATTCATTAAAGTAGGCAATCAGTTTTCTAATAAACTAATTATTGTTGTTTGGTAAAAAAAAAATTGCAATCAAATATTTTTTTTATGTTTCTGTAAATTGCGTTACTATTTTTTTTCTAATAAAAGGTTAAATAAAGTTAAGATTGAGAATTTAAAGAACTTGACAAGTTAACTTCCTTAGTTATAGGAGTTAAAAGAGGGAGAAAAAATAATTTCTTATCTCCTTAATTAATGAGTGTTGGTTGCACATGATTAAAAGAAAAAAACTATAAAAAATTGATTTTATTTCTTTTAAGCTAATACGTGCTAATTTTGTTTTAGGCTATTAATTGCTAATTATTATTTGGCTATATATTGCCAATTATATATAATATTTTTATGTTTGTGTCAATTCCTCATAAATAATTATTGATTTTAGCGATATTTTGTATTTATTACCATTTATAGTAATACTATATTAAATCTGCAATATGAATTAAAAGTGAATTATGTATGCAATATGTATGAATTATAATTGTTTTTTGAAATATATTATGTTTGTTTGATAAGAATTTGATACATTTATATTCAAAGTGTATTAAAATATGTGATAAATGTATTATCTATCATTAAAATTTGTATTATATGTGAATAATAAATTGTTCTTTATAATGTATATTACATTTGTATTATAAATAAATTAAAAGTGATCAAGTGAAAAATAAATATTATTGCTATAAATGATAGATACTTTTATATTATAATATATTTATATAAGTTTCTCATAGTATTACCAACTAATAAGATACTTATCAAATTAGCATTAATTAGTCATGTTCTAAGAAATTCACAAATACTATTTTATGCTTGTTATTTTCATTTCTTGTTTGCTATATTTTATAATTGAAACTTTAGACACATATAATGTGATCACATCATTATCTTAATATTCTTCTCATTTTATCTTTTTTGTTATATCGTTTTATCTTTATTTATTATTTAATAATTATATATATATTATTTTTTGACTCTACCTTTTTATAGTAATTTATCTCATAGCCTATTTTTCTTTCAAACCTATCATCTAACTTATAAATATGTGACTGTATAACGATAAAAAATGATACAATCTATCAAAATACTATATTCATTAAAATAATATAATAACTATAATATAATATAATATTATGAAATAATATGTAAAAAAAATCATCCAACAAAGTGTTAGATATTCCTTCCCTTAGAATTCAATTTTTTTTGTTTCTCAGGTGTCCGAAATCTACATTGAATCCCGACTAAATTCGCACCGCGCTCTGCAGGGCTCATTCGACAATAACATTTTCCAATAAATTTTTCTTTATATTCAAAATTAAGGATGAAATAATGCATCAATGCATCACGACTGGTTTCTTGAATTCAGTAATGTTTCCTCATCATTCACCAGTCTCCTTGTGTCTCCTCTCTTTTCGTTCCACGTGTTTCTCATTCTGCCCTGAAATTTTCAAGAACCAAGAATATTATTTTTGTACTTAAATCCCCAAAATTCAATCTTGGAAAAATACAAGTTTTTTTTTTCTTCCAAAAAATGGAATTTTCTTTCCAAAAAAATGTAATCTCATATTTCCTAGTTTGCTTGCTATGTTTCACCCAATTTTCTTCAATTTCTTGTGAGAAAAAAGTTTCTTTGACTTTGTATTATGAAAGTCTCTGTCCTTACTGTTCCAATTTCATTGTTAATTACTTACCTAAGATTTTCAAGAATGGGATGATTGATATTGTTGATTTTAGGCTTGTTCCATGGGGAAATACTAAGCTTCAACCAGACAATACCTTCAAATGCCAGGTAATACAAGATTCCCATTTTTATTTGAATTTGAAGATTATGGATTAAATTGTACATATTCATCAAATCACTAGATTTGGATCTAAAATTTAGCTAGCGTTTGACCATAGATGTTAAAGGGGTTTGATTTCAGAAAAATTTACATTTTAAATATATGTTTTGACAGTTTAGCAAAAATGGGCTTAGAGGAGGTTTTGGATTTCTGGGACTTCCACTCATGAAAGTTCAATTTTTTTCAAAGTAAAATGCATGTCCAAACACAACTTGAAGTTAAAATTTGATAACTTCTCACATTTCAGAATACTGCTAGTTCAGTTGAATCATGTATACATTATGTAATGCTTTTGTGTATGTATGAACTATAATGGTTGAACAAATAAAGAGTGAGTGGAGTTGAACCCATTGAGATTTGAGAAGGACTAAATCTGTATCCGGGGTATAGTTTGGCTTGTTAAGTTTAAGTTATTTTGTGGTTCTTACATATGTATATATATATATATATATATATATATATATATATATATATATATATATATATATATATATATATATATATATATATATATATTCGGGAAGTAGCCTCTCTAACTCCAAAGGTAGGGGTGAAGTCTGGGTAGACTCTATGCTCTCCGGATCACACTTGTGGGATTACAGTGGTTGTTTTGTTGTTATTGTTGTTGTTGTTGTTGTTGTTGTTACGTAAGTATATATTTGTATAATGCATAGCATCAGGCAAAACTAGAGATTTTATGAAATTCTCTTTGTAATGGTTGCAGCATGGAAAAGATGAATGCATTCTGGATACTGTAGAGGCGTGTGCAATTGATGCATGGCCAGATTTGGTGAGCTTCTAATTAAAGTTGTTGAGCATGGTTTCGATAAGTTGTGGTTTGCTAGTTGAAAAGCTTAAAAACATCACAGCTTATTTTATCTAGAGCACGTTTCAGTTTGATGTATAAGAAGGAATAATCCATGCGTTACTAATATTTGTATTACTAATCCTTGCAGAACTTGTGCTGAAACTATGTTGCTCGAACTCTCCAAAAATGTCATTTATCCTCCAGAAATGCACTACTTTTGGAGTATCCTACACGCAACCATCAAAAACTTTTTGGAGAGTCTGAGCAACATAGCTTGAAACAAACAACCTTAAATGATAGCTTGAAACAAAGAACCCCTTAAAAGATAATGTGTAGCACTACATAGAGAGTTACTTGATAAATGATAGGTAGCATGTTACTTTTATATCTCTTTAAGGAGGCTATTCTAAATTCTGGTTGCATTTTTATTGGATTTTTGATGCAGAATGAACACTTCCCTTTCATTTACTGTGTGGAAAGTCTGGTCTACCACAAGAATTATACCCAATGGGAAACATGTTTTGAAAAACTGAATTTGAAGAAAAAACTTGTTACTGATTGTGTCCTCAGTGGGCGAGGGAACGAGGTTAGTTCTCTTGATTGATTTATATCTAATCATAGAATCATGTCCTTTATATTTCTCTCTGGTTTTTGTTTTTTGGGGTGTTTGAGTATTTCGTGGCAAGTTGGTATTATTTCTGAATTACTTTGCTGTAAATCGCCGATATATACATTCTTGAGCATATTAGCTTGCGTTATGCATCTATGTATATAGAAGTAATTGAATTTGAATGTGTTCTTCACGAAATTAAGTTTGTAGATAGTCGTAAAAAATAAAAAGAAAGTATTCTCTGTTATGTCTTGCTGCATTATCGTAATAGTTATAGTTCCACCTTTTTGGATATACCTTCTCTCTCCCCCTCTTGGATATACCCTTCAATGTGTTGGTAAAAATAGCACATAAAAATACTAGTCAGGGTATATTACAAGAATAAAAGTGGGCGTGATAGCGAGAATAAAAAAGAGAAACAACAACACTAAGATTCCAATGTGGAAAATCATTCTCAATAAAGAAAGAAATAAAGCTGGAAAGTATCAGATCTTTCAAAATACAGGCAGTCACTTGAGATATCTCTCTGGTATATGGACTATCCAGTTTACAGTTCCCAGTGTTCTGTTTCGACCCCCTGACTTCCTATTGCGTGAGCAGTGTCATCTTTGTAGCAAATTGTTGTGTAATTAGACTCCCGATGGCAAAGGAATAAGGGATTTTTCCCATGCTATCTTTCTCTTCCTTTGTTGTAAGACACATTCTTCATGTTAAACTCACTCAAGTATACTTTCGGTGTATTTGCTTGTGAGAACCACACCTTTTTACTTGTTCTATCTCGAACAATCTTCACTCTAGAATTGATATGTAAGGAGCTACTTATTGTCCGACTTCATTCGTTGCCCGTACAGTTCATGTTCAGAAGCTCTCACATGAACACCTTTAGCTTGGGAGTAGAACACCACCTCATTCATCTAAACTTTTTGGGATATCTAAACCAAGTGAATTGATAGAGTTCCGTTGATCAAGTAATAGGTTTTCTGAAGTCTTAACTGCTTCATCTGATAATGACTTGGGGGGTTTAGCCATTGTGAGCATGCTTCTCACCTTCTCAACTATGACACAATTAATCCTTTTAGTTACACCATCGTGCTAGTGGTGGGGCTTCAGGAACTGTCTTTTCACGTATGATCCCATGACTTGAACAATACTCATCAAATTCTGTTGAAATGCAATCACCTCCGTTGTCAGGTCAGAGATGCGTTAACGTTCAACTTCTCCCTTTCCACTAGAACAAGGAACTTCTGAAAAAACTTGAAACACCTAGTTTTTGGTTCTCAAGAAATAGGCCCACTGTTTCCGACAAACAAGTGGCAGCTTGGTTAACAAAATTGTAATTGTAACCTTATTCTCAAGACTTGTGAGAGTCAATATATAGAGGGGAAGTGAGTCAAGTTAATTAAGAAACTCAAGACAAAATTGCTAACATAGTGGTTAAGTAATTTAGAAATTGTAGTGGCGCAGGTCAACAAATAACGTTTTCCTCGTTTCTTGCTATGATGTGATTGATGAGTTCGAGTAGAATTACTCAGAAAGCTAATTCTAGCATCCATTTGTTTGGCTTTAATTCCAACAACTGAAAATCATTATTATCGAGGTTATCGGAAACAAACTTGATTTATTAAGAGCTTTATGGTCCGATGTTTTCTTTCTTATAGTAACATCTTATGTTCTGTGAATTAATGTTACTTGATCTTATGCGCAGCTCGAACTACAGTATGCGGCTGAGACGAATGCTCTTCAACCTCCACATAAATATGTGCCGTGGGTTGTTGTTGATGGTCAACCACTTTACGATGTCAGTTCTTTTTACTCTACACTTCAGAACTTGCACTGTTTATTATCTAGTGTTGTAGTCCTTTTCTCACTGTCTGTCAAAATATTTTTTCGAGTTCTTTTCCTGCATCAACGCCGAGAAAAAACCTTCCTGCCTCCCCCCACACGCACACACACCCAGCATTACCGCTGAATACTGTTTCACAAAAATGTTAAAGTTACCAGCATTACACTTTAAGGAGCGGACTTCAACCTTCTGGCCTGATATAGAGCTTTCTACCTCCGAAATGGCTTTGGATCTCAACAGTTCCTCGAAGTCTTTCTAATATCTATCAGCTATGGAAGTTTTCTTTTTTTGTACAACTTTTACAACAACATACTCAGTGTAATTCCACAAGTGGGGTCTTGGGAGGGTGGTGTGTACGCCGCCTTACCCTCTTACCTTGTGAAGGCTGAGAGATTGTATTATGGTTTGCTGTATGAAAACTCTCTACTCTTGACAATATATTTCGTTGTTGCAGGACTACATGGACTTCATTAGCTTCATCTGCAAAGCGTATAAAGGAACTACCCCGGTCCCTAGTTGCAGCTCATCCATTAACGTCATTAAAATTGGAAGGAAGTTTAATCCTTTCTGTTTAAAGCAGACAGCCATTTCCAAGTTATCAACTGTAAGTTCGGCTATTACATCATGGTTGAACCGCGCTAAGCTCACTGCATCTGCATAATACTACAGTCCTCAGAGCTCGTTGGTGCAGATACACGTTTTTCGTTTTATGAAATGATGAGATACTGTAGTTGGTTTATGCAATTGTAATATACTTGTCATGATGGATGATAATGAAGAAGGTGCTCAGTTCTCTCTAAATCAGCTGTTGATGGGAAATGTGGTAATATGAGAACTCGGAAACAGAAAAAAAGTTAGTAATAAGGTCTGCGTACGTACATTCTATCCTCTCCAGATCTTACTCGTGATATTTCACTCTATGTAGTTGTTGGTTGATTTTTGATTTGGATATAGAGAGTGTGGGTTTTTATAAGTTGTCTACATCTAATAAGTAGCCATGAAATTGATTCTGAATTAATATTATCTTATTTTATATTTTGATCTTTTTTTATAGTACCCATTGCACACAGTTGATGGTGAAAATAAGGGATTCAGTTGGGTTTTAAATTTGACTATTGGCTAACCTTCTAATATTAGCTTATTTTGAAAGGTATTTTTTTAATTGTTTTTAATTACTTGTTAATTCTGATAAATAAAAAAAGAATGATTTTTTAAAAATTTTATATCCTTAATTACTTATTTTATAAAAGTCAATTTTTTTTGAAAATTTTAAGTTGATTCATAATTAATAGGAATAAAATGTTAAATTTACTATAATATTATAATATGATTATTTTTTTAGCAAGTGTGTCAATTCAAAAATGAATAAATAAATTTATTTAATTATTAAAATAACTTATTTTCTCTTAAAAATTTGTTCAAAACACCATTCTTTTTATTTATTTATTTTTGAAAAAAAAAAAGAAGAAGCTCTTTTTGACGTAAATAAGAATTTTTAACTTTTTTTAGAAAGTGGCACTTGACTATAGGTGATATCGATGAGATCCGATTAGCTTTTAAATAAAATATAATTCACGTGGATTTTTTTTTAATTATTAGTCATATACAAGACAGCTAATAAAATGACATTATTTAATCCAATAGAAAAAAGTAATGAAAAAATATAATCGAAATTCACGAATAGTCATGTGAAATCGTGTGCAAATAATATTATTTTAAAATTTCTTATTTCCTATGGCGTTGGCATTATGTTTTTAAGTGATTATTTTAATTAAAAAGTAAAAAAAATCAACAATTTATTATATAAAATAATAAATAATAGTGTGGACTGTTAAGATTGATTTTAAGATTGATTTCAGCATTTATTAAAAGTCAAAAAAAAAAAAAAACACAAAAAAAAAATATCCCAAAATCCATAATCTCAAAATGGGATTTTTTCCCCAAAAGTTTTTATCATCAATTTTCTTATTTTCCTTGGTATGTTTGATCCAATTTTCTTCCATTTCTTGTGAGAAAAAAGTTTCATTAGCTTTGTATTATGAAAGCCTTTGTCCTGGTTGTTCAAATTTTATTGTTAATTATTTACCTAAGATTTTCAAGAATGGGATAATTGATTTTGTTGATCTTAAACTTGTTCCATGGGGAAATACTAAAATTCTATCCAATAACACCTTCAAATGCCAGGTAATCCATCAATCTCTTTTGTACATCAATCGAATCACTATTTCATACTGAAAAAATGTGTTCAGTAGATATTTTGATTGAATCAGCGTGAAAATAATAAACAGTAATGTTCTCATACGAAAAATTTAAAAGTTATCCAATGTTTCAATGAGAATTTCTTTTCCACCTTGTGTTTTCCTAGTGAGCTGGTTCGGTAGAGATTTTTTTTTCTTTGGACCATATTTCGATTGTTAATATGATATATAAGGGCCGTCATTACAAAGAGTATTATTACACCCTTGATCGTGAAATATTGTTTGTTTGTTGAACCCTGTGAATTGAGTGAAAGTAGGATACGAGGTAAAAATAGTTTTAGAGAACTTTTAAATGAAGATCCAACTGAATTGAACTGATTCCATGAATCTAATAAATTGTTTTATAACATAAATTTTGTATTAATTCGCCGTTAAATGATGCAAATGTGGGTTGACTTTATAAGGGGTAGTGTTAGACCCGCAATCTACTTGATCTAACTACGCGCAGACATGCCAAGGACTTGGGCATTGGTCTTGGCATGGATGATGGCAAAACAGTGCAACACAAGTTCAAGGTGCTTGGGTGTTGGCAAGGCAGCTTGAACGGGCATGGCTTACGTGCGGGCTAAGGGCGTTGGCAAGACAGCATGTTGGCTTAATGAAGCAAGGCTGTGAAGACTTGGCAATGTCAAAGACAAAGGCAGTTCACCCGAAATTGCTGAAATAAAACTAAGTGTGGAAGACAGCTGAAATATTCTAAGTGTTGGAAGCTGGCAGGATTATTCTAAGTGTTGGAAGAAGCCTGAAATATTCTAAGTGTTAGAATATTAGTATTTCGTGTAGATAAGAATGTAATTTGAATTAGATTCTATCTGTTAGAAAAATAGCTGTTGGAAAGTTAGTTTTGAACCCTGGGCTGACATGTGTCGGACAGGTGTCGTTTGTAACTGCCGCATGTAACCGCTTGTAACTGCCATTGGGCAGAAATTCTGATTTAAGGTGGAAATTCGTCTAAGGCAAAACAGAGAGTGTTCTAGCCTTAGACTAATTCGTGAAGCCTTCCTTTGTATTAATATTTGATTAATAAAGGTTGGGACTTGTTCCTGTAAACGCTGTTTGTTATTGTTTGACGTTGCTGCTTAAGTATTTCTATACTTAGTCTATTCTGTGGGTGTAAGTAGGCTGAAGTGTTGCAGACGCTGCAAGACTGCCTAGAGTGGTGTGCGAGAAAAATAAATCGACCCTCTTTCAATTGGTATCAGAGCGCGGTTAAACAATGGTGAAAAACGCAGAACTATGGGACTTGGCACGAAAAATTGAATCCTTCGTCGGGTATACTGAAGACATTTTGGCAGACCCTACGTTTGTGGATTTATTCACACAAATCATTGAGTTGAGAGTGGACGCTGAGAAAGTTCAGGGGGAAATTGGTGGCTATCGACAGAATGTTGATAACCACATTACTGAAATCTTGGACTTTCGTGCCACAACTACGCAGAAACTAGAGGGACTGCAGAAGGAAAATGAGAACTTCGTGCAGAACTCGTCGTTTTGTGTCGGGCTGTGGCCACGTTAAGTTCAACTCGTGTTGAATCGTCTAAGGTAAAGATTCCAGACCCTAAGGCCTTTAGTGGCGCAAGGAGTGCTAAAGAACTGGAAAATTTCATCTGGGACATGGAGCAGTATTTTACCGCTGCAAGGGTGCCGGACGCTGATAAGTTGAACATTACCACAATGTACTTGTCGGGTGATGCAAAACTTTGGTGGAGGACTCGGAATGCAGACGACGTGAGTGCTGGCCGTCCTAGAATTGATACATGGGATAAGCTTATAAAAGAAATGCGCGATCAGTTTCTTCCTAGCAATGCATCTTGGCTTGCAAGGGATAAATTGAAAAGGTTAAGGCAGACGGGTTCAGTGAGGGAATACATAAAAGAATTTACCTCTGTGATGTTAGACATACAAAATATGTCTGATGAGGATAAACTTCACAACTTCATTTCGGGCATGCAAGGCTGGGCTCAGAACGAACTACGAAGGCAGAATGTTAAAGATCTGCCCGGGGCTATTGCTGCCGCCGATTCGCTAGTAGATTTCCGGACGACTCGTCCTTCGACAGACGCCCCCTCCACTTCAAAGACTAAGAAAAAGAATGAGAAGAAAGGGGAATGGAGAAAGGAAAGTCGTAGAGACAATACAAATGATAAAGGAAAGGCGCAAATGAAAGATGGGAAAGACAAGCCAAAGAATAAAGATGGAAATTCGAAGGGCTGTTGGACTTGTGGTGGTCCTCATTTGGCCAAATCTTGTCCAAACCGGGAAAAAGTGAATGCTTTGCTTGCTGGTAATGTGAATACAAAGGGAGGAAGATGAAGAAATCGTGGCTGCAATGGCAAACCCATTGGGATTGTCCTTTAATCACATTATGGGAATCAATAACGTTGGGGAGATTTCTAATGCTTCGAATCCTCATGCTTCCTTAATTCATATAGAAATGAAAGTGAAAGAACAATGTGTGATGGCAATGGTTGATACAGGGGCCACACACACGTTTGTAGATGTGAAGATTGCTACAAAATTGGGGCTGAAGTTGTCTAAAAGCCCTTCCTACGTCAAAACAGTCAATGCTAAGGCACAAGCCATTGTGGGCATGGCTTATGGTGTGTCTATGTCAACTGGAAGTTGGGTGGGAAAACACAATTTGATGGTGATGCCGCTTGGTGACTTTGAAATCATACTTGGGATTGATTTCCTAAGAAAGGAAATTCAGTTTGTTCCGTTTCCTAACTTAGATGGAGTGATGGTTATGAATGGAAGCAATGCTGGTTTTCTCAAAGGTGTTCATCCGTTTGGGGACATTAATAAAGTTGCAAAGAAGAAAGACAAGGAAATGTTGTTGTCTGCTATGTCAATCGACAAAGGGCTGAAGAAAGGTGAAGACACCATACTTGCCTTGGTCGAAGTGAAACCTGATGTAAAGATGGAAGTGCCTGATTGTGTTGCTGAATTACTTAAACAGTATGCTGATGTTATGCCGCCTGAATTACCAAAGAAATTACCACCAAGGAGGGATATTGATCATAAGATTGAGTTGCTGCCTGGTACGGTTGCTCCTGCACAGGCTCCTTATCGTATGGCTCCTAAGGAATTGGTTGAACTACGCAAACAATTGAATGAATTGCTGGATGCTGGGTTGATTCAGCCGTCTAAGGCTCCATATGGTGCTCCTGTTCTATTTCAAAAGAAACAGGATGGAACAATGAGAATGTGTGTAGACTACCGGGCGCTGAACAAGGCAACAATAAAAAACAAGTATCCGGTTCCGTTGGTGCAAGATTTGATGGACAGGTTAAGCAAGGCATGCTGGTTCACAAAACTTGATTTGAGGGCAGGTTATTGGCAGGTTAGGATAGCAGAGGGTGATGAACCAAAGACAACATGTGTAACTAGATATGGTTCCTATGAATTCCTTGTAATGCCGTTTGGGTTGACTAATGCCCCGGCAACGTTTTGCAACTTAATGAACAATGTACTGTTTGACTATCTTGATGACTTTGTTGTTGTTTATTTAGATGATATAGTCATTTATAGTCGAACATTGGAAGAACATGTTAATCACCTAAGTTTGGTTTTGTCTCAATTGAGGAAATACACGCTTTATGTCAAGATGGAAAAGTGTGAATTTGCTCAACAAGAGATAAAGTTTTTGGGGCATCTTGTTAGTAAAAACCAAGTTCGAATGGATCCAAAGAAAGTGCAAGCCATTGTAGATTGGCAGGCACCTCGTCATGTGAAGGATTTGAGGTCGTTTCTTGGCTTGGCTAACTATTACAGAAAGTTTATTGCTGGTTACTCAAAGAAGGCAGCGGCTTTGACAGATTTGTTAAAGAAGGATAAGAAATGGGTTTGGTCTGAACGGTGTGATGAAGCTTTTCAGAATTTGAAGAATGCTATCGCATCTGAACCTATACTCAAATTGCCTGATTTTGAGTTACCATTTGAAGTGCACACCGATGCGTCAGACAAAGCAATTGGTGGTGTATTAGTGCAGGAAGGTCATCCAGTGGCCTTTGAAAGTAGAAAATTGAATGATGCTGAACAGAGATACTCAACACATGAAAAAGAAATGGTTGCGGTGGTACACTGTTTGCAGGTTTGGAGAGTCTATCTCTTAGGCACCCGATTTGTGGTAAGAACTGATAATGTAGCAAATACATTTTTCAAGACACAGAAAAAGTTAAGTCCTAAACAAGCACGGTGGCAAGAATTCCTGGCAGAATATGATTTCATGTGGGAACATAAACCAGGAAAACACAACCAAGTTGCGGATGCGCTGAGTAGAAAAGAAGTGTTTGTTGCAGTATATTCAATTTCAAAACTGGAAACTGATTTCTATGATAGAATCAGGCTGTGTGCTGCAAATGATTCATTGTATGTTAAATGGATGGGTCAAGTGCAAGATGGCACAATGAGACGGTATTGGATCGAGGACGATCTGCTCTATTTTAAAGGGGGGAGAATCGTAGTACCAAATCAGGGCGGGTTGCGCAAAGACTTAATGAAAGAGGCGCATGACTCTGCTTGGGCTGGACATCCGGTGTTGAAAGGATGTTAGCCTTACTGTCTCGTGTTTATTTTTGGCCAAAAATGGAAGATGATATAGAGGCATACGTCAAGACTTGTCATGTTTGTCAAGTGGACAAGACTGAACGTAAGAAGGAAGCAGGTTTGCTGCAACCTTTGCCTATTCCTGAAAGGCCATGGCTATCAGTAAGCATGGATTTCATTTCTGGATTCCCTAAAGTAGATGGCAAAGCATCTATCATGGTGGTAGTTGACAGGTTTTCAAAATATTCTGTTTTTATTGCTGCTCCTGAATTATGCTCATCTGAAGTTGCTGCTGAGTTATTCTACAAACACGTGGTTAAGTATTTTGGTGTGTTCCGGCTGACATTGTGAGTGATAGAGACACAAGGTTCACTGGTAGATTTTGGACTGCATATTCAATATGATGGGAACCGAATTAAAGTTTTCTACTGCAAATCACCCACAAACAGATGGACAGACGGAAAGGATTAATCATTTGTTGGAAGAATACTTGAGGCACTATGTGACAGCAAGTCAACGGAATTGGGTGGCATTGTTAGACACTGCGCAGTTTTGCTATAATCTGCACAAGTCGTCTGCAACAGAAATGAGCCCTTTTGAAATTGTCTTAGGCAAACAGCCTATGACACCATTGGATGTTGCCAAATCTAAAAATCAGGGAAAGTGTCCAGCAGCATACAGGGTTGCAAGGGACAGGTTTGAAATGTTATCTGAGGCACAAGATAGCTTGCGCAAGGCTCAGCGGCGCATGAAGAAATATGCTGACCAACATCGTCGCTCTGTGGAGTTCAATGTGGGTGACAAGGTGTTGCTGAAACTTACCCCACAAATCTGGAAACAGATTGTAAGTAAGACCAGACATCGGGGTTTGATTCCGAAGTATGATGGTCCATTCGAAGTGGTAAAAAGAGTGGGCGAAGTTGCTTATAGGTTGAAGCTGCCAGAAAGGTTGAAAATTCACCCCACCTTCCATGTGAGTTTCTTGAAACCTTACTTTGCAGATGAAGATGATCCGGACAGGAACAGATCAAAGAGGGCTCCTCCATCAGTACCTACACAGTATGATGCTGAAATTGAGAAGATCCTTGATCACCGGGTTTTGGGCACAAGTAAGAAGAATACTAAGACTGAGTTCTTGGTTCACTGGAAAGGCAAGAGTGCAGCAGATGCTGTTTGGGAGAAAGCAAAAGACTTATGGCAGTTTGATGCTCAAATCGATGACTATCTCAAAACAGTCTCGATGAGGACATCGAGTTCAAGTGGTGCGGGTGGTCTGTTAGACCCGCAATCTACTTGATCTAACTACGCGCAGACATGCCAAGGACTTGGGCATTGGTCTTGGCATGGATGATGGCAAAACAGTGCAACACAAGTTCAAGGTGCTTGGGTGTTGGCAAGGCAGCTTGAACGGGCATGGCTTACGTGCGGGCTAAGGGCGTTGGCAAGACAGCATGTTGGCTTAATGAAGCAAGGCTGTGAAGACTTGGCAATGTCAAAGACAAAGGCAGTTCACCCGAAATTGCTGAAATAAAACTAAGTGTGGAAGACAGCTGAAATATTCTAAGTGTTGGAAGCTGGCAGGATTATTCTAAGTGTTGGAAGAAGCCTGAAATATTCTAAGTGTTAGAATATTAGTATTTCGTGTAGATAAGAATGTAATTTGAATTAGATTCTATCTGTTAGAAAAATAGCTGTTGGAAAGTTAGTTTTGAACCCTGGGCTGACATGTGTCGGACAGGTGTCGTTTGTAACTGCCGCATGTAACCGCTTGTAACTGCCATTGTGCAGAATTCTGATTTAAGGTGGAAATTCGTCTAAGGCAAAACAGAGAGTGTTCTAGCCTTAGACTAATTCGTGAAGCCTTCCTTTGTATTAATATTTGATTAATAAAGTTGGGACTTGTTCCTGTAAACGCTGTTTGTTATTGTTTGACGTTGCTGCTTAAGTATTTCTATACTTAGTCTATTCTGTGGGTGTAAGTAGGCTGAAGTGTTGCAGACGCTGCAAGACTGCCTAGAGTGGTGTGCGAGAAAAATAAATCGACCCTCTTTCAGGTAGCTAGCACACTTATCCGGTACCTGTTGATGGTGGGAGTTGTTAGGTATCTCGTGAAATTAGTTGAGGTGTGCGTAAAGAAGAAGGGAAGGGACTTATGATGTACTCTTTGTTGTAATGATTGCAGCACGGTCCAGCTGAATGTTTTCTGGACACTGTAGAGGCTTGTGCTCTTGATGTCTGGCCAAATTTGGTAAGTTATCGGTATTTAGTAACACTTAGTTCAGTTATTCAAAATTGATTTTGCGAATATTATCTAAGTCTGGTTACAGTTTTATTGGATATATTTGATGCAGAATGAACACTTTCCTTTTATTCACTGTGTGGAAAGTTTGATCTACCATAAGAATTATACACAATGGGAAACGTGTTTCGAAAAACTGAATTTGAGGAAAAAACTCGTTACTGATTGTGTTGGCAGTGACAGAGGCAAAGAGGTTAGTTCTCTTGATTTGATTTACATCTAATCCCGTTCTGTTTGAAGAAAAAACTCGTTTCTTGTACTTCTGTTTCTATTTTCCCCTTGAGCCTTGGGCTGTCGGAAACAACCTCTCTGACTCTGAAGTAAAGGTAAGGTCTACCTCCTCCCATTTACTTTGTCGGATGATACTATGAGTATGTTGATGTTGTTGTTGTTGATTTCACATCGGAGTGTATCCCTCATTTCTTGCAGTAGTATATCTTATGCTGTGTGAATTAAACGTCGCTTAAATCTTATGTGCAGCTTGAACTACGCCACGCAGCTGAGACACCTCCGCATAAATTTGTGCCATGGGTTGTTGTTGATGGACAACCGCTTTACACTGTTAGTTTCTAATTCTTCCTCTATATTCCTTGCAATTTGCAGTATTATATACCTGCTAGAGTCCCTGTCGGAAACAACCTCTCTAACCTCCAAAGTAGATATAACGTCTACGTTTCCAGACTCCCCTTGTGGAATTACGTACACTGGATATGTTTGTGGTTGCTTTGATATTGCCTTTTGCTTTCAACAATTCTTCATAAGTCTTTTCTATATCTATCTGCTTCCGGAAATCTTGTTTTGTACGATTTGTGACTAATGTAAATGACCTCCGTGTGTCGGGAGAGGGAGGGGAATCGAAAGTTTCTTAGAAGTATATGGCCTCTGAGCACGACTTGGTCTGCTAATCGCGTTAAACCATCCAAATGCTATGTAAAAACTGCCACCAGCTGTCTGTCGGATCTTTCAAAAGTAGCATTGTTACGTTGGACGTTCTGTGTGCTACTAGCATTGAGTGTTTGAACAACATAGACCAAAGGAGTACCGTTAGCCCTCAAAAGTACTATCCTTCTATACGCGATGACTATGTATTTTCGTCATTGCAGGACTACAGGGAATTCATAAGCTACATTTGCAAAGCTTACAAAGGAACCGTGCCAATCCCCGGTTGTAGCTCATCTGATTCTATAAGTTTCACTTCCAAGTTATCAACTATAAGTTCAACAATTACATCATTTGTTGAACAGAGAGTTAAGCTTGCTGCATCTGCATAATCCACAGGTTATTATGTCAACATATAATAGAGCTACTTGATGCTGGTTATGTTTTATAAAATGATGAATTGCATTTGTAAAATATTTATCATAGTTTGAATGATAATGAAGCTGTTCAGTTCTCTAATAAGATTGTTCGTGATTAACTAACGATGAATTTAGCATAAAATACAATAAAATCTAAGTAACAGACATGGAATGTCGCACTAAAACACCTAAAACTCGTTTGTGTTGTATATTATATATGATTTTATATCATATAATATGTGCAATAGCGGACCCATAATTGTCATTAAGGAGTGTCAATGTTGCAATAAAAAATATAATTATGAGGCTAGTAGGACTAGAACAAGCAACCTCAAGAAATTTTCACAACGCTTCACTATTACTAAACCATTTAAGTAGGTGTTTCAAGAGGTGTCTATATATATATATATAAGAAAAATTAAATTTGACCTCTATATACAATGTAATTTTAATGAAGGGGTGTGTCACTTAACACCCCTTTGGTAAGGGTTGGTCCGCCCCGAGGACGATAATAATTTATTACTTTATCCCTACATAAATATTAAATATTAATGTTAGTACTTTTCTGGTTATTACTTTTGTCATTTAGTCTTCAATTCACGTTATTATCCTAAATCTCGTATTTGTGTTGCACTTGTGTAGTTTTTTTTCAAGTTAAGTATTATTATTTCTATTTTATGAACATTTTGTAAAGTCATTGTCCTATCACCGAAATTATTGGAGATATCATATATTTATTTTTTAAGTATTTTTATTAATTAAATCAAAATCAAACTGTTAAGTATCAAACTCGATAAATTGAAAATCGATAAAAGAAATATCTTATTGATTTAGCATATTTGAAAATCAAAAATCAATAAACCAAATCGAGTTAAGAAAGCAAATTAATCCTAAACCAACTCAAATTAGGAAAATAAAAATTAGTCCTACAATTCAAATTAGGTAATTAAATTAATCCTAGACTAACTCAAATTAGGACAGTAAAAACAGTATAGCTCTACAATTCAATTTAGGAAACTAAATTAAACTAATTTTAACAATTACAATTATTATTATGTATGGGATATATTTTGTTGCTAAATTACCATGCGACTAATATTAATAAATATCCTATAGTATTATTATTGGATATTAATGGGTGTTTAGGAGTTTTTTTATTGTTTTTAATAGTTTAAAGAATGTCGGTGTGCAAATATTTGAGTATTTTTAATTGTTTAAGTTTGAAATAGAAAATAATATTGGGAGCTTCTGTAAGTTAGGGTAGTGCAAAAAGAGAATCAATCAATAAATAAACTGAAAAAATGTTATTAAACTATTAGTTTAACGGATAATTACGGTTCTATAATAATAGTCAGATTTTTTATTTAATTTTTATTTTTTAGTAATAAATTATTGAGTAAATCGATAGCTCATTAAAACAGACGATTTAACAAGTGAAAAGAAATTATTTAATAAATTTTTTCTCTTTGTTAAATTTAAACGTTTGTTTCTTATTTTATTACAAATTTAATATAGTGTATCCTTTGAACGTAATTCCTTATGAATGTTACTACAATATGTTATCGGCTAAAGTAATGAAAGCAATTTATATATATCTAAAGATACACTCTATTAGCACATACAAAAAACTAACTTACCGTTGCCTTATTATGTTTCAAGTAAGCAATCTTGCTGTCGAATTTAGAATTTATATTTAATACGTTATCCATTTAAAATTCTTTGCATATAATACATGATTACATGTTAGGGGTGTGGTAGATGATACATTTTTAAATACTTTTTCATCTTTGATTAGAGGTTTCATGTATAAGTTTTTCTGAGTACAAAACCTTTATTAGGATACAATTTATCTTCAGAGTGGGACTTTCCATGATTTTAAATTTAGTCGAGCTTCAATGCTAATATTGAATACCGTACAAAGTCTTTGTTAGGAAACAATTTATCTTTAAAATGAAACTTTTCATAATTTCAAACTTAGTCGAGATTCAATGCAAATATCGATCACCGGATAAGATATCAAAAAAAAAAATCTCGTGTTAGAGTTCTTTAAAAAACAAAGGGGCGTGAGCGGCAGGATTCGAACCTGCGCGGGCAGAGCCCACATGATTTCTAGTCATGCCCGATAACCACTCCGGCACGCTCACTGGATGAACTTCTAACGCTTCACTAATTTTACTTTAATTATTTCTTTGGCTAATTAGTACGTTAAACAAAAATTAGAAATATGCAAAATAGTAAAAGTACGGGAGAAATTACACTCAAATATTTATCTCAATTGTTATAAAGATATTTTCAAACTATAAATTTCATATAATAAAAATACATAATTACATGTTAGTATTGAATTTAGAGATCATCGATTGATGTTGAATTGTTCATGTTACAGTGTTAAATTTTGAGACCCTAACTTAGTGTTGAATTGTTGCAAAGAGAAAGAAATTAACAAAAAATGATAATAGTACGAAACAAACGTAAAATATATTTAGTTTTCCAAATAAAATAGCTTAATCTCCCACTTGATTTTTTTTTAAAAAAAATTAATCGCGTCAGGTAGGGGTCGAACCTACGACCTTCTGCTTAGGAAACAGACGCTCTATCCACTGAGCTACAGACGCCAGATGTTATTTTAAGTCAACTTGCCGTTTATATTTTAAATTTAACCATGTTTATGTGAAAAGAAAGTTACAATTTATAGTATTTTACGTATAGTTTTGAGTATTTAAAGTTATATTTTAAAATATAAAGTAAATATACTTTAATTTAATCTTAAAGATTAGTTAAATTGACTTTTGAAAGTATAACATGACAAGTGAAAAAAATGAAAGATAAACTACTATAAGTTGAAGAAAAAAAAATCAAGTTTTCAAACAATATGTTAAAGAAGAACAATCAATTTATTAGTAGTAAAATTCAAAAAAGCGAGTGATGACCGCAAAAAAACTTTTAGGAAATATGGAAACTCAATCAACTCCTATTTTTTTATAATAGGAAAAATATATAAGTACCCCATCAACCTATTCCTGAAATCTCAGAGATACACTTATACTATACTAAGGTCTTATTACCTCTTGAACTTATTTTATAAATAATATTTCATCTCTTTTTGACCTACGTAATACTAACTTGATAAATATATCAACACATGCTGAAACCACAAGATAGTTTCACATAGATTGAATAAAAATTATTTATTTAATAAATTTAAAAAATAATAATACATAATATAAAATAAGTATGTCTCTAAAATTTCTAACATAGATTGAGGGTCACTCGGAGATTTGGGACTCAAGAGAAAATGCAAAGGTTTCCCTTTATAATATGATGGAAAAATGACAGCTGACCTACAGTTTATTTTGAAGCTTTAATATATCCTTTTGGTATCAATTTACTTTTTCCACGAGAGAATATTTATCAGGAATTTAACTTTTATTAACTATGATTTAAAATTCTAAATTTAATAATGAATTTTTAATATAATTACTTAATAATAATAATAAAAAAAAGTATACCGAAAGAAAATAACTTTTTCGAATTTATTAAAATAGATAATATAGAAACTATTCTTTTATCTCATTTTATACGCTTTTTTTTTCTTTTAAATTCGTCTAAAATATTAATATTTTATTATAATTAAATTTTAAAAAAATTAAATCCGCAAAATGAGACAGGAATTTATATACTAATATTTCCAATATAAAATTCACTGCTTCAACTGTGTTGAATGGCCATTATGTTATTACTTTTGGCCCAAGTTTTGAAAAGTGTCTTGGCAATTGGCACACGGCACTATGCAGGCAATGACGTTGATATCATGCAAATTATCGGCCCATTTTCATAGTATATTCTAAATAGGAACGTTTTTTTTTTAATTAGAAAAAATGATATAAAATAATAAATTATTAACTTAAATCAAATGTTATAACATTATAATTTGATTTAATTATAATTCGTAAGAAATAATTGTCATTTGCCTTTCTCACTTTATACAAACAACAAATATATAAAATGTATTTGTATTTGTATAAAGCGAGAGCAAACTATATGTACAAATACAAATATAACTACATATATCTTTGTCCTATACATTTATAATTATATTGACATAGATCTTCCCTAGACATTCTATTTTGTCTTTCTCTCTTTCTTGCTTTATACAAACATAAATTATACAAATTATAATTTGTGTTGTTAAAACGAGAGAGAGATTTGAAATACAAACGTTTTTATTTCAATTCAATTGCATATAAATTCAAATTTTTATACAAATACATAAAATTGAATTGAGAGGCTGCCACTGTATTATACAAATGAGAGACCAGCGATTTATACAAATGAGAGACTGTCAGCGATTTATACAAATCTGGTGCTCCATATCAGACATAAAGTTGTTATGGAGCCAATTGTGCAAACTGTAACTACAACATACAAATATGATTTTTATTTTTCAAGATTGCGAAGAGTACAATTCTGTTGATCTCTTGATTTTACTCACCTATAATTTATCCACGAGTTAAGGATCGTTTGTAGTGTATTTCTCAAACCTAAAATGATTCAACTTGATCAATATAATTTGATGACCGTTAGTGGCGTATTTCTTAAATGAAAAAATTTCATGTAATAACAAACTATTAACTCAAGTTAAATATTATAGCTATAGTATCTTTTTAATATAATTTGCAACAAACATTTCATGGTTTTTGTCATCCCATTTGTATATCAAAATATACAAATAAACCGAAATATACAAATACATGACCTATTTGTATATCAAAATATACAAATACAGAACCCATTTGTATACCGAAATATACAAATGCAAGACCCATTTGTATATGGAAATATACAAATGCAGGACCCATTTGTATACCAACATATATACAAATGCAGGACCTATTTATATATCAAAATATACAATTGCAGGACTCATTTGTATACCAAATTATACAAATAGACTCAAATACATTTTTTTTATGTATATATATATATATATATACCGAATATACATGTTAACAACCATAACAAACATAAATTGCTATGAGACGCAATTATACTGAATTATAACTATAATATACAAATATATATTTTTATGTTTGCTTAACCTAAAAATTAGACATAAACTAGATTTAAAATTGAATAGTGTCTAAAAATTCTAATTATAATTTAAATTAAACACGTTTTATAAAATTTTACGAAATATTAATATTTATAATTATATAACAAACTTATCATTCTTACTTATAAATTAAACTAGATCACCTAAATTTAAGACCAACAAAGTATAGTTTACAAATAGATTACTATTAATTATTTTTAGATTTGGTAAACTTGTATTAGCGGTGATGCCTTAAATCATCACCATTTTAGTACTTTCTAGAACCAGTTAAACACAACACACAAAATAAAAAAAAATAAAAAAACAGTCAACCTTTTCTCTTTCTCCATTACAAAGAGAGATGCACGTAATCGAAACGCTACCCATTTTTTCTCTGTAAACCCCTCAAAATCTCTAAACCGAGAGAAAAAAAAAATCCATAAATACCCCTTCACCTCTTCACTATTGAAACTTCTTCTTCACTCTACACATGAAAATTCTTCTCCATTTCTTCTCCATCTTTCCGATCACTCATTTTCACTCATATCTTCTCGTTCAATCGGTAATTTTCTCTATCTCTGCTTTAAGTTTTGCTAAATCACGATCTAAGAAGTTGTTGAATTTTGCTATGGCGATTCACTGATATATTGAATTTTGCTGTTGGCGATGTTGAATTTATGGCGATTCACTGAGATTTTTAATTTTTGTTATTACGATTTATTGAGATTTAGTCGTTGTTGTTGTCATATTAGTCCTACTTTTTTTGTTTTTGTTTATTTGCTTGTGTGAGCTGATGTATGTATTTGGAATTAGTTGCAAACTGCGGTGTTTTATATCTCACGATCCATTGAGATGTTGAGAGTATTTACTGAGATTTAGTTTTTTTTTTTTTTTTTTGCTTTTTTGAGAGCTGCTATGTATTTGGAATAAGTTGCAAACTATGATACTCTGAGATTTAGCGTCGTTGTGTACTATGTATTAATCTTACATTTTTTTTTGGATTGTGCGAGCTGCCTTGGTTGATATATGTAGTTGCAAACTACTTTATGTTATCACGATCCACTCAGATTAAGTCGTTCCATATGATCATACTTTTTTTTTCTGCTTGTGGAATTAGTTGCAAACTGTGATATTTTTTTCTCTCAGGATCCACATCGTTGTCCTGCGTAATCATATCTTAGTTGCGAACTTGATGTTTTATCAGTCAGGATCCATTGGATTTGCGTGAGAAAAAACTTAAATAAGTCATGCTTTTATGTGTTCGGTGTAAGCGACTTTGCTTGATATATGGTGTTTGGAGTTTGGAATCAATTGCAACTGATAGTTTTATATATATTTGTTGTTGTCACGATCAACTGAGTTGTAAGAATATGCTTTTGTCTTTCAGTGCAAGTTCCTTTGCTTGATATATTGTATTTGGAATAAATTACAAATGACATAAAGTAAATGGTAGTTTTAGGCATTATATTGTTATGATATATGGAACTATTGTACTTTGAGTTTTTGCATTTCTTCTTTGCTTGATATACTGTACTTGGAATAAATTACAGGTGACACAAAGTAAATGCTAGTGTTAGGTATTTATGATGTTATGATATATTGGATTATTGTGCTTTTTTATGTTTCTTCTTTGCTTGATATACTGTATTTGGGATAAGTTACAAACGACACGAATTTATATACTATTGGTGTAGTATAGTTATTCTGCATTAGATATATGCATTTCGTGTCTTTTGATTTTGCGTTTTTGAATTGCTTTTTGATTTTGGCTGTTTCAATGGGTGTTCGACGAGCGTTTAGCAGTTTGTTGCACTATATGCTTCCTAGAAAGAGACCGGCAGAAGGCGTGGTAGTTGAAGGTAACAGTAGCAGTTGTGATCCAGAAATTGCTCTTAAAAAGCATAGAATTAGTTGCGTGATTTCTTCCGGTACCGAAGAGAATACCAGTGGTTGCAGTAGTAACAAGGTCGTAAATAATAATACAAACGGTAACACTAGCAGCGGTAGTGTTGGTGAACGGTCAGTGACTGAAATGGCTTTTGATGATGGAAATCCACATGATATAGATGAGGATCTCCACAGCAGACAGCTCGCCGTGTATGGCCGTGAAACTATGCGGCGGCTCTTTGCTTCTAACGTTCTTGTCTCGGGAATCCAAGGGCTTGGTGCTGAAATAGGTATTTGTTACTAACTCTTAAAAAGTGTAATGCAATATAAAGTTTTACATAAGTTATGTGTACTTGCACTTTTTAACCGGTGTTGCAATAGCACAACTGTAGATTATATAAGATTGAATACTGGACCTTTTCTGTTGGGTCTTGTCGATCAGGCTATTTTTGGTATTTTAGTGTTTCTTTGCATTTGTGTGATATATGTATTTCCATGTGATTGCAGCAAAGAATCTTATACTTGCTGGTGTAAAGTCTGTGACTCTGCATGATGAAGGAGAAGTGCAGTTGTGGGATTTGTCGAGCAATTTTATTTTCTCAGAGAGTGATGTTGGCATGAACAGAGCGCTTGCTTCTGTTCAAAAGCTACAAGAACTCAACAATGCTGTGGTTGTCTCAAGTTTTACAACAAAATTGACCAAAGAAAAGCTTTCTGATTTCCAGGTAAGGTTTCATCTTTGTGTTTAGCTTTTTCATGGAACAAGTTTGGTTGTTCAATGAAAACTATATGTTCTATATGTTCTCACTGATGCATGGTAACTCCTAAGAGATGTGATAGACCTTTGGACATTCTTTGGTGCAAATTAATAATATTGTCTTTGATTTATCACCCAAAAGTTTAAAAGAAGTCCGAGATATGTATGGCGTTTCCGTGCAAAAGGTGGATCCTACTTGTCAAAAAAAAAGGTGTTTAAGATACTAGAAGATAAAAAGGTAGAAGTAAGTGTTGATACTCCCTTTATTACAATCACCCTGTCAACTACTAATCCATATTCTCATTAACCATATTTCTATTTCCGCCTGTCCCCAATGAATGGCCCTACTATCTTTGAACAATCTACTCCCTCCGTTTCAAAGTATGTGGTGTTTTAAAATAAGTGGTGTTTCACATAACCAAGAAGTCATTATGATGTTCTTCCAATTCTACCTTTATTTAAATAATAGAAGTCTTACATAACCAAGGAACTATTAGAGAGCTATGTCTTTTTCAAGGTAGTTAATACTGGTAAGTTGGTAAAAGTACATCTTACTTTTAGGAATGTGTAGTTTTCTTAAAGGGATGTCCCCTAGCTAAAAACACAACTTATTTAGGAACGAAGGGAGTAACTAAAAACTATTGGTACTGGCACATATGTATTTTTTTAACTTGACATGTATTATGCATCTTGTAAGAACTACTTTTACAGATACTTATTAGATAATATGAATACCATATTCGTTGTTCAAACGTTCATCTTGGTCCCCTCATGAAAGTCATCCATCCAAGTGAAGTTGGTTGGGATGGGAGGTATGTTTATCTAGTGAGTTATCAGGTCAAATTGTCCGACTAGACTATTATTCGCCTCTTGACATTGTATTGTGGTGGATCTCTCTTTGAATTAATAGAAATAGTTGTCTGAATTATGTTCATCATTTCTCTTGGTGAGATGCCTCGAATTTTATGGATGTTGGTTATTGATCAAAACAAGGCTGAACTTTTCTGAGAGGTGGAAATGATACATGATTGATGTCTGTAGACCCAATGTTTCGAATACAATATGGGAACAATTCAGGAGAGTATTTTATCCTTATGCTGGCCAGAGATGAATTTTTATTGAAGAAACATGGTCAGGGAGGATTCATATTAGCTGACGGTACTTGTTTGGGGTTGACTATTAGTTTGTAATTGTAATTGTAATTGTGGAAGTGGATATGCTCACATCTTTGGATGTTGTGTTGATTTGCATACGTTCGTGTTGATCTGTACTTGAATTGTTAGTATGATTTTTGGCTGGTGCTGCCTGACTATCCAAATAGACTCGTGGGTTTTGAGGTAGTATTTCTGTATAAGGAGATATGACTTATTCGGTAGAAACAAGTTTCTTCAACCAGAGAAATCTATATCTGTTGAGACTTTTGGGAATGTAGTTTTTTTTGAGAAGGTAACATTGTGTATATTCATTGAAACCAGTGCTTGGTTTGCACTCAACCATATTTACAGCTTGTCAAAAGTAAGAAAACTAAATCTGAATCCTAACAGGAACCTAGGATATCTATAATGGATTCATTGTCCTCTAAATACATTTGCTTGCACCAGAAACAAAAAAGCCTGATACAATTTAGTTTGATCTTTTGGAGATCACTATTCTTGCTCTCAAAACATCTAGCATTTCTTTCTTTCCAAACAGTCCACCAAATAAGGCTGGGACAATCTTCCATCTATTTCTATCTGCAGCTCCCACCCCTACTTCTCCCCAACTGTATAAAAGATGCGTGATTCTGTTAGTCATAGCCCAAGCAAAACCCCTGAGATTAATGAAAATCCTCCATAGCTGGGATGTTATTCTGCACTGGAGAAATAGATGATTGACTGTCTCAACCTCTTCCCCACATAAATAGCATCTAGAACACATGGAGAACTTCATTTTCTTGAGATTTTCATGTGTCAAAATTGCTTCTCTTGCAGAAGCCAAGTGAAACATGACACCTTGAAAGGGATTTTAGGTTTCCAAATCTGCTTCCAAGGCCAAAGAGAAGGTTGTTGCATCTTGATTTAGCAACTTATATGCAGAGTTTACCTTGAATGTGCCTTTGTTATTTCTGCTCCACCATAATCTATCATGTTCATCCCTTGTTCCTGTAAAAACTTCCAACCTACCGATAAAATCAGTCACGGTCTCGATTTCCCATTCATTGAAATTCCTTCTAAACTGGAAATTCCATCCGTGCTGTGTCCAAACCTCAGCTACACTCACTTGTTTATTCACTGCCAAGTCATGCATCTGTGGAAAGATACTCTTCAAGCTAAAGTTCTCCAACCATTTATCCTCCCAAAATGAAGTCTTGATGCCATTTCCTACCCTGATGCTCTTTGATCTTCAAGAGAGGCCACAAGATTCTGATGGACTTCCATAGGCTTACCGCATATGGTGTAAGGACCCCCTTTGTCATCCACTTGTTCTCTTCTCCTTATTTTGCTTGAATTACTTTCCCCCAGTATGGTTGAGGCTCTTGAGAATACCTCCATAACCACTGTAGTCTAAGGGCTTTGCTCTACTTTTTCAAATTCCTTACTCCAAGACCCCCATATTTCTTCCCCCAGAGAACCTTGTTCCACTTAACTAAATGTTTGACAGTGGAATCATTTTCCTCTGTCCCTTTCCATAAGAAATCCTTCCTAATTTTGTCTAAGTCTTTGTATCACCCCGTTAGGAATAGGGAAGATGGACATCATGTAAGTAGGTAAGGCATCCAAAACTGAATTAATGAGAGTGACTCTGCCTCCCAAGGAGATATATTGAGATTTCCATCTGGTAAGCTTTTTCTCACACTTTTCAATCACTGGGTTCCAGATGTTCAAAGCCTTTGATTTGGCTCCTAAAAGCATGCCCAGATAAATGGTAGGCAAAGAACCTACTTCCGCTCCCAAAATCCATGACAGTTTATCCATATTAGAAACATTATCAATAGGATACAACTGACTCTTTCTCCAGTTGATATGCAAACCTGAGACTCCTTCAAACAACACCAAAATTGATTTCAAAACCAAAAGTTGTCCCTCATTAGCATCACAAAATATTAAGGTGTCATCTGCATACTGTAGATGAGTGACTTCCATGTTGCCATTTGATATTGAGGTTTGAGTTGTGGCTACCTCAAAACCCCTGATGCATTCGTTCTCTCCAGCCACATTTATCATGTTATTTAGGCCTTCCATAACAATGATAAAAAGGAAAGGAGATAGGGGATCTCGCTGCCTCAGACCCCTTTGAGCAGGGAAAAAACCTTCTGGTGCACCATTTATAAGGATTGAGAATCTGACAGTAGAGAGGCAATACTTGATCCACCTCCTTCCAAAACCCATACATGCAAACATCTTCAACAAAAACTTCCAGTTCACATGGTCATATGCCTTTTCTATGTCCAGTTTGCACAAAATTCCTGCCTTTCCTTGGGTAATTCTTGAATGTACTACTTCGTTTGCAATTAGAATGGCATCCATTATTTGTCGATTTTTGATGAATGCCATCTGTTGAGCATCCACTAGCTTGTCAACCACTTTCTTCAGCCTTTCAGTCAGCACTTTGGATAACAACTTATATACACTTCCGATGAGGCTGATGGGCCTAAAATCTCTCAGTTCCTTGGCACCATTCTTCTTTGGGATCAAAGCAATGTAGGTGGCATTAAAGCTCTTCTCGAAGATATTGTGAGAATGGAATTTCTTAAAGGTATCCATGATATCCTTCTTCACTACATCCCAACACTTGATAAAAAACCCCATTGTGTAACCATCTGGACCAGGAGCTTTGTCCATGGCACACATCTTCAGACATGCTAGTACTTCTTGCTCCTCAAACTCCCTTTGTAGCAGTTCGTTTTCAGCTTCAGTGACCATTGCACAGTTGATTAGGTTACTGGAAGGTCTTCTATATGATGTTTTTGAGTAAAGCTAAAAGCCAATAATCTCCCCTTTAATTCTCTCTGGATCCTTCACTGTTTCATCTTGAATTATCAGTTGATCAATGTTGTTGCATCTTTTGTGTGCATTGGCCACTTTGTGGAAATACTTTTGGGAATGTAGTGCGCACTTACTGTCTTAACTCTTAAACATGCTAAATTCTTGCAATTTGTTCTTGTTTAGGAATATCAATTTGCTAAGATTTATAAGCATTTGGACTTTTGGGAATGTAGTGTGCATTTTATTCACTACCTTAATCATGCCAAATTCTTGCAATTTTTCCTGTTGAAGAATATCAATTTGCTATGTGTATAATCTCCTGTTGCGAACTCATTTGAACTTTGGACTGCTAACAAATTCCAATCTGGCCGTCTGGCTAGATAGTTTCCTGCCAAACACTGAACGATATGTTGTTTTAATGCAGGCTGTGGTATTTACTAACACCAGCTTAGAGGACGCACTGGAATTCAATGACTACTGCCACAACCATCAACCCCCTATTGCATTTATCAGAACTGAAGTGAGGGGTCTATTTGGTTATGTCTTCTGTGATTTTGGCCCTGAGTTCACAGTTTTTGATGTAGATGGTGAAGAACCTCATACGGGTATTATTGCATCAATTAGTAATGATAACCCTGCCCTAATTTCGTGTGTGGATGATGAAAGGCTCGAGTTTCAGGACGGGGACCTAGTTGTCTTTTCAGAAGTACAGGGCATGACAGAACTTAATGATGGCAAGCCAAGAAAAATTAGCAGTGCAAGACCTTATTCCTTTACCCTCGATGAAGACACAACGAAGTTTGGTCCCTATGTAAGAGGTGGTATTGTTACTCAGGTGAAGCCACCCAAAATTTTGAACTTCAAGACACTGAGGGAATCTATCATGGATCCTGGCGATTTCCTTCTTAGTGATTTTTCGAAGTTTGACCGCCCACCTCTGCTACATTTGGCATTCCAAGCATTAGATAAGTTCAGATCAGATTTGGCACGGTTTCCTCTTGCTGGTTCAGAAGATGATGCTCAGACGCTGATATCTATTGCGACCAATTTAAATGAAAGTAATGGGAATGTCAAACTGGACGATATAAACCCAAAACTTCTACAGAAGTTCTCTTATGGTGCACGTGCCGAACTTAATCCCATGGCTGCTATGTTTGGTGGTATTGTCGGGCAGGAGGTTGTGAAGGCTTGCTCTGGGAAGTTTCATCCACTTTATCAGGTTACAAATGCTGTTATTGTTTTCTGTGGGTTTCTTTTCTATTTGGTTCTTTTTTTTCAGAGGTCCTTCCCCATTCCCCACACTAAAGATGGGGGTGGGGTGGAGGAGGCATTACAGTGAACAATTAATTTGGTTGCTTTATTATTTTTTTTGATTAATGCATGAGGGTTTAAAGGACACTGACTTTCTTTAGTTGTTGTTTTTTTGTTATATTTGTTTACAGTTCTTTTACTTTGACTCCCTGGAATCACTTCCAACTGAACCACTTGATCCTAGTGATTTGAAGCCATTAAATACTCGGTATGATGCCCAAATCTCAGTCTTTGGGAAGAAATTCCAGAAGAAACTAGAAGATGCCAAGGTGTTTATGGTGGGATCTGGTGCCCTGGGTTGTGAGTTCCTGAAGAACTTGGCTTTAATGGGAGTTGCATGCACCGAGCAAGGGAAATTAACAGTGACTGATGATGATGTCATTGAGAAGAGTAATCTCAGTAGACAATTTCTCTTCCGTGATTGGAACATCGGCCAGGCAAAATCTACTGTTGCTGCTGCTGCTGCAACATCAATAAATCCCCAGCTCCGGGTTGAAGCTTTGCAGAACCGTGTGGGTCCTGAAACTGAAAATGTGTTTGATGACACTTTCTGGGAGAATCTTAGTGTGGTTATTAACGCACTTGACAATGTCAATGCAAGACTTTATGTCGATCAGAGATGCTTGTACTTTCAGAAGCCACTGCTTGAATCAGGGACCCTTGGAGCCAAATGTAACACTCAGATGGTGATTCCCCATCTGACTGAGAATTATGGTGCATCAAGAGATCCTCCAGAGAAACAAGCACCAATGTGCACTTTGCATTCCTTCCCACATAATATAGATCATTGTTTGACATGGGCACGATCTGAATTTGAGGGTTTGCTTGAGAAAACACCAGCCGAAGTGAACGCTTATCTTTCTAATCCAAACGAATATACATCTGCACAAACAAATGCTGGGGATGCTCAAGCCAGAGACAATTTGGAGCGTATTCTCGAATGTCTAGATCGAGAAAGCTGTGAAACTTTTGAAGATTGCATTGCATGGGCACGTCTCAAGTAAGTACACTACCATTTTGATTTGTCCTTCTGCATATAATATCGTAGCGTGTTGTCTTTATTTCTGCTGTTTCTGACCTTTGTTCTTTTCCAGGTTTGAAGAATATTTTGCAAACCGAGTAAAACAATTGATTTTCACATTCCCGGAGGATGCGTTGACCAGCTCTGGAGCCCCTTTTTGGTCAGCCCCCAAGCGCTTCCCTCGCCCCTTGCAGTTCTCTTCTACCGACCCAAGTCATCTCCATTTTATCATGGCTGCATCCATATTGCGTGCTGAAACATTTGGTATACCTATTCCTGATTGGGTTAAGCACCCACAGAAATTGAGTGAAGCAGTGCACAAGGTTATGGTCCCATGTTTTCAACCTAGAAAAGATGCGAAAATTGTGACTGATGAGAAGGCAACCAGTCTCTCTTCATCAGCTTCTATAGATGATGCTGCGGTTATCGATGAACTTATATCAAAGCTGGAGTGCAGTAGGAAGAATTTGCCACCAGGCTTCAGGATGAAACCTATTCAATTTGAGAAGGTCCCATTTTTGTGATGTCCCCCCTCCCTTAAACTCTTAATTAAAAATTTGCATGATGCTTAGATGAATTGTCTCGGTTGCTGATGTTTCATCTGATTGCAGGACGATGACACTAATTACCACATGGATCTTATAGCTGCACTTGCCAACATGAGAGCAAGGAACTACTGTATCCCCGAAGTTGACAAGCTGAAAGCTAAGTTTATCGCGGGAAGGATCATCCCAGCAATCGCGACTACTACTGCGATGGCTACAGGTTTGGTTTGCCTTGAGCTGTATAAGGTTCTAGATGGCGGTCACAAACTGGAGGACTACCGGAACACGTTTGCCAACCTTGCTCTACCTCTTTTTTCCATAGCTGAGCCAGTACCACCCAAGATCATCAAACATAATGACCTGAGCTGGACTGTTTGGGATAGGTGGGTCATCAAGGACAATCCTACACTGAGAGAACTAATCCAATGGCTTGCAGACAAAGGACTGAATGCATACAGCATTTCATGTGGAAGCTGCCTGCTCTTTAACAGCATGTTCCCCCGGCACAAGGAACGTATGGACCAGAAAGTAGTAGATTTGGCGAGGGACGTGGCAAAGATGGAGATACCACCATACCGCCGTCACTTGGATGTTGTTGTTGCCTGTGATGACGACAATGACGAAGACGTTGATATTCCTCTGGTGTCTGTATACTTCTGTTGAATTTTCTTGGTAATCAATTCCAGTATTGGTTTCGAAGTTCAGGATCATACATCTTGTATGCACTATCCTCCAGTCCCTATGTCCTAATAATGTAAGATACACGGCAAGATTCTTTTCCATAGCAACTTTGATTCTTACTATGTCAACTGATGGTGCCTCGCCATATTTTGAAGGGTGTTCTAAAATTTTTGTCCTTGTTTTACCTCATGGATGAAAATTCAAATCGTCCAACTTTTGATCTTGAATGTCTGTCCATGAAACGGTGGGGGTCAAATTTTTTGAAGACCATTCAATTTTTGAGGTTATTGGGGGTGTAAAGTATGTTCAATTAATCATCCTCGGCCATGCATAACTTCTTTCTTGGTCAGTCGCTATCTTCTTTGATTCATGATATGATTTGAAAATATTTTTGAATGTGATATTATTATGATACAATAAAGTAGATAAGTAATTCTTGAACGATCAAATGGAGGGGGAGAATAAATTTTCAATGTCGATAATGTTAAATGACTTAGTAATGGATCAAAAAGAAATGTGAACCCTAGTTATACGGCCAATAATATAAAATTTGCATTTTCAACTTGCATTTTAGAGAGTGAGCAGATATAGCAGTTTTTGATTTTTTTATGAATAATTTAAGCTTGTTATAAATTAAATCGGAGAAAATATAAAGAGAAAGAAGAGCAAAAATGTGAGGAAGTCTATATATTCTTCAATGTTAACAAGTATATTAAAATATGATCCATAAACATACATAATTTACAATAGAACTTTTTAAATAAAAATTATATATTCAAACAAATATTATTTGGCTAAACGAGCACACCTAGTTTTGTTAGAAAATTAGCTCACGACTCCTTTGTTTTTGATCTTGTGAACTTTGGACTAAAATTGTCCATTTTTTTAAAAATAAGGGATGTTTTACATTTACTACTGTACATAAGGGAAAAACGGTTATTTTTCCATCCGAAATTATTTGTCATGTTATGTTTATTAAAAATTAATTTAATTAATTTTTAAAGGTAAATTAGATCACATTAATTTGATATTTCAAATAAAAAAATTAGACATTCTAAAACTATATAAAAAGTATAATAAATTTTATTTTTTTAAATATTAATATAATGAAAAAATATATCATTAATTAAAAATTTTATAATTTAATTTTAAAAATAGAGAAGTTTAAGAGAAGGGACTATCTCAGTCTCTTTTTCTCAAATTTCACAAAGCCAACTTGTTCTTCAGACGAAAACATCTTCAGCTGCCATGGCGACTGTACGAATGATTGGTAAAATCTTACTGCCCTTCTATTTTCCGGGTCAATTTCTCGTAATCAGAATTAATTTTTTGATGTTCTATCTAATTAAATTTTTGTATTTGAGCAGATATAGCCGTCAATTTCACTGGTAAGTAATCAGCAAAATGCAATAAGTATTTGCAAGATTCAATTTTTTTGTGTTCATTCTAAGTTTTGAAGAAACCCAACAATTCAGATAGCATGTTCAAAGGGATATACAATGGAAAACAGTATCATATGGGTGACATTCATGCTGTGTTGAAAAGGGCGTGGAGTGCTGGAGTTGAAAGAATAATAGTAAAAACCCTTCACACTTACTTTTCTTTTGTTATTTACTTGATTTGCTTGAATGGGTTTCGAGTGAGTCATAGAAGCAGCCACTAATGATTGCTTGCATTAGGGGACGTAGACTGTCTAGGTCACACCCTTCAGGGTGCAACCCTTTACCGGACCCTGCTAATGCGGGATGCTTAGTGTACCGAACTGCCCTTTTTGTTTGAAATTTGTTGCGGTGAAGACGATGATACAATGTGGAGCTTTTTGAAGGATCTTACAATGCTTTTTACCAAGTTTTGGTTCTCTTCTATCTTGTTGTAATATTCCGCATTTTATATCAAATCTGACTTGCAATTCTGATGTGTTAAAAATCCAAATGATTCACCCCTTGATGTGTGTACTAAAAGATGGACTACTCCATTGCAAAATCACGTTTCTTAAATAATTACGATATGATCCGGGTTTGAGCTGTGGAACAGTTTTTTTGTTTGTTTGTAGAAAAGCAAGGTAAGGCTGCGTGGAATAGACCCTTGTGATTTGGGTGATAGAGAATTTGTTCAATTAGCTTATACTCGTACCAAAAAGATATTTTTTTAATTAATTACCGGACTTGTTCTACAGCAAGAACGAGAACTACTACTCCATAGTCGGAATCAATCAAATACTTGAAGACTAGGTTCTCTAGCAAAAAGAGTTCTCTACTTATCTTACTAGCGCACAGACCAAGATACATCTATTTCTTCCACTTGTAACTTAAAAATACTCTTGGAATGACCCTTCCAACTGATAGAGTCCCTTTTGTAGTCGTCCAAAACAATGTTGCTTAGCATTTGAAATAGACCTATCCTTTCCATTTCCCAATCATATATATCCCTTCTCAAACTCGAAGTCCAGCCTGTGATATACAGAATTCTGCAATCGTCCCATTGTGACATGTTGATAGATAATTAAAAACCAAGAAATGATCTTTTAGTGGGATATGTTAATCTGATTTTCCTTCCATTTACAAGAGTAAACCCCATTTTTGTCTAGAACTTGTTCCGAAGCCTTCTAATTTGTTCCCATACCCAGATGCCATGAGGCATTATAGACTCTTTGGCGTGCCATGGATTGTCCAGAGAACTTTTCCAGTAAAATTCTCCTCCAAAGTGCATTATCCTCCATGTTAAATCTCCAATGCCACTTACGGTTTTCAGTATTACATTTTTAATTCCTAGATTCCCCTTCCTGTAATCTTTGGTGACTGTTTTCCAGCTTACAAGACAAATAGGCTTCGTTAATTCATTAGCTTGCCCAAAAAAAAAAAATCTCTCGTTAATTTGTCCATGTGCTTCAACACTGAAGAAGGAACTGAAAAAAGAGACATTGTATGGGTGGGTAGTGCACCAAGAATACTGCTAATTATATTGTGGTTCTACCACCCAAGGAGAGATATTGTCTCGTCCAATTTGCCCACCTTTTTCCATCTTCTCAAGGACGTCATTTCAAATTTTCACCGATTTGTGTTTGTCTCCCAATGGTAAACCCAAATATTTTTTATGCTAAGTATGCATGCTTCCAACAGATTGTAACCCTTTCGATGTAGTTACCATCATGTGATTCTAGGCCTACCTTGTCCCTCTTCAATCATCATGGTTTCACATCTATAGATCGCTCTGTATGGAGTTTGAAATAGGACATGACTAAACTATCTCAAGTGACCTTCTGTCATTTTATCCTCTTATATGTGCTACATATACCTTCTACATGATGTGATCATACTTATCTTGTCGAATCTGGTATGATCGCACATCCACATCAGCATTTTCATTTTTGCAACACTCACCTTATGGATATGTTGGACCTTGGAGGCTCAACATTCACTCCCATTAACAATTCTTAAACAAAAATCATTCAACTCCCATATTTTACATTTATGGTCTTACAGCCATTCTATGAACTTGCCTTTCACTTGTTCTACTGAAGATCATAATTTGGTTAGAATTTTCCTTCCAGGTAACTGGTGGCTCTCTCGAAGAATCAAAGGAAGCTCTTGCCATTGCTGAAACAGATGGTTGTCCATATGTCTTTATTTAGCTGATTTACTCTGACTATTTTTATTCTTTTGCAGCAAGTTGGCTTCTCAAATATATTGGCATGTCTGACCTTGAGAACTAACTCTTTTTTTGCAGCAAGACTTTTCTGTACTGTGGGAGTGCACCCGACAAGATGCAAAGTGGGTTTCACTCTTGTTGTTTTGTAATGACCTACAGAAAAAACCTTACCCATTCATATATGTTGCATGCTTTGTCATTTCTTCTTCCATTCTCAATCAGGAATTTGAAGACAGTGGGGATCCAGAAAAGCATTTGCAGGATCTTTTGACATTGGCTAAAGAGGGAAAAGAAAAAGGAAAAGTATGTTCAATTTTTCTGTATATAAGGTTATGGAATCATTGAACTACACCTTCTTAGTAAATGCCCTGTTCAAATTAGCAACTTTTGAGAAACTTTAATACTATACTTCTTAATGTGTGAACTACGAGCAGTTTAAGCTCCTGGGTTAACTGATCTTATGTTTCAATTGCTCCAAACTTTTTCGAAAAGGATTTTTTCCTATAATGACACTAGTATATCCAAAAGAATACTGAATCATTTGCACACTTTTTAAGATGTGATATTTTTAGCAATTTAAGCTCATCCTTTAACTGCTTTGAGGTTTCATTGACTCCAAATCAAGGAAGAAAATTTTTTTCCCCAAAAAGAGCTTAGAAGATTTTAAGAATTTTACAAGCTCTAACATTTGGAGATCTACTTTTTGGGCTAACTTCCTACATTGTGCTAGGAAGACGGCAAACAAAAATTGAACGCTGTAAGTAGTTTATAATGACAAAAGATTTGTTTATAAGATGCACATTTGTAATGCATTCTAATGATATAGCAAGTCGCCCATTAGAATGCATAAATCTTTTCTTAATTGGCTAGCAAGTTTTTTGGATCTATTTTAATTGTGACTATATATTCTTGGTGCCTAAAAAATAACTGTAGCTTATCTTCATTTACTTGCTTTGCTAACGACAAAATTCATTTCAAACAAGGTGGTTGCGATTGGCGAATGTGGGTTGGACTATGATAGACTTCACTTTTGTCCATCTGACATTCAGAAGAAGTATGTATCTGCTTGAAATCACCCACCCCAATGAGTTCTTCCTTCACAATTTACAACACTCTTGTTCTCTCACAACCCCCAAGCAAAAGCAAGTGGCGAAGCTGTGTTGCTCAATCCCTGCACGACTCCTCCCCCCCCCCCCCCCCCAAAAAAAAAAAAAAAAAAAAACCTGTGTTTGGTGACATTTTAGCTGAAGGAGTTACTTCTTCCTCAACTTGTAGCCTAGGTGTACCTTTTGGTGACTATTTTTTTGTAGGTTCGCCTTGTTTCCACTTTGCTGATGTGCTCTTGCTTTCTATTTTGAAATATAGGTACTTTGAAAAACAGTTTGAGTTGGCATATACAATGAAGCTGCCAATGTTTCTTCACATGCGAGCAGCTTCTCAGGATTTCTGTGACATTCTTCAACGAAATAAGGATCGGTAACATTTTGTACTTGTTGGAGATAAAGCAAAATGGCTCGGCTTTAATTTTCACCTTGTATTCCGCAGAAGAATTGCCGAAAGATCAAGTTAATTAATCTAAAATCTTGTAGTCCTTAGGTTTTCCATAAGCCAGCTTAAAGGGGGGAAGAATTAATAAAGTAATAAAACTCCAGTATCTCACGATTTCGCAACTGTATGTCTGACTCCCATATCTCACTGCTTTTGGGATGGAGCCGGACCCCCATTACTAGAAGGGTACCGCCTATGTGGGTTCAGGGAAAAGCGGATGTAGACAGCGTTACCTCCTCATGTCAAAATTTGTTATGGGGCCAACTTATGCCGAGATTTGCTAATGCTACAACACTGATGTAAAACTTCAAATGCTGTTTGACTGGATAATCTGTCTTATGGAATGGAGATAGTACCCTAGTCTTGTTTTGTTTGATTAAGTGATATTAAACAACATTATCATGGTTCAAGTTTATTTGATGCATTGTTGCAGCTTTATATAAATCAGTGCTATCAAAAGCTCTAAGGTCTGTTGGGGCTTTAAGTGTAAACCGCAATAAAGTGTGGGCTTTGATTATAAAAAGGCGCAAAGGGAGAACATATATGTGTGTGTGTGTGTGTGTTTAGTTCAAGACTAATAATTATAAGCATGAATGACAAATATATGAACAAAAAAATTGAAAAATATTTATGATGAAGTGAAATTCAATTGTTTAGTGTCACCTCTTCAGAAGAGACAAGTATGCCTTATAACCATGATAATGACACTGAAGCGCACATTAAGCGACGTGAAGAACTCAATACGTTTTGGCCTTGCTTCAGGGCTTAAGCATGCCTTTGACAACACTGATATAAATGGCATTCTGATAAACCAGTTGCGTTGAACAGGTTTGTTGCTGGCGTTGCACACTCTTTCACTGGAAGTGCTGAAGATTGTGATAAACTTCTTTCATTTAGTAATGTTTTTATAGGTGAAATCTCTGGTTCATTGTATTCTATCTTTTAATTTAGAAGCTGTCATGTTCATGTGTTTTCCATGAGATACTTAAATTGCTCGATACTGATTTACTTAAATCTGTTTATGTCACTCTGTTTGAACAACTTATCTTAGGAATAAATGGTTGCTCTCTCAAGACAGCTGAGAACCTTGAAGTTGTAAAGGGTATACCTGTTGAGCGAATGATGATTGAAACAGATTCACCATACTGTGCAATCAAGAATACACATGCTGGGATAAGGTATATGAAATCCTCATGGCCTTCAAAGAAAAAGGATAAGCATGATCAAGAATGCCTTGTCAAAGGTCGCAACGAGCCTTGCTTAGTTCGGTGAGTGTCATAGCACTCTTATTGCTAGTTATATGATTCTTTTTCCATTTCTAATAGACATCAATTCAAACAGTGTTCCTGGATTGAAGTTGATTGAACATGAAAGCTACAACTTGTCAACTTCCTTGTATTTCTAATTAGATATTCTTTATAGGATACCAGTGTCTGGATTAGTTTCCCTTCTTTTATCCCTTAAATACACTTTTAAATATTAAAGGTCTACTTTCAAAACTTATTTAATCAAAAAAAGTAATTTTAGAGTCGGGAAAGGATACAAACTTGGACAAACTCATTCCAAGTAGAACTGGAAAAGGAGAATATCTGAGATGTGGATGGAAGCAGGGAAGGGGTAGAAGAACTATCCTCACAACACATTCCCACTGAACTTCAAATTGGCAAGTGCCACAGTCCAAAAAAATAATAAACTAAAAAACAAATTAAAAAAATATAGAAAAAGAGAGAAAACTCAAAGATTGTGTGAAAAGTGTTAACTATTCAATCAGGGATACTTGACCTTTCTTGAAATTTGTCTTTCTATTTACGATCTGTCAACACGAACGCCTCCAATATTGTCAGGCGTATTTTGAACTTTCTAGTATTACTAGTTACTAGAATAAGTGGCTGTTTGCTTCAACAATGAGGTGTGGTTTGGGGTTGTATGGTTTGATTTTGAACTTAGAGTTCAGTCTGATGCATTCTTTGGTAATTTTACTTTGTTCCCGATGCTTTTAGTTCTCTCTATATTGTTTTTGTTGTGGGATATTTTCCCATTACTTGTGCCTTGGCAATATAGCAGTACTACTAGCTGCATATGATTCTCTGTATCTCGAGTTTGATCTTGATTTCTTGAAAAATATCAACTCCCTCTTCCCAGGCAAGTGCTTGAAGTTGTTGCAGGCACTAAAGGTATCGCTGACATAGACCAACTGAGCCAGACACTGTACCATAATACGTGCAGGTGATTACAATGTCTCCTCTTTTTCACATCTCTATACTTGTACGGCAAGAAAATAGATGGTTTCTTATACTAAAGACATGCTAAACAATTGGAAAATGAGGGTTAATTTTCATTTCCTAAGACAAAACTTGGATGCCTTTCAAGGTATTCCCATTCTTCATACTTTGGGGCCAAGAATGCTTTCATAGTAGGATGTGAAAATTTTGGTTCTTTTTAGCCAAAGGATTATCTCAGTAACACAAAATTTTGGTATTATCTCAGTAATCCAAATTTTTTGGTTCTTTTTAGGCATCTCAGATATTATTGATTACTGGGGAGAGAGCCTGGCAGTTTTCTGCTTGCACTTCCATGTCTAAGCAATTTCTTTTACATATTGTTCTTGAGTCAAAAAAAGTATTGGGATGAAGTAATTAGGCAGGATATGGCACAAATTAGCTATACGAGGACATGATCCTTCATAGGAGGGTGTGGAGGTCGAGAATTAGGGTAGAGCGTTAGTAAGGTAGTCGGACGTATTTCTTTTCCTTTCACTTCAGTAGTATTAGTCTTATTTCTTGTTATTTTTAGATTTCTATTACTGCATGTTCCTTTAGCCTTGGTTATCTAATTATCTTATTACTTTTCTTCTTTTAAAACCTCTCTACCTTCTCAAGGTAGGGGTAAAGTTCGAGTGCACTCTACTCTCCCCTAACCCCTCAAGTCGGATTCTATTATGCTGGGGTTGTTGTTGTTGTAATGTTCTCGAGTCACTCACGAAGATTTGAGCTCATTCACGTGAACGTTTTCAGGGTTTTCTTTCCTCATGATTTGGATTCGGCAGCAGAAGCCCTTCTTGCTAGTGGTAGGCAAGATCTATAAAGTTGCTGCACTCTGCTAGTCTTTCACAGTGTATGAGAAACAAAGAAAACACAACCTTTTAGGATGGGAATTATGTCGATTTTAATTTTCTAAGATAAAACGCATTCTGTTCGATGAAGAAAACACAGATTTAATGTTGAGCAAAAGTTACTGAATTCGGTTGAACTTTATGTCAGGACTTCTAGGTCCACTCTTGACAACAGCAACAATGCATTATTTTTCTTCTAGTTCTTGTTAGAAGTTTCATGTAATAACACTCTAATTTGCTATTTTGCAAAATTGTGTTAGCAAGAGATAGATTTTTCAGCATATTTGTAAATGTGTGGCAACTGTTGCTATAAGTAGGTGTTTGAACATGAACTTGAAATTATGCTTTTGTAGGTGCTTTTATTACTCTCTTTGTTTCAAATTAAGTGGTATTTTAAGTTCTGAACACACCCCTATCATTTGAAATTATTTAAGGCGTCTCCAACACTATCATTTATTTTACTCTTTAAATATACAGTTGTTTATTTTTATTCTCTAAAAAAGAATTTTATTCTTTTACTCAATATTATATTATTATTTTTATTTTCATATGGGAAAATTGTAAATAATGACAAACTAATAAATCAAATTAAATGTTATAATCACACTTTTTGTGCCTTGTAGTACACTGTTTGTCAGTCGCCTTTCTCCCTCAAACTCTTGCTCGCCACTCTCTCTCGCTTTCATACAAATACAGATGTATAAAGTGTGTTTATGTTTGTATAAAGCGAGAAAAAAATTATATATATAATATATTTTCGTTCTCCTCTCTTCCTTCTCCCAGATCTCGCTCGCCTCTATCGCTTATATAAACAGAAATGAAATGTAATTTTGCAATTACATATATCTTCGTTCTATACACTTATAATTAATCAATACAAATATTCATTTGTCCAATTTTCTTTCTCTCTTTCTCATTTTATACCTACACAAATACAATTGATTTGTATACAACTACTTTCTTTTGTATATGTATAGCGAATTATATAATTATTTTTTTTGTATATGTATAACGAATCATACACCTGTTTTTTTGTATGTATATAGCGAAATATACATATTTATGTTTGTTATGAAGCAATTATGCAAAATATAGCTATAACATACATATATGATTTTTATGTTTGTTATATGTGAAAGTTACTCCTCTTATTTCTTTATATAAATTCTCTCTCTCTCTCTCTCTTTTTCCAAATAATCAATTTATATAATTTTAATGTAATATAATTTTTTGAATTCTCTATTTAATATAAAATTATATATTATTCTAAATTTTCAATTAACATATATTGCAAGCAAATATTATATAATATACAAATTAATGGATATAAATTGCAAAAAAAATTGTTGTAATAAAATTATTATGTTACACGTCATATTGTTATCTTCTATTTAAATTATTATGTTACATATTGTATTTTTAAATTAATTTCATTTTGTCATTTTAATTTTATTCATTTGTGACAGTGAAAATTAAATAATAATATTATCAAATTATATAAAAATGATGAAAATTTAACTGGAAATAATATTAATTCGGATGAAAGTAGCAAATATTAAATAATATATTTTTTGAAATGTAATATTACATTTAAAAAGGAATTATGAATATTGTACGAAAAATAATATGTTAATTATAAAATAATATAAAATATAAAATAGAGAATGTGAATAGTAGTTTTCTAAATTTGGAGAATTGTTATTTTCTTTATATAAATGGAGAATAAAGAGGTAAGTTGGAACTCGTGTTAGCAACAGAGGCAGAGCTAGGTGGGGTTTCATGGGTTCGGACGAACCCAATATCTTTTTTGTAGACTCTATATTAATACTAGAATTAATTTAATATATGTATAGTAATTTGTGTATCCTTAACAAAATTAATGAAGAAAATTTAAAACCCTTAAACTCTTGATCCTAACTTCGCCTATGCTTAGCAAACTACTAAGTTCTAAAAAAGAATGTTTTTACTAATTATTCTTAATAAATACATTGAAAAAATATAGCTACTTAATCATTTATTGTTTATGTAAAATTCTCTTTATTTAAATAAAGATAAAAATTGGTAGAGCAGTATTAAAATAATTTCTTGATTATATAAAATTCATTTATTTAATTAAAAACAAAACACCACTTTTTAATTTGAAATAAAATGGAAAGACATAATGCATAAAATGTTTTAAAACTTGAGTTTGAGTAACATCTATGCTTTCTGATATTGAAAATACATAAGTAAATATTTTAATTTATAGAAAATTAAATAAGCAAATATATGTATTCTACATAATATATAATACACATAAAAATTCATGTAGCCTTACTAATTCATATAATATGCAATATTTAAATGTTAAATAATTAGAATTTCTCCTTCTAGATTGATAAAGTTAAATATCATATTATTAACTAAAATATTATTTTAAAAATATTTAAAAATTATATAAAAGAAAAAATGTAATTATATATTAGGTTATTTTTCTAATACCCTTCATCCACACACCCACTTAAAGCACACAGAGAAATAGCCATTGAGGAAGATGAGGAGAATTTCTCTGCGAAATGGCAATGGCAATGGTATTCCCTTTATCTCTTTCTCTGCTGATTCAGTAATTACTGTAAGAAGTTGTTCTTCATTCCATTACAATAAAGAATCAATTTCAGTTAAGGATAAAATTGGTGTAAATAGTAGCAATTTAGATGATGCTGTGAATCTCTTCCATCAAATGGTTACAATGAAGCCTCTTCCTTCAGTTGTCGATTTCTCTAAATTGTTTAAGAATATGATAAAGATGAAACATTACTCTGCTGCCCTTACTCTTTTTCGACAAATGCTGAAATTGGGCATCCCGATTAATAATTTCATCTTAAGTATCATGATTAATAGTTATTGCCTGATGTTTCGTGTTGATTGTGCATTTTCGGTGTTACCCATTTACTTGAAAAATGGCATTCCGTTTAATGTTGTCACCTTTAACACCTTATTAAGGGGACTCTTTAGTGAAAATAAGGTCAAAGATGCAGTTGAATTGTTCAAGAAGTTGGTAAGAGAGAAGATTTGTGAGCCTGATGTAGTCACGTATGCAACTGTAATGAATGGGCTAAGCAAAAGGGGTCATACTCAGAAGACTTTAAGTTTGCTCCGGTTAATGGAACAAGGTAATACTGAGCCCAACATATATATCTACAACATTGTTATAGATGCTCTTTGCAAAGATGGAAACTTAGATGCTGCTATCAACATTCTGAACGAGATGAAGCAGAAAGACATTCATCCAGACATATTAACGTATAATTCATTGATTGATGGTTTATGTAAGCTCGGTCAGTGGGAAAAGGTTACGTCTTTGTTCTCTGAGATGGTGAACCTTAATATTTATCCAGATGTGTGCATCTTCAATACACTAATAGATGGATTATGCAAAGAAGGGAAAGTTGAAGATGCCGAGGAAGTAATGAAACACATGGTCAGAAAAGCTGTAGAGCCTGATATAATCACATACAATGCGATAATGGATGGATATTGTTTGCGTGGTCAAGTCGATAGAGCAAAGAGAAATTTCGATATCATGATTAATAAGGGCATCGAGCCTAACATTTTTAGCTATAACATACTAATAAATGGATACTGTATGAAAAAGGAAGTGGATGATGCTATGCAATTGTTTTGTGAAATTTCTCAGAAGGGATCAAAACCTGATGTCGTTACCTACAATACTATCTTGCAAGGTCTTTTTAAAGTTGGAAGAATAGTCCATGCTAGAAAATTCTTTGCTGAGATGCTATCTGCAGGATTCATACCTGATTTTTACACTCATGGCATTGTGATCAATGGTTATTTTAAGAATGGACTTGTTGAAGAGGCTTTGTCACTCTTTAATAAGTTGGAAGGAAAGAGAGAAATTACTGATATTGAATTTTACAATGTTGTCATCAATGGATTGTGCAACATTGGTAAACTCGATGAAGCTCGTGCTATTTTTGAGAAGCTTTCTTTAATTGGATTGCTTCCAAATGTGAGAACATACAATAAGATGATACATGGATTTTGTCTTGAAGGGTTGTTAGATGAAGCTAATGATATGCTAAGAAAAATGGTGGAGAATGGTTATCTGCCAAATGTCTTCACTTACAATGCCCTTGTGCAGGGATTTCTCAGACGTAGAAAAATTACTGAAATGACAACTTTTATGAAGGAAATGACGGGTAGGGGGTTCTCATTTGATGCAACTACAACGGAGTTATTGTTAGAAGTTCTAAGGGAGAGTCCGTCCGTCCTTGACATGATACTAGATCTTCACTCAAAAATTATGAAGTGAATATTTCTTTCACCTGATTTATTCGGCTACACTATCATTGTGATACAATTTCCTTTTAGCACTGCAAAAGAAATCCTTTCTAATGCAGTTGTGGAAGCAGAAAAGCTAATTAGAACTTCGCTTGGGCTTTGCAGGCAGGCTTGTTGAAAAGGTAAACCACTTCCTATATTTTTACTGTGTCAAACAATGGGTTATAACCCAACCTCTCCCCTCTTTCTAAACAAATCACAGTTTTGGCAATTAACGTAATACATTGATTAACATTTGCTGTAGAAAGCAAAACAAATTCTCATTACCTTATTTCACTATTTTTATTTCTATAATTGATATTTCAGGAAAGTATTCAAATATTAAAATGCGTAAGTATTGAATGTAATACTTGTTTCTGGTAACACTTCCCACATCGAGCTTAGAAACCCGGTCTTTTTCATTAAAAAAGAAAGATTCATTAAGTCGAAAGTATCATTCCACTCCGGGGAGATTAGAAATCTGTCTATTCTGGAGGCTTGCAGAGAGTCTCTTCACCCATAAACCAAGAGAAGTTTCCCCTTAGTAAAGGTAAATCAATAATTACCAGATTAAGAATGAATTCACTGAAGTTGTTTATTGCGCTGGATCTTCTACTACCGTTGTTTTTTTCACCCTTGTATCTGCAAACATTAAAATCCTCTGCAAGTTCATTCCATAAATCCCTTACTGCTGCAAGTTCATACCACAATAGCTCTCTTTCTGGATTGTTGTGAGGTGCGTAGACACCTGTGAAACCCCGTCTGAACTCCTCCTTTACTCTCCATCAAAAATGAAATGGTGCACTCCCCCTATGAATTTCTCTGACTGTCCATTGGTTTTTTCGCCGATGTATTAGAATGCCACCACTTCTGCCATGGGATTTCAACTCAGCCCATTCAACCCATTTGTTGCCCCATAATCGATAAATCCAGCTTGGTGTCTATTTCTCAACCTTATTTTCTTGTAGTAGACTTAAGTTTGGATAGGAAATCATAAGTATTTTTCAGATTTGGGTTGGATTACCTAATTTATCATTGGATTATTATTCCACCCCCATGGAGGGATAACTTTCCAAAATTTCCAAATTTAGTCTTTTCAAAAATAGTTTCTTTCTAAGGCGAGATGTTACAATGATACATCTACTGACTTTGACACTTAAAAAATTTTTAAATTCCTCAGGAAATCCTACTAACAACGAAGTATAGTTCGAGTTTAGCTCAAAAATTTATGGGTTGTTACAATCCTGGGATACTTTATCCCACCCTTTGCAACCAAACAAAAGATTAATGACCACCAAACAACTCTTTAGTTCCTAATTTACCCTTACCATTAATCATAGTCATTTCCTTATCACATTTTTCAAGACATTGTATTTATTATATTCAAAGGTTGACATAGTAAAATAGTCTTGAAGGGTTTTTGGATGAAGCTAAAGATATTCAAAGGAAGATGGAAGACAATAGTTGTTTTCCCAACAATGTCACTTACAATGATGTTGTGCGAGGATTTCTCAGGTGCAATGAAGTTAGTGAAATGGCATCTTTCATGAAGGAAATAGCTGGAAGGGGTTTCTCATTTGATGCAACTACAACTGGGTTTTTGATAAACATTACAAGGGAGAATCCTTCCGTCCTTGACATCATACAAAAGCTTCACTTGAAAATTGGAGATAAAAGTTTTAATTCTCCATTTTCTATTGTCTAGTTTTGCAAGGTGATTTACTAGATGCCGACACAAATAGTCGGTCATATGTAATTTATTTCAACCAAATCTCTTTGTACTTTCTTTTTTCTCCTATTCTCTCTCTCTCATTAACTCTCTTGAACCAGATTATGTCAGGAAAGTCATAGAACTGGAAGATTATCCAAGCAACAGAAGTTGGGAACTTTATGACAGAAGAGGTAACTTTGATGGCTTCTCATATAAAAGAAAAGTGCAGTATTGAAATGTGTTTCCTGCCAAAAGCTATTCTAGTAGTTAGATTGCAAGAGATTCTTTAACAATGATGTCAAATATGTTTGTGTGGGTGGTAGAACAAGCTCATCACATCAACTGAACTAAGAAAATGAGGCAATTGGTGAGAGGTGTTAGTTCTTGCTTCATTTCTCAAACGTCTAGCCTTTTTTTTAGTGAAGTATAGCTTCCTGGCTCATTCCTCCCTTTGACAATTACTACACCTTTCCAAAGGTTATGATCTATCTCTGCAGAGGTACACTTCTGCTGTTGCAAAGCTGAAAATCCTGGGAAATTGCTCCTTGAAATGGCTTGTTCCATATCCATCCGCCTTACTCGAATAGGATTTTTCTACTACCTCACAGTTAAATTTAAATGTGCTTTGGGAATTTGCTCCACAAGTTTCTGGCGAATTATATATGGTCTTCACCTTTATGTTTTTTCCACATTATATTGTAAACAGACGCTACTGCTTTTCTTCATAACAGATCTGTAGTTTTGAGTCGGTTTGAATCCTCAGTACTTGATTCCATGATTTATTAAGATCATAGAATGACAAGATTATTCGTTTTACTGCTTGGAGTAGGGATGACTCATATCTGATGTTCTGTTTCTTCTCCAAGTTTGAATTTCATGCAGCAATGTTCAGTTGGTTGGATTTGAACATGCTCTCCTCAAACGGTGGAGCCAGGATTTGAAGTTCATGGGTTTTTGAACTTGGACCTCATTTGCCCCATGAGCAAAACTTCATGCTCTAACGAGTTTTGACTTTTGGCTCAGAAGGTTAGTCCATGGAGCAAGCGAGGGTTAAAAGTTCAAGACCACGTGTTTTTAAGATCATTGGGTGTAAGTTCTTGCATGTAAGGCGGAGTTAGATTGGATTAAATTGTATTTCCTATTAATTACTTGTCTGACATGTTTGGTTGGTCATGTCATTACTTGGTTAGCGGGTAATTTGATGTAATTATAATGGGTAACTACACTTTCCATTTCACAGAATTGCTGGTAATTTTACATGGTGCTGATTATTTTTTAATTTCTTTCCGTTTTTAATTTATTTTTTACTTCTATTATTTTAATTACTTTTTAATTTTTATTATTCTAATGGTTTCTAAAAATATATCTTTTTTAAATTTTATATTTCATTTCCTTTCTCATTCTCAACTTTTAATTTATGTCATTTCATGTAAATTTTCGTATGATCTAAAAATTCACGGGTATAATTTTGCTAGTATTCAAATTTTTAAACTAAAGTAGAATCATCGATTAAGATTATGAATTTACATTTTCTTTTTTCTTTTAAATCATAGTTATGTATGTTATACTGAAATTTGACATAAGAGTATCATGTTATATATTTTATTTTGAATTTTAGAACTTATATTATATTTTCAATTTTATTTATTTTAATTTCATTTATTTTAGGAGCATTGACTCGTATTTTATATTATTTGCCCTTCATTAAAAGACTATAATAGATAAATTGTCATTTACTATTTTTGTGATATTTAGAACTTTGATATCAACTAAAACTTTAATTATTAAATGTTTGAGGTATTGTGGGTAAAAAAAAATCATCATATGCTCGCAGGTCGCAAACTATTTATTTGTATGAATTATGTGTTTTGTTAACCTGATAGTGATTTGAATATAATCTATCGTGAGAGATGTTGAATGTTGGACCTAGGTCATGACATTATGTGAGCGAATCCCTTCGTTACGATAAGAATTCGATTCCCCGCCTTATAATATTCATATGAGAAATCCCTCTTTTAAGGCTGAAGAGATTAGTACGTACAAAGTTTCAATGGGCATTTAGCCAACCTTTCAATAAGACAAACTGATCCAATGGCTTACAGACGGAACACTTCATTTGGACTCTCGAATTTCAATTGTGCCACAAAAATTGAGACAGAGGCAAGGACGGATGTAGCTCTTTGGTATTGACTTTATCTGAACCCAGTACTTTTGGCGCGATGTATAATCTATAAGTAAAACATAATAAACGATAGATACAACGATTCAAGGATAAAAATTTTTTAAAGGTTGAACCTGCAAAATAAAAATTCTGGATCTGTTTCTGACGGAGGGAGTATGTAACTTTCAACTGGCAAGTCAAATAATTCACTTCTTTAGGGGTTCAACAATTTGTAATATGTATCCTTAAAAGGAATTTTCATTCAACTATATATGTAACAGTTTGAGAAGATGCGGAAAGCTTTATAGTAAGCCTTCAGAAAATGTAATCAACTTTAGGGAGTGCATAGAGGAGCAGTATGCTCATTATAATTTCTTGATGTATCTTAACAGGTACTACTAGATTCTTATGTAAAGTTTGCAAGGGATCACTATGCAAATGTATGTCAGGATGTATATAAGACCGAGTTACCGAGCAATTTGTATCAGACGTTATCAGCTTTGATCAGCTCCTTCATCAAATTTGCCAGAGCTGCTCACTCTGAAGTCCAGTTGTTTCTGATGCTTCGAGCGTCTTCTCTCATCAAAGTTCTCCCATCCTTCAATCTGTGATTGTTCGAAACTCATAAGAGGCGGACTAGATAGGGCATGTTACTGTTATTACTTTACAGTAGTAAATGATTTACTACCTGGCAGATAACATCTATAGTTATTTCAGTTCCATGGAGATCTAGTGTAGAGAGTTGACAGCACTGTTTAAAAATGCTGCTAGGAAGGGATTTGAGCCCGTTGTTCCTAAGATAAAGTGCCTGCACCAGTAATCGGACATGAACCATGCAAATAATTGGGGCAAAAGCATACTGTCAGGTAAAACAGGGCATCAAATGATGCTAGATGTTTCAGAAAACATTGTTGACTAAAGAAATTTGTGTCGTGTCTTGCAAGGAAAACAACTATTTCCTCCTTTTGAGAACTGAGAGATCCCTGGGAGTTGGTTGGCATACAGTTCAAAACTATGTGATAATGGACTACCATCTATCCTTCTCCACTTAAGTATTTCTTTGGCAACATTTAAACTCGTGACATGCCCCTACAATGTGCAGTATATACTTGCTAGCACCAATTGATAAAACCAAGTTTTTCACTTAACAATGATTAAATTTTACCTATCATGTGCTGTGCTTTTAGCCACACAAATGGTGTCAGTCCAGCAGATTATGGCAGTAAATCCTCTAGTTTGGTTTAAAATGTCATAGCTGAACGTTCCAGAGCTGATACATAAATGTCCATCCAGGCTATGCTCTATCTTAGTAACTATGTTACATTCTTTACGGAAGTCTAACAACCAGTACTTGAAAACATATATCTAATTTCGTAAAACGTGTGCAAGTTCTTTTCTATACGGCATTTATACAAAAAAAAAATTATATTGCTTAAAGAAAGCTGTAAACTGAAGTGGTATTTTTAAAGAATGACTTCAAAAGAGAACGAGAAATGTATAGATAAAGACAGACCTTTAAGTCCTTTATTTTGCTAATTGTTTCTGGCAGCTCTACCAAAAGATTAGATGAAAGATCAACCTACACCATATAGAATCACGTTATCTGTATATAGGTAATAACATCACAGGAAACAATAAATATTGGAACTTGTTGCAGGTTTCAGCCTATATTTTGGATTTCATGATTCCAGCTAATGAAGAGAAGAGATGACAAGTGGGTAAAGGAAAAAATGCCCTTTTTTACTTACCTCAATAAGAGAAACACAATCCCCTATACTTTCCGGAATAGAGTGTATCCTGCAATTAAAATGTTAAGCTTACAAACCTAACTTAGGTCCTTATCACTTCAAAGAAAAATAAAAGATAAAAAGAAAATCAACAGACTTCGAAACATCCATGACCTCCAGAAAAGGAGGAGAAGGAACAATACTGTAAAACACTAAATATCATTATAACCATACATTGAAATTTCTTTTTTTGTTACAGTACTTATAATTACCTGTTGTTGTTAACTTTCAGAACCTCAAGGCTGATCAGCAGACCTATCTCAGATGGGAGACATGTTAACTCGTTATGTGCAATATGAAGTTGTTTCAGACTGGTTAAAGTGCCGAGCTCAGGAGGCAGTGTTGCTATGCTGCATACCAAAGAAGACTACTTGATACAGTCATACAAGAAACCTTTATACGAAATAATGGCATATGATAAATGATCGAGGTTGGTAAACAGAAGGTGTATCAGAAAATAAAATTGTAACACAAAACGACATCCGGATGTCACTGACCAAAAAAGTAATACCATGAATTTTGTGAATGAAAGATAAAACAGCTTTATTTTCAGTTTTCATGCATGTTTGAGAGGATCAGTCAATAAATATTGTTGTTTTATGATTAGACTTGTCTTGGTACAATTTACGAGCCACCAAACACTACAAGCATGAAGAATTGGTCTCTCCCCTCTGCCAAAAGCAGTATTTGGGCTTATATCCATCGTCCAACTGTCTTAAGTTATATGTGAATCTTATACATTGGAACGGTTTTTATCTTCAGCAAGTGGGGTGTCTGATAACCAATTTGGCACTTACAAGTTAAAACTGATTGACTAAAGAGCCGACTAAAAGCTTTATAGTATTTCTGTGAGAACAAATTGAGTTAACATAGAAATTGCCAATACCCAATCACTAGTTCAAATAAACTATAAACTGATATGTAAAAGCCAACCTATTCAAAGTTTTTCAAACATTTGAGAGACGATGACAATTGACAATTTTTCAATTATGTTTTCGTAAGTATTTGACTATGCTGAAAGTAACTTCTAATAAATAAATACTAATACAAGTGCAAGGAATACAAGTATATCAGACAGAAAACTGTGAGTGAATTTTACAATTTAGTTTGAAGCTGTATGTCAAAGGAAAACTTGGTATGACTAACATTCCAATGATGCAACTTAACATTTGAATACTAGAAATTCAACAACTTATATTACTCATTGATATACTTCAGTTTGCATATTTTAATTTTATGAAAACAATAAATGAGAACTATGACATTGCAATTATTGTCCCTCACACTCAAATGTACATAAATGGTTGGTGTAGCCATCATTTAGTAGAGCAGAAAAGAACACGTTTGTACTTATATTAAATAGAGACGATGCAATATATTGGTGAATCTCATTCAGCTTGGAGAGTAATATGCTGATGAAGGGGGACTTACTGGTTTTGGTTCAGTGAAATAACCATAAGACTCTTTAGAGAAGCTAGCTCTTCCCAGCTTAAGGAATTATCCATAATTTCATTCCCATTGAGGATCAATTTCTGGGAAGCAGAAACAATACCAAAATAAATTTCTGCCTCAAACAAGTGAATAAATCGCAATTTCAAAGAAATATAAAGAAGTCAGCTCTACTGACCTGAAGAGAACTCAAGCTATTAATTGAAGCTGGAAGATGCTGTATGGCGTTGTGGCTGAGATCAAGGACTCTAGCAGAAGGTCCGCAGTTCAACACTTCATCAGGCAGGACCTATCAAGTTCAAATATGTAATGAGAGCAATATCTTCAAGAGGAGGAAAAAGGAAAAAAGAATTGGCTGGGAACGTAGTTTTAGGACGTACATAATGCTATTCACGATTTAACACAAGTAGATAAATAACTCTTGGGCGATAGAAGGAATCAAACTTGGTCCTACAACTTGGCTAAGATAAATTTACCATTTGACCATAGTATACTCTCATACAGGATACACAATATGTACATGCACAAATGATATATAGAGGGATTTTATCTGATTAATGCAGGCTAAATGTGCTCTCAGAGTCTCAGACTAACCCAACATTCATTCAATAGTTTGAAGTGCACAGTAGTATTTTTTTCTTTTTTCTTTTCTCTACATGACTGCATCTTTTTGGGTCTTAAATTTAAATTTAGTCTTGCAAATGAGGTAACTTTGGGTGGTCATTTTGGTTTTGGTGATGCAATAAATAAGTTCAAAAGATGAACAAAATGGAGATACAACATCTTGTCACTAGCTATGGCCTATGAAGAAGGTTCAGCCCATCAATTAGCCAAAGTTTTTAATTGGAATAAAACATGTCAGGGAAGGATTTTGATTTATTCCAAATGTACTGGATCTATATGGCAATACTCCTCCTCTCTTTTGGGCAGTTTTATTCGTAGTGGAGGGGAAATAGAATTTTGTTTTTTGTTTAGACTGCACAATTGGTGGAGTTACAATTCACACCTAAGATCTTTCTAGAGATACTGGGGATCTACTCCAAAGGCCATGTTCTATTTGGAGTAATATTGCAAAATTAGTCTCCATACAACAGCTCCATTACTGAAACTGATATTATAGCCAGAATGAAAAACAATCAAAGGTTCAAATCCCTCAGTCCACTTTTATAAATTTATGGATTCTTTTCTTTAGTGGTTTTGCTAAACGAAAGAGAAGGAAATAGCTTGGCTATCTCACCTACTCGAGCCAATTAGATATAAAATTAGAAAAATGATTTGGAAGGAAAAAGGAAAAGAGTAAACAAATTTATTTTTAGGTCAACTCCAATATGTATATGATTGGAATCAAAGTGAGTTCCAGTTCAACAATTGTATCTCTTGTCCCATCAATAGCGATTGTTCACGTAAGAACAAGTTCAACATCATTGGACAAAGCAAAGTCAGTTACTTCTCGTCTTACCTTCAGATTGCATTCTGATAATGCAACAACCCCAGTGGCCTTCCACCGTTCAAGTTGGCTCTTCACAACAGGAACTTGAGGAACATCCCTTTTAGGTCTCATAGCTCCAGGCATCCTTCTCGCTGTGGGAAAGTTGGAAGCTTCCTTTCTTATTGGTCCATCCTATCCAATATACACAAATAAGCTTTAAGCCTTAAGCTTTAAGAAAGCAGAAAAGTTCAGGGCCTAACTAGGATAAATTCAGTGGAATTTCTGGTTTTTCAATTTTACAAAAATTCGAAAGTCACAAGTACAGCTCAATCGATTATGCCTCAATCCAAATCAGTTGTAGTCTCCTATATCTAAATATACATTCTACTCCGCGTAGCCTTAATTCATTCTAGTAATCAATATGTTATCCTTTAACACAACTGAGAAACTTATCAACACTAGAGGTTCTCTCCATTTTCTAATTATGTACAAAGCCGTAAACAAACTTAAGTATAGTAACACATCTAAGTTTTAATCCCAAATAGCTATGCTCAATAGAGTATAATGTACATGAAAATAAAGAATTACCCCTTGATGTAAGCCCTGGGAAGCCATAAGCATGATCTTCGCACCATTTCCGACCTCCGATGACTTCAATGTCACTTCATCCACCAAAACTTTCCCTATTTATGAAAAAAAATTATGTCAACTATCAAATTCACCGATATTCAGTTCTTTGGAGCTCCGATTGTATACAAAATAATGCTGATAGGTTAGAATTGAAAGAAAAAATACCTTTGAAGATGAGTTTTTGGCCGCGAGAGAGGACATTTGTGAGTGGTTGAAGGAGAGACTTGAGGTGTTTGACAGTGAACTCGTCGGAGATTTCCACCGGTATCGATCGACCGCTGAACCTAACATTCACTGTGATAGTACGATAACCGGCATCGCTTTTTCCCTCTTTCTCCATTTCTCTTTACTCGCCGCCGATGTCTGAATTCAAACAAAAATCATTCCTATTGAGACGAAATTATTTATCATTCCTTCGTGAAATGTAAATAAATACCAGCAAATTTCTTTTTTAATATAGTATATTAAGAAATTATAAATAAAAATGTAATTTAGTTTGGTCTTAACTAATATTTTTATAATTGGTGAGCTAAATAGTGATTTAAATTTAACAAATAGAAACATGCTTAATAAAGCAATTCACCTTCGGTACGTTTCACAAAGAATGATCTGGTTTGACTTGATATGAAGTTTAAAAATATAAATACGACTTTTGAATCTTGTGGTCTTAAATTAAAGTTAGGTTAAATATACAAAATTGTCCTTTGATCGTGTGGCCTTAAATATATCACGTGAAAAGTTATCACCAAAAAAAGAATAGGTCATTCTTTTTAAAACGAATGGAGTAATATTTTAGATGCATTTTCACACACAAAATTTATAAGTTTTAGCTTTATATAAATTTAAGATTAAATATATAAATAGTTTCCTAAATTTGTTGGGGTTCTCAACTATGTTATTTTCCTATTAAATCATTGAACCACCCATAATTTATTTCTTTTGAACACCGTTGATTTATGTGGAACCAAATTTTGTGAGGGTTATATATGTTATTCCAGAACTCATTAGTCCAATTGATAGTGAAAGTGTTTGAGAATAATTGTATTTTACTTCAAGTCATTTGAACACATTAGAAAACAAATAAGACTAATACCAGTTTGTCTTCGTTCCTTCAATCAAAAACATTACAATACTAACACAATTGAAGACATTTACAATATAAAAGTCAATCAAAATAAGTCAACAGTGTTTAAAAGAAACAAATTATAGGTGGTTCAATAGTTCAATAGGAAAATGACGTAATTGAGGTACCTGAAGGGAAAAAACCCAACAAGTTTAGAAATTTATTTAGGGAAACTTTCACATATAGCCACTTAAAAATAATTAATTACTCTCCGTAGCTATAGTTTGATAATTACAATTTGTAGCTATATGTTATATAGAGGAGAGAGGCGAGCGAGACTAGGAGAGAGAGGAGAGGGGTGAGAGAGAGAGGGAAAAGAGTGGGAGTAAGGTGAAGTGTATATGTATATTTGTTAGATAATTGTATAGTATACATATGTAATTGTATATATTGAAAGAGAGATTGGGAGAGAGGCGAGCGAGACTGGGAGAAAGAGGAGAGAGGCGAGTGAGATTGAGAGAGGGAGGAGAGAAGTGAGCGAGAGAGGGGAGAAAGGTGAATTGTATATGTATATAACTGTATATTATACATATATATTTGTATAAATGGCAGCGAGATTGGGAGAGGTATGAGAGGGGCGAGCGAGATTGAGAGAGGCGAGCGAGATTGGGAGAGATAGGAGAGAGGCGAACAAGATTGAGAGAGAGGGGTGAGAGGCGAGCGAGATTGAGAGGGGGAGGAGAGAGGCGAGCGAGATTGGGAGAGGTAGGAGAGAGGCGAACGAGATTGAGAGGGGGAGGAGAGAGGCGAGCGAGATTGAGAGAGGGAGAAGAGGGCGAGCGAAGAGGACAGAGAATGGGAGAGAGGTGAATTGTATATGTATATAAGCTAAAAAATTGTATACTATTACGTGGCTGACTAATGTATGTATTACCATATATAAATGTATACACATTCCATCCTAACATCATCTCCACAATAGTTTTTATGGATATGTTAAGACTTTCGCGATTAGCACTCCTATATTCACAATCAAATAACATAATTGATATTATAGGTGTTCTATATAACTTATCTTTCACTTAGATAACAGAATCAGAACAAAAAGAATAAACAACAAGATTAATAATTAATAATATTATGTATATTTGTTATAGATGATTTTTGCTTTCAACTGAAAATTTATTTGAACGAAAATTGTTTCAATCTTCAAATATTCAAAATTAACTTCGATAAACAATTTTAAAAAAAAAATAGTTTGATGCATATAATTAAGGGCAAACTTTTTTTAAAAAAAAATTATTATTAGCATTAAATAAGTAAATAGAAATTACCATTTAGTAGTACATTTTGGGGCATGTACCAAAAACTTAAGAAAATTTTTAAAAAATTATTCCGTTGCCGGGACTTTGAACCCGGGTCTCTCGGGTGAGAGCCGAGTATCCTAACCAACTAGACTACAACGGATTGTTGGTTTTAAGTTAAATTCAGTTTTATTTATTTGATTGATTATTTTAACTTGAAAAGAAGTTAAACAAAATAAAGAAGAATTTTTATTTTTGTGGTCTTAAACTAAAGATATATCAAACGTACCAAAATGACCTTTTAAACATGTCATATAAAAAGTTAAAATTGAAGAGTTACTTAAAAAAATGAAGTGAAAAATATTGAATACACCCTTAAACAAACTCGGTGCTAGTTATTACTTTCATTTCCAAAGAACCTTTAAAACACCTTTTTACTTGAATAATTGTACTTAAATATAATCCGATTTTGCAACATGAGTAAAATACACCCTTAAGTGCTTGCCAAGTTTAGGAATGTTTACAACACTTCTCTCGACTTTTTATTAAGAATCTCATGAACCTACAAGAGTTTGAGGTCACTTGTTATATTATGTGGCAAATCGAATATGTATCTAAGTTTAGTTACTTAAGTAGAATGATGTTTCTAAAACTGACATAGTTTGGAAACAAAATTAATAAAGAATTATTCTTTCTAATATAGACTAAGAAAAAGAGGGTCAAACAAATTAAAACAAGTGGGGTATATTTTATGTAGTGTTTAGATTGCATTAACATATTATTTTTGCTCAAAGAAATCAAAATCCTTTCCTCATGATAATATATGCTAAATAGAAACTTAGAACCAAATAGCTGAAAATGTTTCTAGATTCCCTCTAAAAAGAATTACTTACAAAGCTATTCGTTTTATTCGTATTTAAACTAATATCTTCTATCCTCAAATTGAGAGAGATTTAAGAATTTTCAACCTTTCTTAGATTTACAAAGCCAATTCAATGAGATTCTTCATTAACTTTTTTCCCCATTAAGAATTCATCTAACCCCAAAACAAATATCAGATATCGAGATAATTTAAATTTTTAATTAAGTTGAGTATATTTCTTAACCATACAAGTTCACCAAAAAATTATACACAAGCAATGAGAATGATTTAAAAAGGACAATACATAGTTGATATTATCTCTAACAAACACAAGAAACTCAAAATCAATCAGTCAAAAACTTCCCACTCCTGTGTGACTTTTGTGGATTGATTTGGTGCATTGAGGCTTCCAATTCCTGAATCAAACTTCTCCCATTTGGTATTCACCATTGAAATAGTACCAATACAATTGCTAACAATGCTAGAGTTTCTTGCTTTAAAATTGTCAATCATATCAACAAAACTCTGAATGCGATGAACCTGTCACACAGAGTTGGGGCCATGATTAAAAGTTTGGGATTCTAAACTTATTTTTAAAAAAAAAAATGTGAAAAGCATTTTCATGCTCTTAATCAATATTTTAATATAAATATAGAATCTATGAAAAAATTACTGTGTTCGTTCGAATCCAAAAACCCCGCCTAAATCTATCTTTGATAGCAGGAGACGAAAAACTTGTGGTTAGAGACATTACCAGTGGCGGATCCAACTATGAGTTCGCAAAGTTGATTGTTTTGAAAAAATAACTCCAGAAATAATATTCATGATATATAACATTAATTTGTTTATTTTTGTTGACATCTTCAAATATCGAAATTGTTTATACAAATTCAGCATATGACACTCTATATAGAGACAAAAGGGAGAGATGTGTCATTTCAGGATTCACTTTTGCGACTCAGAGCATTTAATGTTTAAATTCTGAATCTAACACATTACATTTTACTTTTCTTTGAAACCAAAGTTTGACACATCATTTACTTTCGATGGTTGTTACCTATTATATTATGTTATTAGTTTTAACAACAATATTTATTAAATTTTATCGTATAGTATTGTTAAATTCATTGTTAGGTAGCATGAAAAAGTCTTATTTCATGTAACAACTGATTTGATAAAATCGAGTTGTTATCCTTATTTTTTTTATTCCCATTTTGTCACTATAAATTTATGGTCAGGCGTTAGCTTATTAATACTAAAACTTTTATGAGTTATGCAACCTACTAACCTCCTTTCTCCTTTGAGTTCTTGCTTCTCCTTCTGCTTCAATGCCATCAAGTATAAGAAGTTGAATCATGAACAACTCTGTTAGGACAACAAACTCTTTGTCCTCAACTTTGGTACCTCTTTGCACTGCTTCTTCTATGGCCACAACCTACAATAAAAGCAATAGACTTATAAAAAAAACATTGCAAGTGTACGTATTAAAGAGTCGATGGAGCTTTGGATTTAGAAGCTTTTTTAACACCTAATTGTATTAATATCAAATATTTTGAGACCTTATCCCTTTTTAATATATTTATTGTGTTTAAATTATTCAACTCATTTTTTCATATTCTACTCTGAATGTATGCTATTAATATTTTTTTCAGTGAATGTGGTTAATTATAATTATATCTAATCTACTTTGAGTGCACATAAATTTTAATATTCATATCTCCACAATACTCATTTTGTAGATATATTAAAACCGTAGCTATCGATAATCGATTATTTGTTATTAGCGTAGATGCATAATTAACTTTATAATTGTTCTATAGAACTAATGTATGTATTACCATATATATATATATATATATATATATATATATATATATATATATATATATATATATATATATATATATATATATATATATATATATATACACACATTCCATCCTAACATCATCTCCACAATAATTTTTATGGATATGTTGAGATTTTCGCCATTAGCACTCCGATATTCACAATTAAATAACATAATTGATATTATAGGTGTTCTATATAACTTATCTTTCACTTTGATAACATAACCATAACAGAAAGAATAAACAACAAGATCAATAATAAATAATATTATGTATATTTGTTATATATGATTTTTCCTTTCAACTGAAAACTTATTTGAACGAAAAATTGTTTCAATCTTCAAATATTCAAAAATTAACTCCGATAAACAACTTTTGTAAAAAATAGTTTGATGCATATATTTCAGGGCAAACTTTTTTTTTTTTTTCAATTATCAGCATTAAATAAGTGAATAGAAATTACCATTTAGTTATACATTTTTGGGCATGTACCAAAAACTTAAGAAAAATTTAAAAAAGATTATTCCGTTGCCGGGACTTGAACCCGGGTCTCTCGGGTGAGAGCCGAGTATCCTAACCAACTAGACTACAACGGATTGTTGATTTAAAACTGAATCCATTTTTATTTGATTAACTACTTTAACTTGACAAGAAGTTAAACAAAATGAAGAAGATATTTTATTTTTGTGGTCTTAAACTAAAGATATATCAAATGTACCAAAATGACCTTTTAAACATGTCATATAAAAAGTTAAAATTGAAGAGTTGCTTAAAAAAATGAAGAGAAATTTTTTGATACACCCTTTAACAAACTCGGTGCTAGTTATTACTTTCATTTCCAAACAACCTATAAAACACCTTTTTACTTGAATAATTGTACTTAAATATACTTCAATTTTGTAACATGAGTAAAATACTCTCTTAAGTTCTTGCCAAGTTTAGGAATGTTTACAACACTTCTCTCGACTTTTTATTAAGAATCTCACGAACATACAAGAGTTTGAGGTCACTTGTTATATTATGTGGCAAATCGAGTATGTATCTAAGTTTAGTTACTCAACTAGAATGATGTCTTTAAAACTGACAATTATTTGGGGACAAAATCAATAAAGAATTATTCTTTCTACAGAAAAGGGCCTAAAATACCCTCAAAGTATTGAAAATGGTACAAAATTACCCTTCATCCACCTATTGACTCCAAAATGCCCTTTCCACCCACCTATTGGGTCCAAAATACCCTTGTCATCCACCTTTTGGTTCAAAATTGACCACTTATTTAACGGTTTTATATTTAAACTATTTAAATATTTTTTAAAATATGTGGCGCTCAACTATTTGTCATAAGTTAATATATTAGTATAATTTATAAATCAATCCACTACCCACCCATTACTAATTAAATCCTTCTAAATTAATGAACCCGTCACATTATTAATGCAAGTTACTATCAATTGAGTGTTTTTAAAAAATATAGAAGTAAATTATCATACATTCAAGTGGCTACATAAAAATCACTGATAAACTTAAAAGTCTTACTATGTTCATCTTAATTATTCTCACGTCTCAATTATGTGATGTTACTGATAGGTATTTTTTTTCAAAATAATATATTAAAGGTTTTAAAATAAATCATAAATATTTATAAAATTATATTTAAAAAAAGTACATGAATTAATTTGGGATGTATTATTTCTTTACCTTTAATCATAAATTTCTAATTCAATTTTGAAAGAAAGTGTCCTCCTAAATAAGCGGCTCAACCTAAATTTAATTGGACTTCGATTTGGACTTGAATAATTTTGAATGTCATTTTTAGTAATCTATAATTTAATCGTGTTTTAGTAGTGTTTATGACGATTTTGATATTATAATTGAATTATTAATTGAATGAGGTTTAGTTAGTAATGAGTGGGTAGTGGATTGGTTTATAAATTATATTAATAAATTAAAATTATAATTAATAGTTGAACGCCCAGTATTTAAAAAAATATTTAAAGAGTTTAATTTTAAAACAATTAAAAAATGGTCAATTTTGAACCCAAAGATGGATGACAAGGGTATTTTGGAGCCAATAGGTGGATGAAAAGGATATTTCGGAGCCAATAGGTGGATGAAGGGTAATTTTATATCATTTTTAATACTGTAAGGGTATTTTAGGCCCTTGTCCGTTCTTTCTAATATAGACTAAGAAAAAAATGATCAAACAAATTAAAACAGGTGGAGTATATATTTATGTAGTGTTTAGATTGTATTACCATATTATTTTAGCTCAAAGAAATCAAAATCCTCTCCTCATGATAATATATGCTAAATAGAAACATAGAACCAAATAGCTAAAAACGTTTTTAGATTCCCTCTAAAAGAATTACTTACAAAGCTATTCGTTTTATTCGTATTTAAACTGAAATCTTCTATCCTCAAATTGAGAGAGATTCAAAAAATTTCAACATTTCTTAGATTTACAAAGTCAGTTCAATTCAATGAGATTCTTCATTAACTTTTTTCCCCATTAAAAATTCATCTAACCCAAAATAAATATCAGACATCTAGATGATTTAAACCTTTAATTAAGTTGAGTACATTTCTTAACCATACAAGTGCAACAAAAAATTATACACAAGCAATGAGAATGATTTAAAAAGGACAATACATAGTTGATATTATCTCTAACAACACAAGAAACTCATAACTCAAAATCAATTAGTCAAAAACTTCCCACTCCTGTGTGACTTTTGTGGATTGATTTGGTGCATTGAGGCTTCCAATTCCTGAATCAAACTTCTCCCATTTGGTATTCACCATTGAAATAGTACCAATACAATTGCTAACAATGCTAGAGTTTCTTGCTTTAAAATTGTCAATCATATCAACAAAACTCTGAATGCGATGAACCTGTCACACAGAGGTGGGGCCATGATTAAAAGTTTGGGATTCTAAACTTTTTTTAAAAAAAAAAAGTGAAAAGCATTTTTATGGAGAGATTTTAACCAAACTAAGCCATTATATAAAGTCATTCACCAAAATAATATGTTTTTCTAAAATTTTACAAAACTAGTATAAATGTATTCCACAGTAACGTTTTAGGATATATTTTATTTTTTAAAAGTTGATGGCGTCAGATTGATATACGTTACTCACAGTAACATTTTAGGAGTAAAACGTTACTGAAAATAACGTTTTAAAAGTAAAATGTTACTTACAGTAACGTATATCAACCTAATGCTGTTAGTTTTTAAAATATAAAATATACCCTAAAACGTTACCGTGAAATACGTTTATACTAGTTTTGTAAAATTTAGAAAAATGTATTACTTGGGTAAATTGTTTTATATAATGACTTAGTTTGGTTAAAAATTCCATTTTCATGCTCTTAATCAATATTTTGATATAAATATAGAATCTACGAAAAAATTATTGTGTTCGTTAGAATCTACAAACCCCGCCTAGATTCATCTCTGATGCCAGAAGACGAAAAACTTGTGGTAAGAGACATTACAAGTGGCGGATCCAACTATGAGTTCGCAAGGTTGATTGTTTTGAAAAAATAACTCCAGAAATAATATTCATAATATATAACTATTAATTTGTTTATTTTTGTTCACATCTTCAAATATCGTAATTGTTTATACAAATTGAGCATATGCCACTCTATATAGAGATTAGAGAGAAAGGGAGAGATGTGTCATTTCAGGATTTACTTTTGCGACTCAGAGTATTTAATGTTTAAATTCTGAATCTAACACATTACATTTTACTTTCCTTTGAAACTAAAGTTTGACGCATCATTTACTTTCGATGGTTGTTACCTATTATATTGTATTATTAGTTTTAATTACAATATTTATTTTGATTATTTATTAAATTTTATTGTATAGTATTGTTAAATCCATTGTTAGGTAGCATGAAAAAGTCTTATTTCATGGAACAACTGATTTGATAGAATCGAGTTGTTATCCTTATTCTTTTTATTCCCATTTTGTCACTATAAATTTATGATCAGGCGTTAGCTTATTAATACTAAAACTTTTATGAGTTATGCCCCCTACTAACCTCCTTTCTCCTTTGAGTTCTTGCTTCTCCTTCTGCTTCAATGCCATCAAGTGTAAGAAGTTGAATCATGAACAACTCTGTTAGGACAACAAACTCTTTGTCCTCAACTTTGGTACCTCTTTGCACTGCTTCTTCTATGGCCACAACCTATAATAAAAGCAATAGACATACAATCAAGCTCGAAAAATCTTTTTTAAGTCTTAACCTAAGAAAAAATAAACGATTAAATAAAATTGTCAGTCTTATTTGATTAGACAGAATTAAACAAAGAATAGAGAGTGCTCTCCACCAAACAAAGAGCTACCCTTCAACAACTCATCTTACATAATATGACGTGGCATTACTTGTAATTTTCTTTAAAAAAAATCACAATTTGCCACGTGGTGAAAAATATTATGACTTTGATAAAATAAACTAAAAGTTGAATGACCATCAATAAATATTTTTACGTACCCTATGTGAGAGCTTATCGACCTCTAATCTTACGCGGGCGATGGCTTGAGAAGAGATAGAAGTATCCTGAATTTTCTTCAACTCTTTGCTGGCTGGATCTTCCATTAGGATCACCTTTGACATATCTTTTACACCAGAAATGTGTAAGTATTCCTTCTCATCCTTTTCTTTTCCTTGGAACAATAATCTCTGAACTTTAGGATGTAAACCAGTTGTGTCCCAAAGAATTTTCTTCAAGTTCCCTTCATTTCATTAACATAAAAAAAAATAAAAAAAATTAGGTCACAAATTAAGGATAAAAAAATAATTGATTGGGTCACAAGTTTGTTTTAAGTTTAACTTCTATATACGAATAATACAAAAAAATAAAATTACTGTCAAGTTATTTAAAAGATAACTACAAGAGCTCAGGCTAGCTCATTTATTTTCATGTGTGTTGTATATGAATTTTTATAGATATGGCTGTAAATGTGCCTTCTATGCTCAAGTGAAATTGGTGTTTTACTTAAAATGACTATGTTGGTGGTTGTTGGTCCTTTTGTGGGAGTCTACTATCTAATTTTTTTTAAAAAAAAACATAGTAAATAAACATGATTCTTAACTTGACGTCAATTGGTAAATATGATTTTTAATTTTGATGTACATAAGTAGACACTTAAATTTGTATAGAATTGAACAAGTAGATACATTTGTCATACATGATAATTTTGTGTCCTACGTGACATCATACATGTATTATGTCATGTAGGACATGTGTATCTACTTGTTCAATTTTATACAGATTTAAATATCTACTTATGCACACTCAAAATTAAAGCACATAATTATACAATAAAATTAAATTAAAAGATCATATTTATATATTATGTCAAAAAAAAAAAATAGCCATCATAAATTAACACTCCTTTATCCATAGTTGAAATCGGGAGCAAATTCACATATGAGTGGTTCTCTTAGTTATAAATCAACAGTTTGATGCATAAAATATTTTGATCCATATTTATGCAGGATCCGGAAAAGGAACACACTCAAGGGTGTGTCATGTAGTATTGTAGGTAGCCCATCCTGACACAAATATCATATCTAATTTTATAATTCAAACCCGTGATCTAAAGGGCATAACAGACAACTTTAATGTTGCTCCAAGCTATGATTAAAAAGAAAAGCAATCTAGTGCAATAAGCTCCTACTATGCACGAAGTCAGAAAAAGGACGGGACCACAGTCCACAAGGGTCTAATCCAGTCTTACCTTACATTTCTACAAGAGACTATATATTCACAGCTCGAAACTCATAACCTGCTTAATAACATGACAATAACTTTACCAGTCTAGTCAAAACTGTCTCTTTAACTATGATCAACAATATTAAAAGTGCAAAAATTTAGTGGTTTACCAAATGTTGATTCAGCAGGAACAACAACATCATGGTAACAAGAATCATAAGAGACTTTGATCTTGATCATAGGACCAGCAACAGAATTTTCCTCAGCAGAAATTCCAACTCTTTTTTGAACTAATAAACCTCCAGGCCTAACTTCCCAATCAATAATACAACTCTTTTTTTCCTCTTCAAACTCAGTGTATTTATAATTCTCATCTTTAATTACCCCATTCTTACTTTTTGAAGAAGTTGATGATTTTTTTCTCATGTTTTTTCCCCCAAAAAAATAAAAAGTAAAATGGGAAAATATTAAAAAGGTGAGAAATTGATTGAGAAATTAAAGTTTGGTGGTGAATTGAGTGAAGACCATAAATGAATGAGACTAGAAAAATGAAAAAAAGGCCTTTGTACTCACTTTGATTGGGACTACTAGAAGGTGACTTGTCAACTTACTGTGTTAACATGAAATAAATAAACATATACTCAAATTTAGCCTCAATATAAGTAAGCAATTTAATAATAAAAGTGCATATCTAGATATTTTATTTGATCTCAATTAATAATTAAATATTTCGACTCATCTTCAATATATCTAGTAAACACTCTTTGTTGACGCAAACATAAAATTTGGAGGTACACCACAAGGTTATCTGAGTTCACACATGTTTTTGTGCTTATCCCTTTCTTCAAAAGTTGGTGTTCAGTGTATTCACCTACACATAGATGATTATTTTGTTAGCTGAAATATTCAATTGATAAAGAGCGAGATCATGAGTAGGAATGTTTGTGTATATACTCACGGTTAGATTGTTTAGTTATTAGTTGAGATCAAGTTATACGTATTTATTTATGCATTAATTAATGCATCTTCCTTTTTTTTTTAAAGAAACTTTAAGTAACAAAAAAAATTATGATCAGATAGATAAGATTTTTATATTCTTAATTAAAGATTTCAAATTCAAGCACTGAATATGAATTTTTTTTTATAGAGAATAAGTATTTTCTTGTTGAAATAAGCTTTGCAAACTAAATTCAAATGAATAGGAATCTCACTATGAATATCAATAAAGGAGGGGGAGAAAACATAAAACAAATAATGTAGATACTATTCTTGATTAAATTAGTGAATTTTTAGGGGTGCCTCTCAAATATTGCCACGTAACACATATTAAAGTATGTAGGCCCTTTATGATTAACTAAAGGAGGGTCAATGAGGTAGAAATAGGCCCTATTGGTCACTTTTTGATCTTGTATTTGAAAAATAATCTTGATACTAAAATTATGCAATTTTGAATTTTGAATTTTTGAATAATACATGAAATGGTTTGAAATTTCTTAATTGAAACTAGAGCTTTGGGAAAAGAAAAGTTCCTTGTTGAAAAATCCTTGGAAAGTTTCCTTGTTTTTTTTTTCTTTTCAAAAATAATATTTAGAGAACATTTTATTTATTGAACTTAAAGATGTATGGTTAGTGGCGGAGTCAGAAATTTCTTAAAAGGTGTTTAGAAATAATAATTTATTATGTTGAGAGTGTTCAAAATAGGTTATTTAATCATTTTGTATATCAATTTACTTGTATATATTTTTCCCGACGAAGGGTGTCCAATTGGATACCCTTGACACTATGTGGCTACGCCACTGTGTATGGTCACTGCAAAATACCCTTTGACCAACACAAAAATATTTCGTTTGGTCCGAAATCTCTCTCTCACACACATATATATATAAAATAGAACATTTAGCTTCGTCTATGTGGTGTCATCACAAATTAAAATTCTATTTTAGTTTATTTATTTACAAAATTAGTCTTTCTTTTCATAAAAAGTTGCGTTTTTTTATGAAAAGTTATGACTTTAATGAATAATTATGACTTTTATGAAAAGTTGCGACTTTAATGAAAAATTATGATCTTCCCGAAAGGGTTGTAACTTTTCCATAATAGTTATAACATTTTTGATAAGGCACAATAAACATTTGTTTGCACTAACCTTTGTTATCTCTAAATAAAGAGATTTCCTTTGATTTTAACACAAAAAAAGTTCTGAACCTCCTCTTCTTCTTCACAATTAAATATTTGTATACTTTGCTCCTGTTGAGTGAATAAGTGACACTATTGTTTATGTTACTGATCCTGGTGTATTTTTGTACAATCATTGATTTATAATTTATGCTTATGTTATTAAGAATAAATTATTAGGTGTAATAATTTTCCTTTTTTCTTTACGTAATTACTTCTTGCTAGTACGTAATCTTGTAGGTAAGATAATATAGTGTTTTTGTTTTAATGTCTAATAGGTTTAAGTAGTATTTTATAAATTTCATGATATTAAATTCTCGCCCGAAGTGTGGATAATTTTACTAGTTTCAAAAACTAATAAAATAATTTTGCTAATAAATTACTTGAAGGTAATAATTTTACTAATAAAATAATTTTACAATGAAATGGTTTGAAATTTCTTAATTGAAACTAGAGCTTTGGGAAAAGAAAAGTTCCTCTTATTGAAAAATCCTTGGAAAGTTTCCTTGTTTTTTTTTTCTTTTCAAAAATAATATTTAGAGAACATTTTATTTATTGAACTCAAAGATGTATGGTTAGTGGAGGAGTCAGAAATTTCTTAAAAGGTGTTTAGAAATAATAATTTATTATGTTAAGAGTGTCCAAAATAAGTTATTTAATTATTTTGTATATCATTTTACTTGTATATATTTTTTTCCCGACGAAGGGTGTCCAATTTGGATACTCTTGACACTATGTGGCTACGCCATTGTGTGTGGTCACTGCAAAATACCCTTTGGCCAACACAAAGATATTATATATAAAAGAGAACATTTAGCTTCGTCTATGAGATGCCATCACAAATTAAAATTCTATTTTAGTTTATTTATTTACAAAATTAGTCGTTCCTTTCATAAAAAATTGCGATTTTTATGAAAAATTATGACTTTAATGAATAGTTGTGACTTTTATGAATAGTTGCGACTTTAATGAAAAGTTATAATCTTTCTGAAGGGTTGTAACTTTTCCGTAATAGTTATAACATTTCTGATAAGGCACAATAAACATCTGTTTGCACTAACCTTTGTTATCTCTAAATAGAGGGATTTCCTATGATTTTAACACAAAAAAATTCTGAACCTCCTCTTCTTTTCCTCCTCCTCTTCTTCTTCACAATTAAATATTTGTACACTTTGCTCCTGTTGAGTGACTCACTGACACTATTGCTTATGTTACTGATCCTGGTGTGTATTTTTACAATCATTAATTTATAATTTATGCTTGTGTTATTAAGAATAAATTATTAGGTGTAATAGTTTTCCTTTTTTCTTTACATTATTATTTTTTGCTAGTACGTAATCTTGTAGGTAAGATAATATAGTGTTTTAGTTTTAATGTCTAATAGGTTTAAGTAGTATTTTATAAATTTCATGATATTAAATTCTCGCCTAAAGTGTGGATAATTTTACTAGTTTCGAAAACTAATAAAATAATTTTGCTAATAAATTACTTGAAGGTAATAAATTTTTTGAATAATACGTCGTTAATTTATTACCAGAAAAAAATAATTACACATGAATTTTATTGTTCAGAGGTGAAAAATTGGTCAAATATGCTTTTAAGTCATTTTTATATTTGAGACTGTTTGACAAAGTTAAAACTAACTTAAACAAGTTAAAAATGGTCTTTTTTTTAAAAAAAAAAAAAAGTTAAAAACTAAAAGTAGGACGTCTCCTACTTTTTATTTTTTGATTTAAAAGTTTTTTTTTTTTGTTAATCCAAACGGGCTCTTAATCTGCTATATATACAACAATAGTCGTCCTTGTAAATTTATTATTAATTCTACAGCTTTTTTGGGTAAATTACATAAATCCCATACTTTTAATATGAAATTACAATCTATCCCGAATAAGTTTTTAATTATATTAATCCCTTAAAAATTAAAAAGTCTAGATACAATAATTGAAACTTGGATACATTAATATGTAGCTCGGATACATTAAATACTGTCTTGGATATATTAAAAACTAGCTCAGATACATAATATGTAGCTCGAATACATTAAATATTGGCTCTGATACATTAAATACTGCTCAAATACATCAATATGCAGCTCGTATACATTGAAGAAATAAGAGATTTTGGAGATTTTAAAAGTAATAGGAAATAATAGAAATAAATGAAACAAAATGTATGTATTTTTATAATTTCTCCTTTTCTATTTAAAAATCTTTTTTTTGTATTAAAAAATATACACCCAAAAATCTTCGCAACATTATTTTCTTTTTATCAAATAATAATGATGAGTTCGATTACAAAAAAAAATAAAATTATATAGTATAGTTGAATCCACAAGCTAGTATACTCCCTATATGACACAAAAATAATTTGAAATGTAAAATCACTCAACTCAAGATCGATGTACGATAATATTGGAATCGTCTAAGACTGAAAAATATATACGAGACAATTTGCTAAATGCTAATAATTAGAATATGAAAGGCCAAAGTATATATAATGAAGAACAAAATTAAGATATATTTAGTAAAAAAATAATTTGAAGTTTTTTTCGTATACATACAGTATATAACAAAATCAAACTCATTCTGATTCAATTTTTATCCTAAATCTTGGATTCGCCTTTATCGGTCACCATAGGAGATCGACAAATCGGACATGTAGAATGTGAATGCAACCACATATCAATACACTCCACATGAAATGCATGGCTACACTTAGGTAATTTTCTACAAACATCTTCATCTTCTAATAAACTCAAACAAATTATACATTCCAACTCCTCATTACTTTCTTCTTTGTATATAAACAAAGGAATCGAAGAAATCATCGATCTTTCGAGACCCTTCGTTGGAAAATTACTAGCAAAGCTAGTATTATCAACAATATTAAAGGAATGAAAATTATGAAAAGGGGAAGAGAGTGAATTTCGAGTACTCCTTCGTCGAGTTTGAACCAAGAACCATTTGGCATAAATATGTAGAAGTAAAATAAAGAGAATTACTAAAAGAAGTGATATTATTGCTGCTAGCATAATGTTGCTATTATAAGATAAGATATTATGGATGATGTTCTTTAGTGAGTTGAAAGTAATTTGTGGAAATGGAAGAGAAGAAGAAGTGAACATTTTGGTTGAGTTAAGTGAGATGGGGTGATGAGAAAAGTGAAACCAAAGAGGGGTTTTAATATGTATAAGATTGAAATATAGAGAGATGCTAGAATATGGTAAAGATTTATGAATAAAAAACATGTGGATTTAATAGTAATTTGTATGGTTTGGCCTTATGTGTCTTAATTCAATCTGACATAAAGTTTAAGAATGTAAAAATATATATTTATTTGTTGTTTAAATTAAAATTACGTATAATAGGTGTGTTTGCTCTGGAGCGAGATAAAAAAAATTTAAAATATTTCTTTAGAAAAACAAGTTCTTTAAAAACAAGGTAAATGACGTTTTTAATAAAAGTAAGAAAAACAAGTTCGATAAGTATCATTTTACATTAATGGCGTATTTGCCACCTTCTAACACACTTCTTTAACACACCTATCATTGTTGTCGTTCATAATATGTATTTGCTTAACTATATATAAATGCATTTAAGATAATATCTTTTTTTATATACTAAACATAAGTAAATAAGTAAGAAACGATTCACTTATTTTTCTCAAAAACATTTATCTATCTCTTTTTATATTTGGTAATTCTCTAATTTTCATATTTTTTAGGTGTCTTTTTAAGATCACAACTCGTGAAACTCATAGAATATATATTTTGGTATATTAAACATATCATCTGTTTAAAACATAAAAATTTAAAAATCTCCACTAAATAACTAAGACACGTAAACTCAAACGAAATTAGTCATTCCATTCACAAGGTCAAAGGAGAATCCCTTGGTTCAAGGAACTTAGAAATAGATGCATGAGAAAGAGTTGAAAGAACAGTAAAAAGGGGGCCAGAAATAAAGGTCTCGTGAAGGGAACGGCAGTTTACTGTGGGAATGATTATATTATTGGATCCAATATTTATACTATATAGTTTATTTTGTACTATTTTAATTATTTATTTTAGTGCCAATAGATAATCCCAATATATCACATGTATCCCAAGAACATCTTTTATTAATTTACTTGTTTGTAAGTTTGAAGATGCAACAAAAATAAAAATGAATTTTCAAGTATAGCAATTATATATATCTATTAATTACATTACATCGATAGTTATTGCTATTAAAGTGAGTTGTATAGAATCTTGCGTCAGTTTCAAATTAAATTAAAATACGCTCTAATTGTCATAACGGACTAATAAAAATGAGTGTATTACAAGACTTGACAAGTTTGTTCCTTTGCCTCGTAACAACACATAACTTTGAAATATAGAATTTGAAATTTGAGAAACAGTTTTTTAAATTTTATATCCAAATATCTTTTGTTTCACTTCAATTTTTTTTTATTTTTTTTTACAAATTCCAACAAATTCATATCCAAAGAATACTTAGATTTAATTACATCCATATCAATAAATATGTTTGTTGGGTTATAGTAGGTTTAATATAGATACATCCAATGATCTAAAGAGTTGGGAGTGTAGCATAATTTATTATTAGCTTCATAGATCCCACGTGAATATGTGGTATAGAGAAGACAGATATGCTATGATCTTTATTTTTTAAAAGTTTCTAGTCCACGATGAAATTTTTATATTAAAATATGATTAAATTATGATTTGAGTGTTGTAGATTCATTTCTGATTAAAAAAAATAATCACTAATATGATTTGAATTTTAGTTTAAAGCAGAGAAATCATTATCATCCTATCAGAATCACTCATGTGACTTGAATTTTAGTTAAAAACAGAGGAATCATAATCATCCTATCACAATTCAGATAGGTTAGATTTCTATATATGAACCACTACTTATTTAGCCCTTATTTTGGGGGTGACTATATATATGTTCCACCTTTTCTTGCATGTTTTAAGTAAAGCTCAATCTAGTATCTACTAGATATGGCTTGTGAACCCCTTACCAAATCCATAGGCAAAGTCTATATTGGGTTAAAAGTGAAAGATTTATTCAAAAGGTTCCTTAGATTGGGTCAAGGCCTATAAACATTTTTTTTTGTTGACTATTTTAGCATGGACTAGATATAAAGAACAATCACTATGAAGAATTTAACTTTATGGGTGTGTTATGTACAAAGGAATTCTTACTTAATCATTTTTTATTTCTTTTGTGTTTGATATATGCAAGTAATTATAAGTTATTATTTTAAAAATTATATATATAGTATTGGGTGATACTTTCAAAATTTAAAGGTTATATTATGATTTCTATAATGATCTAAAGTTGATACGGATCAAATATTTATGGATCTCTATAACTATTAGCACATCAAGCTTTTACTGTTAGATTTTAAATCTCTAATACCTTGATCGCCTTTGCAGAGCTAGAGAGGTGGTAGGGTATTCATATGTACCTCTTTTATATGAAAATTGCTCAATATATATAAAAGATTAAAATACTTCGCATGTATATATAGTAAATGATGCACATATTGGTGAAATGTTATACCCACTCCTTCTTAGAAAAATAATTAATAATTTCTTAAATATTTATTTTCTTCTATTCCATATGCAAATAAACTTTTTTTGTGTGTGTATATCCAAAAAAAGTATTATCAGTATGGGATGTGGCAGGAGCTCTAGGGTGGGGATGGGGTGTTTTTTAGGGGGTGGAGGGGTGGGATTTGGGGTTTAGGGGTCGGGGTAGGGTTGGTGGAGGTAGGGGTTCGGGGTCGGGCCGGGTAGCCAAGGGTGGGTGTGGGTAGTGGGATTGGGGTCGGGATTGAGCAGGAGAAATGCGACTTGTCTTTCCTATGTTTGATATATGGTAGATATTTTTTTTATTTTTTTCAATGAACTTGTTTTTTTCAAATAAAAATTTTATTAATTTTTGATCAATCGAACAAAAAAAATATGAAAATATTTCACTACTCTAAGATGTCATAAACTGAAAATACACAAAAAAAATTTAGATATATATTGTAATATTTAAACGTCTGAATGTGAATACAAGTCTGATTAAATATAATGAGTTTCAATTTATGTGCATTTGACAAGAAAATAAACACTACACAGGAGCTTAGTTCTCAAACCGTTTCAATAAAATCATATGCCTTTTTAAAAAAAACATGATTCAGAAATGTCACCTGATAATATTATGAATAATTTGTACAAATGCAAGAAGATTATGATATAGTGATACCGATAATTGATGATGATGAAACACCACCTACATTGAGAAGGTGGTTTCCTCTTGCTTATGTCAGTAACATAATGATACTATATTTTTCACGAGCGAAAAAATTAATATATTTTAATTTTTATCAATTTATTATATATATATATATATATATATATATATATATATATATATATATATATATATATATATGGTGTGGATATTTTTACTCAAATTAAGAGTACTGATGGTTAAATGTAATCTTTTGGGTCCTACCTTTTAAGCATACCTTCAATGGAGTTAAAAGAAATGCATTAACATTTCATAAAAAATACATTAAGGGGTCATTCGGTAGAGTGTATTAATACAATATAAAATAGAATATATTAATAGTGCATGTATTAGTTATATTTGCATTATCATACATAAATTATTTTTACATATTGTTTGATTTGGTGATTTAAAAATAAAATGCATTGCGTTAAAAATATTATTTACAAAGATGTTCTTCACTATTATAGTGGAGAAAATATTTTAAAAAGGTATTGAAGGGCAACTGGGTCTTTAATTGAGTTAATTAATTCATTAAAAAGCATTACTTTGCTAATACCTAGAAAATCATGGTATTAGCAATACACATCTTAATGCACAATAGAGTGTATACATAGGTTGAAAAAGAGTATCAAACAAGCTATAGTAATACACAACGCTAATGCATGCATAATTATTTTAATACGCTCTATCGTACGACCACTAAGGTCATTTATAGTGTGTATTAAAATAATGTTTTATGATGCGATCTCTTTATAAAGTGTATTAGTAAAACTTGCATTAGTAATGCTTGTATTTGGGCCTGTTTAGATTGATTTTTTACTTATGACTTAGCAGTCGAAAGCCATAAGTTAGGAATCTTAACTTATAGCTTTTGATTTATTTTTGTTATTTTTAACTTTAAAATAAGTGCTTATAAACACTTTTTAACTTTACCTAAACACTTTAAAACTGCTTAAAAGTTATTTTGGCTTAAAAGGACCTAAAAAAAGTCAATTCAAACATGCACTTAATTATGCTTGTATTAGTAATACACAGATTAGATTTTATGCATTGTTTGATTTAATGTATTATAAATAGTATGCATTATACAAATATATTTATTTATAAAAATATCCTCCATAATCATGTTGAAAAGAATGTAATTTTTTTTTTTTTGGATTAATTGTAGCTTTAAAATGCTAGAATGCATTAAAAGGAGTTCAAAGTCAAATTATGACTTGCTCTTTTGATTAAATATGTAATTTAGATAAATACAAAGTGTACTTTTTTAATAGTTTGTACATCATAGTATTAGATACCTTCTTAATGCAAAATTAATACATAAATTAATACATAAATGAATAATCATACATTAATGTAATATTTTCTGAAAATGGGCCTTCTAAAACTTTAGGGCCTAAGGTCAAGGCCATAGCGACCTCCCCTCCCAACCAACCCTGATTAAAAGATGGAAAAACTAGATAATTAGTCATACTTCACAATTATACATACTATCGTTATTTATACTTTCAAAATGATACATATTTTATTATAAATATGAGCAAAATATATTTAGATATATGTGTTTTTATTATCAGATATATAAATATAGGGAGAAAGGCAAGCGAGATTCTTATCTATCCTAAATGCATGTGAATCACACTAGATACACGTATCTGTATATATATGGAGTGATTCACATGTATGTAGAATACTAAATATATGAAAGAGTGGCAAGAGCGGGGAGAGAGGCGAGGGAGGTTAGCAAAATTTGCTATGTGTCTCAAATACATGTGAATCCACTTGAATAAATTGTATGACACGTACAGAAATCCAATGTATTAGTATTGCAAAAAGGTTTTAATATACACATTAGTAAGATTAAAGACACAATTGTCCCTCAAGACCTTTTCTACACCCTTTCTACCATATTTGTGAAGGGTGATTTTGTAAATAAATATACTTTAATTTTTTATGCATTTCATATTATTTTAATACACCAAATATTGCATAAAAATTAATCTCAACATAACTAATATAAATATAAGTAATACAAACATTGTTAATATACCGTAACTCAACACTATTCTCATACACCCTATTAAACGATCCCTATGAAAACACTAATAATTTCTATCATACAACTTACACCAGATGAGTAACATAGTCCATTCATTATTTAAAGATATTTTTAGCAACAACAATAACATATTAGCGTAATCTTACATGTGAGATATGAGCGTAGAGAGTGAATAAATCTTATCATCACATCGTGAAGATAGAAAAATTATTTTTTAAAAAATCTTATCAAAATACAATAAATTCAAGTACAAAGAATAAAAAGGGACTAAAATTTCAAAGCGAAACTTACATAAATATACTATAATAAAAAATATTTACCATTTATAGCAATAATATTTTTTTTCTTCACTTGATCACTTTTAATTCATTTATAATACAAGTTTAATACATATTACAAAGAACAATTTATATTCAGATATACTACAAATTTTAATGATAAATAATACATTTATCACACATTTTAAACACTTATAATACAATGTAACAATTTTTTACCAAACAAACATGATATATTTCAAAAAACAATTATAATTCGTATATATTGCATACATAATTCACTTTTAATACATATTAAAAATTTAACAAAACATTGCTATAAATGGTAATAAACAAAAAGTATCGTTAAAATCGATAATTATTTTTTAAAATATATTAATTTAATACAATTTTTCAATTTTAAACACCCCTTGTTGGGGGACATTCTTGCACATCCATTCGAGCCACAAGATTGGGCCTAAAAACTGGACCCAAGTCGAACTAACATTTTAGGCCCATCAGTGATCCACATATCTCACATCTCTAGGGTTTGCTATATAATTGATCTGAACCCTAATTTCAACATCTTCCATCACTGCCGTATTTGAAATATCCTCTCTGTGAAGTGAAGAGAACTCTCCGATCATCACCAATTCAGAATGAGAGCTAAGGTAACATCAATTTCATATCACGAAATTTCTCCATTTTCACTGGTTCTGTAAGTTTTTTATGCTTAATTTTGTCAATTTTTTTTGGTTTTATTCAGTGGAAGAAGAAGCGTATGAGGAGGTTGAAGAGGAAGCGCCGAAAGATGAGACAGAGATCGAAGTAGAACCACATTCTGCAGTTCTCAACGGTCTATTTATGCTTATCGTCTGCTTTAGGCTTATGCTGTTTAAGTTTTAGTTTGAAACTTCCAGTAACATTTTGAGTTCTGATTTTGTTCTAGTTACACCGAATTCAAATTTTTGGCATCCGATCTATGGATTTATGCTTCTTATTAATTGTGCTATTTCGCTCTATTTTATTTACCTCATTCCTATTTCTTTGTTTGATTTGTCTGCATTTATATATATGTGAAAATATGTTTTATTTAAGCTGATCGGCTTTTGGAAACAACCTCCTCCGCGCTAGGTTTGATTAATGTTTGCACACATTCTATCTTCGTCAGACTCCACCTGTGATTACACTGAGAATGTTGTTTATATAATTTTATTTGAACTTTAAACTGTAGCATATTTATGTTTTTCATTTCAGTGCTTATATCATTTGGCAATCTTTTGCTGCATTGTTTGTCTAATTTAAAGTTCAATTAATGTTTGATCATTATGGAATGCAGACATTTCTTAGGTATTTTGATCCAAAAAAATGGTGCATCAGTATGCTTTATGCTGAGTCCATTTTAGATGGATATTTGAATTTGCTTCCATCACGTAGTGAAAACTTGCCTATTTGAACTGTAATTTAGTGAAGTCCAGTTTTTGACTAATGACTAGTTTGAAGGGTGTGTTGTTGTTTGGTTGCCTAGCATCTGAATTCCTAAACCTGTTCTGATGTGGTTTAACTTGTAAGTTCATGTAGCAGACATTGATTAATTTGAGCAATATGGGCAGTGAGTATATATGTAGTTCACCTTGATCTTATTTGTGAGCAGATTGAGGTGTAGTACTATTTTGGAACTGGACCTTAGTTTTCCTTTACCAGGATGGGAAATGAGATCTACGTTACAGTGTAAGCTTAGTAGTCGCACCTGTAATGGACTATTCGGCAATGAATAGACATTGTGAATGTAATATTGTCTTGTATAAGATGACATGACATTGTTGTGCTATTTGGCATGTACCCTTGCCTATGGTACGGTAATGCGAGGGCTTAGAAAGTTCACTTGTTCTTTTGTTTTACTGCACTAGTGCTATTTTTTTTATGGTCCCAGATGATCATTCCTTTTATAGAGTAGTCGAAGGTCGTGTTTTCTGGGTCTAAGTGGTTGTTGCATTGCATTATGTGCGTGTATCCCCAAGCAGACAAAGTTAATTCCTTGTTTCTATTTTTATCGGCTTAGTTAATGTCTCGAAGTTGCTCCTAGCGCTTTGGTTTAGTTGCAGAAGAGCGCACCATATGTGATGTGTGAGTTAAGTGTATTATATAACTCACACATATATTAAGAAAGTTCTAATTAAGCTATCGCAGCTGCACCTTTGATCTTACTATTAGTCCCTGCATTAAACACAAGATTTCAGTTCTGTATGTAAAGCAAATGAATTTCTAAATGTAATAATGTATCTTTTGTGCACTTTGTGTCAAATAAGTAGGATCCAATATGGGTAAAATTTTGGCAGTTTTCTTTGATATTTACCAGAAATGTATCAATTCTTTTTTTGTGAATGATGTAAAAGAAAAATGTGTTGTATAAATTAGTAAAGGGGTATATCGTTGACAATTTTACTCTTATTTATCGACTAAAAATAAATAAATATTAAGAAGAGAAAATCAATGTTGTAGCTGTTTCAGCTTAAGAAAGATGATACTCTTATTAACATTTGATAAGAAGAAAATGACCGTACAAATAGTTCCCAGTATCCACAAAATTTTGATCCGTATGAACCTTAATTCCAAAATTTAATTTATGAAGGGAAAACAGTTCAAGTCTATTTAAGTAAATTGTCTGTTTATTTTTTAATCTATGTGAGATTTTAATACACTATTATACCCTTTTTTATTGGCTTGCTCAATTGGGGCGTGTATCGTAAGTTCAAACAAAGATGAACTTGACTATGATATCATGTAAAAATATGACATTTCAGTCTAGCTTAATTTCAAAAGTTAGTTTATAATAGAAAGATTGTGTAAGTTCATATAAGCATATTGTCGACCCACACATTTTATGAAAATGTCACACGATTTAAATAATATTTGAACTACAAAACTAAATAGCTAGGCCATTTCCTAATGTCTTGGCTTGCGTTTGATCACATATTTTGAATAATATTTCAAAAATAATCTTATATATTTTGATCCTCTAATATTGTCATGTTTCAACAACCTAATTTGGATCAACTTTTGAGATTTGCACAATTCCACTCATAAAAGTAAAAATAAATAATAATCAAATAAAATAAATGTACACAATTTCAAAAAAATCAAAATTTTAACTAGTAAATTATGATGATCAACTATGTATGCATGTGAAATTATACTCTTTACCATCAAACGATCTAAGAAATTCTCAATAGTCGTTTAGAATTCATGACAAAATAGACGTTAAATTCGTATTTCAAAGTTGAGAAATTTCATTTTGATCAAACATTAATTCAATAAGCTTTTAATTATACCCAATATCCGTTCACCTATTTCCCTAGTGTCATGGGTATTGATATCAAAATACAATAATACGTTATTAATTACAATGATGATCTTATATCTTACGTTACATTCTTCAAGATAATACTCTATCTCAAATATGCATCATCTATATGTGTGTGATTTTGTTAATGCAATCAACTACATTTATATTTAATAAAAAAGACTACCTTATGCATATCGGTGACGACTCAAGTGCATCAAATTCAGATTTATCAAGAATACGCAAGAAAGGCACTTCGAATTGTTGATTAATCGTCAGAGATGGCTTAGAACCAATAGTTCATTATCTAATGGATCTTTCCGTTCTAATACTCTATCCGAGAGTTCTCAGTATTTATCAAATCTGTTCTTTATCTAACGGAACGAAGAAAAATAACGGTGTGACAATTTCAAATACCCGATTCATCCATTAAGAACCGCGGGATTGGGCCTAATAATAACTGGACCCAAGTTGAATTACATTTTAGGCCCATCAATGATCCCACGTCTTTAGGGTTTACTATATAATTGACCTAAACCCTAATATCTTTTTCTTTCATCACTGCCGCATTTGATATTTTCTCCCTGAGAAGTGAAGAAAACTCTCCGGCCATCACCAATTCAGAATGAGAGCTAAGGTAAAAATGAATTTCGTTGCATGAAGTTTCTCCATTTTCACTAATTCCGGAAGTTTTTAATGCTAAATTTTGTCAATTTTGTTCTTTTCAGTGGAAGAAGAAGCGTATGAGGAGGTTGAAGAGGAAGCGCCGAAAGATGAGACAGAGATCGAAGTAGAATCACATTCCGTAGTTCTCAACGGTTTATCTATGCTTATCGTCTTCTTTAGGCTTATGCTGTTTAAATTTTAGTTTGAAACTCTAGTAACATTTTGAGTTGTTATTTTGTTCTAATTACACCGAATTCAAATTTTATTATCCGATTTTGGCTATGGATTTACGCTTCGTATCTTTATGCTCTATTTTATTTACATAGCATTCTTCGTTTGAATTGGCTGCATTTATATGTTTGTGAAAATATGCTTTAATTGAGCTGAACGTCGCACTCTTATCATATTTAGACTCCACCTATGAGATTACACTCCGTAGGTTGTTTATCTAATTGTGAAATTCGCTCATGAGTTATTTGAATTATAGCGTTATTTTGGTTATTCATTTTAGTGTTTGTATCATGTGGCAATCTTTTGCCGCTTTGGATATAAGCTAAACTGATGTTGGATTATTATGGAATGCACACATCGATGTTCCTATTGGAGATGATACAAAACTTCGATTAACGTTTTTGAAGTTTGAATTGAAGTTTTAGTGTAGAGCTTTTCACTTAAGTCATTTTCATGCCGTGTGAGTTTGAATCGTATTTTTGTTGTTTGATGCTTAGAAGCTGAATCCCTAGACGATGTAAGTTCAAGCTGCAGACATGCTTAAATAGAGCAATATGGGCAGCGAGTATTTATGTAGTTGACTTCAAATATGCTTGTGAGATGATTGGGAGTGTAGTGGTAGTTGAAGTATAAACTCAAGAGATGTTTTGAAACTGGACTTTAGTATTTTACCAGGTTGGAAAATGAGATTTACTCTTCCAGTGTTAGCCTAGTAGGCAGACTTGTGATGCACTTCTTGGCAATCGATGGACATATAGTTGATGTGACATTGTTCTAGACTAACACGTAACTGAGAGCTGTGAGATGGTGTTGATCTTGAAGGTCAAAAGTTTGATCATTGCCTTTGTGCAGACATGGATTATACCCTTTGCTTTTGTATGGTAATTGGTGGTTTAGAAAGTTCACTTTGCCTTCAATTTTACTGTACACCTTTGATGGAAGTTTTTGGCAATGAATGGATGTATAGTCGAGTGTTGTGAAGGTGATGATGTCTTGTGTTGTCCTAGACTGACATATAGCTATTCTATGAGATGACCTAGATCATCTCTATTAGGGTGAAAGTTTGATTGTTTCCCTAGTGCAAACATGGATAACATACCCTTTCCCTTAGGTATGATAATAGGAGGGCGTTGAAAATTCACTTTGTACTTCAGCTGTTATGTTCGAGAACTATTTTTGATGTCCTCGGTTGACCATTTTATTAACAGAGTTGAGTAAAAGGTTGTATTCTCCGGGTCTTGCATTTGAAGTTGTTGCATTGCAATATGTTGTGTATTTTCAAGCTGACTAATCTAGTTACTTCTGTTTGGTACTAAGTTGGTTCTTTGTTTCCATTTTTATTGGCACAATAATTGGCTCATTTTATGGTTTTTAGCACTTTGGTTTAGTTGTAACATGTGATGTTGACAAAAGGTTGTTATTCTAAGTGATCTCAATAATTATTGATAGAGTTTTGAACCTTACACCATTGTCCTCTTGTTATCTCATATTTTATCCTTGATCGAGTTTTGAACCTTGCACCATTTACTTCTAGTTAGATATTATTTGTCATGTTTTATCCTTGATTTGAGGTTTGAAATTTACACCATCGGCTTCTAGTGTTCGAAATTCTTGAGTAAATCAAAAGTCATTTCACACAACCGAAGGCCAAATTTAAACATTTTTACAATGTTAAATTCCTCATAATTGCATTCTTTATGGACAATCCATAAGTAATGTCATTAGGTCTTGATTCATTATTAGAGAAGCTTGGAAAATTATGGGTAAATTTTGACTATATCATTGAATATTTACAGGAAATGTATCACATTATATTTTGTGAAGGGTAAAAAGTGAATTGGTCTTTTTAGTTATTGCTTACTTTGACTTTTAGTTCTTGTGTTATTTGATTTGTTGGTATATGCAAGTTTTAATTAAACAAATTGTAACCAAACTTGAACAGACTTAAATGAGAACTCCCAAGTCCCATCTAATAAAGCCTAATCATTGTTTGTTAAATTTGAATGCTTATTCCAAACAAAAAATGGAATAAAGCAATAAAGTTTACAATTTTACTCGGTAAAAATAATAATAAATATTAAGAAGCTCAAATCGAGATTATATATTTTGATTTTTTAATTGTTTCAACTTGAGAAAAATGATACTCTTATACTCGCTGAACATTTGATAAGAAGAAAATGGCCGTACAAATGGTTGCTGATATAAAAGCTGTTCTAAGAATTCATAAATTTCAATCCACTTGAACCTCAGCTTCAAAATTTAAGCAACGATGAGATGATTGCTCAAGTTTATATAAGTAAATTATCAGTTCATGTTTTTGATTAATGTGAGACTTTAATCTACTCTAATACCCTTTTCATGGGCTGGATCAATTTGATTGTGTACCGTAAGTCCAAATGGCAATGAACGTGATTACAGTATAAGGTCAAGATATGACACTTGAGTTTTATAAAATTGTCACATGACTGAAATAATATGAAAAAATTATCAAATTAGTCACAATTTCTAACTTAATTAATAAAAACATCTACATTTTAAAATAATTATTGAAAATGTCAATGTTTTAAAAAATAATTTGTATTCAAATTTTATTCTCAAAATAGTTCAACTTTAAATCAAATTCTACATCCATTACCCATTTACACTTCTTCCTATACTTTAGTACCGTTAAATTTATTTTTCATTCTTCACTTTTCAATTTTTTTTCTTTCATCAAATTTTCGGTTTTCACCATCCCCATCAAGTTGTAACAATTTGTTCAGATCTATCAATTAATCAAGAAATCTCTCAATTGATAAAGATATTTTTGGATTCATCGTTTATTTTGCCAGAGACTAGTTGAAAAACTAGTCTATTGTTGTCGACTGGAGAACCTACATTCTTGAGTTGATCCAACAAAGATTTGAGGTATTGACAATAGGCAGAGATACCTGAAAAATCTTCCATGTTGACATGAGTGAAATCCTACTCAAGGGTGACGGCACGAGAGTGTTTGTTATCTTGAAATATGTCACGCAATCTATTCCAAGTTTCCATAGCAGTGGCGTCTTGCTCAAGAATCGTATGGAGAAGATCATGAGATATAGGAGGGTGTGGAGGTTCCTTTACTACAGGATAGGATTGGTGGTAGTAATTGGACCTTCTTTCTTACCCGTGATTTAGCACTTTTCTCGTTGTTTCTGATTCTTCGATATCAATTATCACCTGTGCTTTTTGTGCTTCCATTATTGCGTTATTTTGTTCACAATACTTTTTTGTTAGCTATATGTTCCCCTTTCACATTATTACGTTATTGTTACTACTCTCATTTCTATGTTCTCTTTTACAAACTACTTGGAAAATGCTTTATTTAAATCTGAGGGCGAATCGAAAACAACCTCTCTAAATGCACCCTTTTACACCAGGTATGTTGTTGTTGTTGGATTACTTAACTAACCATATAATTGGGAAACTAACACCAGTGACACTTGTAATTCATCATTATTTGAACAATTGGGGTACTAACTTGAATTGTAACTGAAATTATAGATTTGATCAGTTAAACCCTATAACTGGATGAATTCAGAGTGAGAAAGAAAATTACAAATCAATGAGGGGATCTTCATTTTCCTCGCCAGATGATACAACAACTTCTTCGAGTCTGACAATTGGAGCCACCTGAGCTCCGGTATCGTCATCATCGGCTCCGACAGCTTCTTCTTCCGCTTCCCTGTGCTCATGCTTAGGCTCAGTGGTCGCCATTTGTAGTGTAATGAGGTTTGAACTAGAGTGGAAGAATATTGACGAACCAAACGATTTATATACGAGTTTTTTTTATATAGGATTTTCATCAACCAGATTAATAGTTGGTCGCGTGACTCTTCGAAAGGATGTATAAAAATAATGTTGAATAAAATGTGCTAATATGAGGATGTATTCATGGACAAAAGTTGCGGGTAAACCCTTGGTTTGCCCTCAACGATATATGTTGACAGGAATAACTTCTTTGCTAGCTACTAGCTAAACTAATATAATTACTCATTACTCATTACACATCTTTACTATTTAAAAGTGAATTTAACACCACCTTAAGGCGAAACACCACTCTAGTGTATTACACTCTCTGCCACGTCAGTGTCATATAAGAAATTTAATTTTTTATATTTTTCTTTATTAATTAACTTTTCTTTTTCTAGCTATATTTTATATTAAGTAGTTCCTAATTAATTAGTATAATTCCTCAATAATTATATCTTCTTCGTAGCAAAATTTCAAAAAAGAAGCTTTCTACAATGGTTGTCAAGAAATTTTTTTGAAATTCGAAATTAATTCGTATAGTGAAAGAAATTCTTGCATTTCAAAATGAACCACAAGAAGACTACTTAAGTTTCTTACTTTGATTGACCATGCAAATCGAGCTTTCAATTGCAAATATTTTTCATATCAAGTCGCATTTAATTTTTCTTTTTCTATGTTCTTCATAGAGGTTTCTTAAAACATAGGAATAATAGAAAAATAATTTTCTTCTCCTTTTCGAGTGATCGCTCATCTTGTTTACTAAAAAAGTCTCACCATAGCTCCACGACTGAGAAACCACCAAAATTTTATCTCACCAATGACATGAACAAACACAAATTAAAACCCACAAATCTTAAGGCACCTAGTACTGTTTTGATTTCTTGATGGGAGGTTTAAAGGTTAAAAAGTGATGTTTTTGAAGTAACGTGTTACTACATTGCTTCTTGTTAGTGATTCATTTAAGCTTATTCGGGTGTGACGAAGATGAGAAGGATGGGGTATAAAGAAGAAGAGATGTGGGGGGAGGGGGGGGCGGGGTATACGGAGAATTTTGATTTTTTATTTTACTTTAATAATTATTTGACACGCATCATTTGTTTTTAATCATTTTATTTTGCCACATCAATTTTAGGGGTAAATAAATTCACTTTTAAATAGTACCGGTGTATAATAGATCATTGTGATAGTTTGAGCGTGTAATGCGATGTAAAGATACATAATTTTTTTTGAAAAGTAATTGTGTCTTTGATCATGCTAGTGCATGTTTTAAAATACCTTACATTACTATAATTATAGATTATTATGTATTAATTGTATATACCTTAATACAAAATAGTGTATAACTAATGCATAAGTTTTATATAAATTGAATGTGTATAAAAAAAAAGAACTAGGAAAACACACGAAATCAATGTATATATTATTATAAATTATTAATTTTTTTTGTTTTAATGCATTCCATCATATAAAAAAAATTAAGTTATGTGATTTCAATTGTTGTGGTATCTAATTTGATCCGTCAAACATAAGTTATTGATATGATGTGTGAGTCTCACAAAGCCAAGTTTTTGTTCTTCTCAACATAAGTTTTTTAGTAAATAAATTATGTTTTTCATAGAATAATTTAAAATTTAATCGGTTAACAAATCACATGTTTAGATATTATTAAACTTATTATTGTTGTGACTATAATTTAATTACAAATGTAGAAATCATATTAAAAGCAAAGCAATCGAGAATAGTGACGGATTAACCTTTACGTGATGAGTATTAATGAAAACATTTAGAAAAAAATATACTATTTATTGAATTCGCATAATTTTCTTTCATATATATTAACTTTCTCAATAAAAAAATTAATTCCGCTATTAATATGCTTAATTAATATGGTTATATGAACAAGAACCTTTGATAAATATTAATGTAATTGATATTTATAGAAATAATAAAAAATGAAATACTTGTGTAAAAGAAAAACTTTTTAGTGGTAAAGTATATTGCACTGGCTTTTTGTATTTATTGAAAACAACTTTTATACTTTTACACAAAATAAAGATAAAATGAGCTTAAACTTCTCCTTCTTAAATCACGTATTATTTTTTTATGACGATCATTGCATAATAAAAATGCATGTTGTATTTACATTATTTGTAAGTTTGTGCTACCCTTGAGAGTGATGTAGAATAACGATAATTTAAGTATCGAATAATTCTATCCATCAATATTAATCACCTAGTGATTCTTGCCTCTACTAAAAAACTATCACATGGTCCTCATATTGTTTTTATCAAAAACAGCCTTTATACTCCAAGCTCCTCTATGAAACCACATGTTCAATATTTACTTCTTGTTTTCTAAGGCAGCCTTTGCATAGTAGAAAAGTAAGTGATTTTTACATTATTTGTAACTTATAAGCTTCTTGTATGCTTGAGAGTGATGATGAATAACAACTTAGGTACAAAATAACTCTACCCATCAAAGCTCATCACCTAGTTTTTTCAAGAGTATGGGTCTCATACCACTTCATTAACCGCTAAGTCACTGCCTTGAGCGACTCTGATAAGTAAAAAATAGTACAAAACATTCTCTTGTAGGTTTGGATGATAGAGCATTATAGCATTGGAAACCCCATTTAACATGACAAAAGTCTCAGGACAAAGGACAACAACAAACAACTACTGCCCATTGTCCTATCTTGTGTATAATAGCGAAAGGCCGCAAGAAAGATCCAAAACCACCTCAGTAATCCCAAAATCAAATATAACAATGAACCAAATAGTTCTTGGAATTGAAATCAAGATTCAGCAACATTTGGTTCGCCTTCCATAGGCTTAGCTTGAGATGATTCACCTTTCTTGCCTGCTAGTCAAAAGATCGGACTTGTTTCACGAAGAATCTAACGCTACATTTCAGTTAAATTTTTAAAAGCTTACTTGAACTTACCTTTCTTTTTCTTGCCGCCACCTTTCTTCTTGGTTTTTACGGGAAGGGCTAGCCAGGTCTTAATTTCAGGTTCATCGTCTATTGTCTTTGCAGGTGACAGCTCCTGGAGAGCATGAGATGTGATCCTATCTGAGCCGTTAGGCATCAATAGCACAGTGAATTTTATGTGAGCAACCAAATCACCTGCATATTGTTATAAGAAAAAGTATAAAATACAAGCAATATTATCTAGAATATGGCATTTTTGTGAGAATATAGAAAAAGAATGATGCTGCTTAAGCATGGTGTTATGTTATAGAACACGGCTAAAATAGTACGGACCAGGTTTCTCATGTAGAACAGGATACGGCTGCAAAAGATCATGGTTAACACATTCAACTAGTCCCAAACGAGCTCTTTTCTCCTCCAAATCCCTGTTCAAGTTACGCAGAACAAGGATACAACATTGATAATCATGAAACAAATACATGTCTTGCACACATCGTTAATAAAGGACACATCGAAAATCAAGATGACCTAGCTGTAAATGGCATGATAGGGAACTTCTGACTGATTTCACTGAAGATAAACCTTGACGCTTTCATCTTCAGGTTGTAGCTTTTATCTACAGCTCTCTTGTAGATGGTTGTCTGTTTCTCATCCAACAACTTTGGCTGCAAAATTTTGGATGGCACAAGAAAGTAAACATTTGTGACATTTTCAATTGATACGTTTTGGTTTCCACGTAATTTCCAGGTATCAAAAGTTTCAACATTTACCTTTCCTTCGCCGGTGCTTGTAACAATGTCAACTGAATAGACCTCATTTTCCTCAAACTCTGCATCATCTACTCTGGTATCAGGATTAGACACACTTAACACTACTTTGTTTCCGTCAATCACAAACTGTTTCATTTGATGGCTCAAAACACCCTCAACGATCTTGCAGTCATATGCTGCAGCAACTTTCTGAATAGCTTCTGTTACATCCGAGTTCTGCAGCATCAAAGAAACTTAGCAACAGGCGTTTAGAGCACTGGAAGTAAACACTAGTAGCGCTATAAGAGAATTATTGGGATGAACTGTCAAAACAACTAGCTAAAAGATGAAAGGCATGCTATCATTAATCCTGGACATCAATCCACCACCTATTTAGTATTTTCAAAACACTCAAACAGGAACAAGGCATAAACACACAACTCACACGAGCATACTGAGGCAACTAGGAATAGGCGATAGCAGCAAAAGACATTTAACTTCTAACTCATAACAATGAACAACACGAAGCCTCAATCTCAAACAAGTTGGGCTTGGCTATATGAATCTCCATTTAAGCACATTTCTTCTCATCATCGTACTAAATAAATTAAAGTTCTACTTCTATTATATCCTATTATATATAAATATAAATAATAGAATTTCTTTAATATGTTTAAAACCTAGGTCTGATCTTGGGGGAGAGATCAGTAAAACCTTCGATACAATTTTGAGGTTTTCATATGAGTGGAATTAATAATTAAACCCAACAAAGCTATGGGGCTTACAATTATGAGATATTAAGAGATGATAGGTGAAAAACTTGAGGAGAAAATATAGACATAGAAATATCTTGTGTAGAAGTCTGCTAATAATATATCAAGTATAATCTTCCACTGAATATTATGCCACATATGTTACGCAAAGCAGTGTGGCACCTGAAGCTCTCAAATCTCAGATCCGCAACTAACTTGAAGTATAGAAATTGGGGAAAAAATTGTTGGTTCCTTGGAAATGACTATATGAGAAGTATGATTCATTATAAGTAAATTGATGGAGCATTATCGAAGTAGTAATGGAGTTGAAACATACCTACGAGAATGAGATTTCTCACAGCCTTAGAAATTGAGAACCTTAAACCTTAGGTTGTTTAGCAAAAGTTGAATTTGGCAAAATTGTATATTCTGGAGATTAAGATAAGTATTGATTTCATTATTTGGTGTAAATTCAGTTACTAGTTGTTGTTGGCAAGCGTAGAAATTATCCTTTCTAGGAAGAAAGATTTTTTGATTGAGTTAAAGACTTGGTTCTTACTTGAGTTCTTCCCTTAGGAAGTCATACCCATAAAGTGTTTTGATTAAATGTTTCTTAAGGTTAACTGTTAGTTTAATTGGAATGAGTGAGCTCACATTTGCTTATCATCGAATGAGTCTATCGACTGCTCTATATTTACTTCCTACGTTTATCACGTGACCAAGCCATAATGTAACCTTATTCGCTAGACTAATACAGTACTTGATTTTGGATGCATATTGTCAACTTGCTAAACCCTTCATGTGGACCAGTGATTCATCAAACTGTCTACAACTGACTAATAAGGAGTAACACAACTAACACAATAGTGCTTCTGTAATTCTAAATGCTAAAATATGTGATGTAACTATAAAAATGTGTGGTTGCTAAGATTATGATGAGTTAAAATGTTGAAACTTCGATGCATACTTAAATAAATGGTAACCGTATAAAGGACTCCGAGTAACCATATAAAGGGTTATTAATTTTGTCATAATGAGGCACAACATAGATGGTACCATACAGAGGATTACTAACGTTGCTGCAATGAGACATAACATGAATTGATGAATAGTGAACATATAAAGGGTCACAAACAGCCATCCAAAGGGTTGCTAATATTGACATAACAAGGCACAAGAGATTCAATGTCATATAAAGGGCCCCGAGTAACAGTATAAAGGGTTACTAATGGGGCACAAGAAAAGTTCAGTGACCGAATCAATTTCAAAGAAAGTGAAAAGCATGAATTAATGAACTAATTAAGCTATAAGTTTTAGTAATTCTTTTCCTGTTTCACGAGGTACAATACTTTAGGACGGATTATGACTTGTCTCCTCTCTTATATCCCTTCATTACCCACATGTCATTATTCAAGATCACGTTGTGACCTTAGTGAGGAGAATGTTAAAGACTCACCGAGTACTACTAGTGTGTACTAACGTTCTCTTTATGGATCCTACACTGACCCAGGTTTCATAGACGAGTAGACTATGAGTTAATCTATGACTTATTCATAGATTTGGTGATCTCCGCCTTTGACCATGGAGTTTCTTCCCTTTTAGTTAAGACATTTATCCACAACCTGTTTTGGAGATTAGCCAGAAAATCTATATCTTGTGCACTCCCCTTAGCACTCCACCAGTAAAGGCTCCATATATGTGTTTCCAATACTTTCTAGCTGTTCACAGATTTCAATATATTTTTGGATTATTTAAGAGTTGTTGCAGCAAAAATTTTTGATCCAAAAGTTTCCCATTATTTTTAAATGCATGAGGGGTCATGTACTGATTAGCAGAAAACGCACCATCATTTACGTATTATTTTGCTGTGCCTATCTTATATAGGAACAGAGGACACTATTTTATGGTCACAGAAATCGTCAACTATTTTGTGGTTCATCCATATGACCATATCCATACAAAATGATAATACAATGCCCTTACCCATATATTCACCACATTCCTTCTATGTAATCAAACCCACCTTAAACAAATTCTCATACCCAGAACTCTTTGATGTACAACTCGAAAAACAATCATTTCAAAAGACAAACTAAGCTCATCATTTTAGAACAATAGATAAAACAATATTTTCAGGAGAAACATAGAACTAATCTTTAGCAACCGAGACTTGACCAGCATTGACACTTGTGGTCTCCGCAAAGCAAGATAATTGTTAGCGAGAACCATCCTATCCATGTAAGTGGTAGACTAGTGGTAGCTGAAGTTTGAAAAGCGCAACTTGACGCAGGATAACTTTTCTCAATGTACTTCATTATATAACATCTTATATCCTACCATGCCAGAATAAACAAAATTTAGATTAAACATTACCTTCCTTCCTGGTCTTACAAGCCTCAGAGCAACTTCAGCAGCTGTATTAGCAGCCGCAAGAACATCAGCAGCTCTACCAGTAACAGGTCCTCCCTGGACCACATGTGTATGAGCAACAACAGCAATAAAGCCATCTATATGACACCCCATATCACTGCAAATAATAACCATAAGTCATGACTTAGTCTTACAAAAGCTTATCTGATTCTACAATACAATAAAAGACAGTTAAGTCATCAAAAGGAAACTTCATGTTCTGCATAAAACAATTAAACCTTAAAATAGTCAGTATTGGATTGGGAGAAAAAGAATAGCTACATGATAAACAGTTCTTCAATTTTGAACTCAGTTAAATTTCACACTTCTCTTTCCTACCACGCACAAGTCACAACCATGGCAAGAGATTAAATCCCTCAAAGTGCTCTAAACTATATCTTACATTTTCACTATATCACCTTCTTCCAATACTGTCTCATCACTAGACAGTGGAGAAAAATGGCAGACGGTATTGTTTACTGAAATGCAGGTTGGGAATGCCACACCCCTCTCGATTTTCTTCTTCACATTCTTGTACATATTCCCTGTTTGCCTGTAACAGAATTCATTCATCAAATCGACATCACATATGTCCCACGCAATTCTGAAATAAAAAATCTCTCAAGAATACATCAAAACAAGCAAAGTTCATACTCTTTAATAAACGCATCTCCTTTTTCACAAAGATCAACTATCTTTGCTTTTGGCTTGCATTCAGACACCACCAACTGCAGAGCCTCTGCATAATATCATATCATTACTAATCGAGTACATTCTACCTATCTTTAATAAGCTGAAGACCACGAAATTTGAAAATCTTCCCTACTTTCTTAAACTCCATGCCAAGTCAAAACAAGACAAACAAATTGCAATGCATGTAGTACAAAAGTTCCAAACATCAGGTAGTAAATTTTCAGTTATCAGATAACCCCCATTTTCAGGGGAACACTTTACAATCCAAAAAACCAAAAGGGGTATCCAAAAAACACGTAAAGATTACATTTTTAACACAAAAAAAGAAGTAGAAACGAAAAGGGGTTATAGAATATTAACTGTTGACGATTTCAGCAGCACCCTTATACTTAGTAACAACCTCAGGACTTGTCAGATCCAACTCCTTCTCTTCTCTCTCATCATCCGACATAGTTATCAAATGGTTCAAGTATTACACAGCTGAAAACACAGGGAAAAAAAACAAGAAAGAAACGTTACAAAGAGTGAAAAGGGTGACTGAAAAAAGCAATGAAATTACACATACTTGATTTCTTGATTGAAAGAAATGGAGGCGAAAAGGGGTTTGAGCTAGGGTTTGGACTCTGTGTTTTTTGAGTTTGGGAAATTTTATGGAGAGACAGGTGACAGTGTGGTGATTACGTGGCATTAAGTGGGTCCAGTAAGAAGAAATTGATATGGTGAGGTGGATTATAATGTGTCAATATTTGGGGGGTGTTTTAAGGTTACAACAATTTAATTATTTATTTATTCCTATACATATGTTTTATTTGTAGCCCTTTTGCTTCTTCAATTGAATTTTAATGTATTTATTCCTTCTTTCGCAATTTAATAGATTTGGAGTTTGAGTTATTTTGAAAATAAAATTATTTTTATTAGTGAATATTTTATTTTTATTTATTTCTTCTTGGATTGAAATTTAAGTGAGTGTATTTATTTTTTCATTGGTAATCAAGAGATTTTGAGTTTGAGTCATTTTAAATATGAAGTCATTTTTATTAGTGAACGTTTTGCTTTTAATATGAAACTCTCTTATGCGAATTTAAATCTAATCAGACTATATTATAAGTATAGAACCCCAAATGAAAAATAAATTTAAAAAAAAAAAGTGATTAACTATCATATGTTACTTTTAAATAAAATACAATATGTATTTTGATTTATACGAAAAGTTTTCATTTTTATCTTGTTTAGATGGTTGTTATAAATGTTACCAGTACATGTATTGTGTGATAAGTTTATATGATATTTGTTTTTAATTATTATTTTAGTTTTATTGTATTGTGTCATTAAATTTATTGTTGAATAATGGGGTAATACATAAGTACTATTTCAATCTATATTCGAAATTTTAGAGACACGGTTATACTATATTAAAGTCCTATTACTCCCTAAACTTGTTTTATTAATAATTTTCTATCCCTTTTTGGTTTATGTGGCACTATCTCGTTGGTCCAAAGCTAGTTGACTTTTTTTTTCAAGTTAGTGTCACGTAGGCCGAAAAGGAGTAGAAAATTACTTATAAAATAAGTTTAAGAGGGTAATAGGACCTTAGTATAGTATAAGTGTATCTCTGGATTTCGGACATAGGTTAAGGGGATACTTGTGCATTTCCCCTTAAATAATAATGAAAAAATTATAGCTTCTGTCATAATCGATTTAGTGTGATAGCATTTTTAACTATATTTTTTCTTGTTATTTTGTGCTTACTTATTATTTACTAATGTTATTTTATCTTTTATCTTACTTTTCTTATAAAAATTCTACATGATATCCATCTTTTCTTGAAGTTTTGTATATCCTTTAAATTGTTGATATATTGCATAATATAACGATGGAAAACGATACAATCTATTAAAATATTATATTTATTAAAATAATATTATATATACGATCGATATAATATATGCACTATATAAAAAATACGTAATCACCATCCAAATGTAATGTTCATGGAATGATCGAGTTTGGTGTAAATTCATCGTTATTTTTTTTTTCTCATTCTATCATTGATATTATCATATAATTTTATATTTATATTTTATCCTACTTTTTTATAATATTTATACGATATACGTAATAAATATATAATGACAAGTCATGGGAAACTAAATTAACTATAAAAATTTTTTATGATGGTGCAAAGAAAGACAATGGTCTTTTCCAAGAAGGAATGGACTTTCGAAAAGTTATTAGACAAAACATGAGATATTAGTGGTAAAATTAGACGATAAATCATGTAAAACCAATTAATGCTATCTTTATTTAGTGCATCATTTTCTAAATTCTTGAGCACCTTATGTTTGATTTCTTTTATAAAAATATATAATTATAATATAATTTCTGGCACGTTGAATAATCTATTATAATTTTTACTTTACGATCATCAAATATCTTACTAATATGTTTGAAATTTATTTATTCTTAACAAGAAATCTTGAGTTTAAATTACAGACATAGAAAGAATTTTTTGAGTAGAGAAAATACTTTATTTCCTTACCAGGCCTATTTTGTACAAATTCAGATTAATCAAGTTAATAAGTTTCGGATATTTCAATCCAAAATACATTAGGATCAGCTTTGTAAATCCTCAGCAGTCATATTTTTTCATTAATTTTCTCTACAAATAATATTTAAAAATGTCTATATTTTATTCTTTTTATTTAGATGCATGAATGTCTAAAAAGTCAAGAAAAGAAAAGAACCAAATAATTCCTACTTAATGGAAAATACATCTCATCAAATGCTCACAAAATAATTAATATGTAGACAAAAGACTTGTAAAGAAAATCCAAACAACATAGCCAAAAATTAATAATCTAATTTGTCAGTAGTTACATCTCTTTTCTTGTAAAATAATAAGATGAACTGAATTTAGTAGTAGTATAAGAAACGAATAAAGCATAGAATATGCATAATTAAGAATTAATTACTAATTCACTATATTAATTAGTGCATTAATATGTTGAAGATGTATAAGAGTGAGACAAATAAAAGAGAATCGTATTAATAATGCACAAATAATTAGAAGTATAATTCACCAAATAGGAGCCTATAATTGAAGGTTCCAAATAGCCTGATCCCCCCACCAACCAAATCTCTCTTTTATCTTCTTTAAACAACCGTCTATTAGCGCTCGGGGTTCGATTCTTGATTATGAAGAAAAATTATAATAGCCCTAGAATGAGATTTTACACGGTATAAGTGTAAAATAGTTGGATTCTAATACGAATATCAAACACTTGATGAGATTAAAAAAAAAAAAAGATGAACTACATAAATCTTATTAGTTTAGGTCTTAATTACTAAGATTTTCGATAGTTTCAAACATTACTTTCTCTAACCATATTTCGTACTTAGGATACACAAGTTTATAGATACATATATCTACCAAATTTTAGAATCAAAATACATACTTTATTTATTTGAACTAATTGGTTGTAACTGAATTCCTTAATTAAAGAAGTAATAAAGGGTTTTCAAAATTCATGAACAATTAATTTTGGAAGTTTATATTAATCAAATTCTTTAATATAAGTTTGAAATCTAAGAGGGTATGAATTGAATTTTTGATTAGCCCACGCAGGCGTTCAAGCCATTCGAATTGAACTTTTGATTTAAGAGTCCAATATATGTTTAAATATTGCAATATAAGTTTGATTTTTAGATTAATCTGTTTGGTATTTCAGATTGATTTTTTTAACCTTTAAGCTGTAAAACTTCATAGAATTAAAGGTGAATTATATATATTTACCTCAATAACACCATTGATATGATAGAATAAAAACTAAACAAATCTGTTTTTATTTGGTATGTTCATCGTAAACGAAATATTATTCGAGATTTCATGAACTACTACTAAAAAAAACCTAAGAAACTATGCATCAATTTTCATTCAATCTTTAAGCCTCTCGAAACAGTGAAATTCAAATGAAAAGGAAAACAAGAAACTTTCTTTATAAACCATAAACAAAAACTGGGAATTTCATATAGACATTGCATATTCAATTCCCATTATCGCCCGCGTCTCAGTTTAGATCTCAAGAGTAAACTATTCAGTCATAGAAGCAATATTCATATATACATAGGTCTCCAGTATCTAATTCAATCCATTATTGTCCGCGGAAGTTAAATGAGAACGAATTCATCCAGCAACTCAAACAGTTTCTATACATTCACCAAAATTGTTGCAGTTGAATTATCATCACACATATATCATCAACAGAACCTCGTGAAACAGCAAGATCGATAAGCTTTTTAGAGGCCAATAATGGTTGTGGCTTACCGATGCCTGTGCAGCACAAAGGCCTAGCAGCATCAACTACTTCCTGGTTGCTGACTTTATCCCATAAACCGTCAGATGCAAGGACTAAGAACTCCAACTCAGGATTAAGTTCAACGACTGTAGTCTCAGGTTCTGCGATCACCCATTGTTTAAGATAACGATCTCCTATACCTCTCGATACAGCAAGTGATCCCTGGATTCTCCAAACACCATTAGAACAATCTACATAGCCACCCTACACAACAATAAAGCATGATATGATTAGTAAAAAGTAAGACATGTTAAGCTGATAAGCGAATTCATGGTCAAGTATAGCTCACCAAACTCTCAATTCTATCTTTCTCGTCTTTTCTTGAAGGCTTGTGATCTGAGGTGAGTGCTTCAGCAATCCCACCTCTGCTAACAACAGCGCGACAATCACCAGCATTAGATACAACTAAATCACCGTTTCTGATCAATGCTGTTACGCAACACGATCCACCCCCAAATTCTTCACTGAGGAATTCGGTATCTGTCTTTAAATAAACATTTTTCAGCACCTCCACAACATCTTCATCATTCCTCCTTACTAATTCATCCATAATGTTCTTATTCAAGTGCTCTGCTGCAAACTCTGCAGCTTTAGGTCCTCCATGTCCATCAAATACACCAAAAATACCCTGAAACAAGTAATCCCTTCGTCAATTTCAACCATTCACAAATAGCACTGATGCACTAAGTTCTCGCTATGCACCAGATCACAAGAATTTATTGTACGTAGTTTTAACCTGCATTTCTCAAATCGAAACTAAAATTGGCGGAACAATATGCATTTTTTACAGTAAGAAAATCAGAATGAAACAATTAATCCCTTCGTCAATTTCAACCATTCACAAATAGTCTGATGCACTAAGTTCTCGCTATGTACCAGATCACGAGGATTTATTGTATGTAGTCGTAACCTGTATTTCTCAAATCGAAACTAAAATTGGCGGAACAATATGCATTTTTTACAGTAAAAAAATCGGAATGAAACAATTGATTATACCTGTTTTGAATCTCCTTGTAAATTGACAAGTGCAGAATAACGATCCTCCATTGCACCTCTCCTTCCACGTTTACAACAAACAGAATATTCATCGCCTTCAACCTCAACAAAATCCGCCGCTGCCGTCGGAGTTTCCGGAAAATTTCCAAAATTCGTCGAAACGACCGGAATATCCAATCTAGCAGGTCTCTTCCTCTTCGAAACCGTCGTAGAAGTAGAAACCGGTGCAGACGTTGAACACTCAGAAGAATTTCTGTTAACACTAATCGTTGCCTGTGAAGATTTCTCAATCAGAAGAATTTTCAATTGCGAAGACGGAGACAAAGAAGAAAAAGTAAATGAAGGAAATTTCGTTAAAATTCGAAATTCAGATGATTTCCTAGAAGGCGAAGAAGATGAAAATGAAGCCGATTTACATAAGAGAGAATTAGTCACCGGAATCCTAGTCGCCGGCGAGAATACCGGTGAATTTGGAATAGCGACGGTACAAGACATTGCTTTAATTTTTTTTCAAAAGTAGCTTGGTATTGCGCGTTGTTTGTATGAAGAAGTTGAGAAGGAGAAAAAAGAGGAGTATTTATATATGCGAAAAAAAAGGAAAAATTTGTGAGTGTGTGTTAACAGTCAAAGTAATTCGGTTGTGGGACCCGCTTTTCAGTATTAATTCCGTGTTTGATGAGACACTTTATTATATTTTATTTGATTTTTGACTATTAATCTCAACCATTCTATTAGTTAATATATTTTATTTTAATTTGTAAACTTAAATTTATTATTATATATAATATATAAAAGGGATGATTTCAGAAATCTTATGCTAGGTTTTATTTTATAATATTCATATTTTCGGTGATATAAGATATAGTGTCTTATTTTTTTATTTTTGATAATTATTTCTTAAATTCATTTAAAATTAATATAAATTAATTATAATTTGATAAATTCATTGTTGTAATTTCTTTCATATTAATGCATATTATACAAAATGACTTATTTAACAAATAATTTTAAAAAATGAAATATTGACTCTATAAAAAAAAATTGTGTTGGTTTATTTTTAAAGTATCCCTATATGTGATCTTAAACATTTGATCTTACCTTACTAAGAAGAATAAAATAAATATTTAAAACGTTGAATATAATACTAAATATAAAACGATAGTTCTTTTTAAAGAAACAAAAAGAAACTAAGAGGAAATTCCCTATCGAAATAAGACCATATTAATCTATAGTAACGACATTATTCAATTATCAAAATTAGCTTAACAGAATATATATATAATTTTAGTTCAAAAAAGATTTTATGTGATAATTTACCTAAATTTATACTAAATTTCTTTTTAAATTGTATTTCACCTTCAAACGTCAAAAAAGAAAGAAAATGGTTCTTCTTTCTTTTATCACTTAGGAGCCGTGTGAGATGAAAGTCTCATGCACGGTTTTGAACGAGAGAAAGAAGTGAGGAATCCTCTTTTCAACTCTGACTCTCCCACTCCAGTCGTTGCTTTTCTTTCTGTTACTTCGAAATTAGCTGTTTCAGCTTCAACCACTCGAATTTTCGATATTTCTTTTTATTTCTCATCAAACGAATGGCATAACTCTCAAGTCTAGTTATTATTATTCAACTATAAAATTACTTGATCAATTCAAATAGTATTCTCAATAATTTAATAAATTTTATATGACAATTACACAACAAATTAGTACTCCACCCTTTTATTTATGTGATACTGTTTCACTTGATTTAGTATTTAAAAAAAGACTTTTGAAACTTATAATCTAAATACTCATGTGTTCATAAATTATTTGTTAAGAATAAAAAAATTAAAATTAAATTATTTTTAAATTATAATAAGATAACGTATAAAATATGTTGTATAACAAAGAAAAAAAAAAGAAAAAGAGCGACTTGTTGTGGAATTCAAAATTATAAGTCAAACACGCTAATAAAAAGATCGGCCGTGTCTTGACTTTAGTGTAAATGTGACATTTGGCACATTTCTTATCATGCAATTCACTAAAAGTAGTCAATTTCATAATATATAATTTGGAATACGGAATGAGATAAATAAAAATAGCTTGCGAAATTAATTATCGTGTTTTTTATAAAGATAATTAATTTTGTTATTTTAAAATATTTTTCATCCTTACTCAATTTCTAAGATATAATTAGACTTGATTTGATACGCAGAATGAAATAGATAAAAAGAAAATTGTTAAATATGAAATATCTAATTCTTTCATTCTAGTACATCCCAATGTTCCAACTAAATACTATGAAATAATCATGTTTTTTTTTTTAAAAAAAAAATAATTATATGTATCACATGATATGTTACTATTTAATACTTTTTTTTCTTCCTTGCCCAATATATTGTACATTGTATATAATTCGTAATAAATTTGATTGCCTCCATTATTGAAATATTTTGAGTTTACATTGTCAATGTTGAATTTAAAAATTGTGACTCCTATTGATTATTAGTTGACAAACTCAATATGTCATTGTGTTTGTAGCTCAAACTTTGGTTAGAGGTATTAATGTATTTGTATTATGTTTCAAGTATATTTGTATTCTAGATGAACTATATTTGTATTATGTATTAATTTTATTTTGAGAATTTGTACTATCTCAATTGTATTCGTTGATACAAAATTATATTCATTAGTACAATTATATACAATATATGATACAATGTAATTATAATTATGTTTAATATAATGAATACAATATGCATTCATTCTCTATATCAAATGTCTTTCAACTATATCAATTGTGTTTCAATGAGTATAGACAACTACTTTTGTTTGTATCAATTGTATTCGAATTATGTATAAACTGTACTCGTGATACAATTTCATACAACAAATACAACATGTTATCATCCTCTCTCCCGATCTCGCTCGTCATTAAAGTTCCTCAAAATACATCAAGAGTGAACTTGCAAACTTGGACAAGTGTTCTTCCAGTGAGAATTAGGCCCATTAGTTGTTACACAGCCCAAATTATTTGTAAGGGATGATGGGCACCAACTAAGTTGGGCTATAATTAATGGGCTGCAATATTTGAAATATCAAAAACCTTACACGATATGTGTACTCTACAAAAATTACGACAAACACAATACACATTGTATTATGAGATTTCAAGTTTAAATTATAATAAAGATAAAAATATGACATAATATATAAACGTATCTGTTATTTTGTATACAACAGACATTTGTGTCTAAATTAAAAATAGTTAATGCATTTTGCCTTAGGAAAATATCAAGTGATTTTTTTTTTCTAGTTTCCCTAGTTTGATGATATAATTACATAATATATGTTGTTGATGAAAGATGTCAAATATTTAATAAAATTAATCGTGGCACATTCAAATTGACTTGGATTAAAAGAAAAATCACATGTTTCATGAGCCTCCCTTGAATTGTGACCTAAAAACAAAATGTAGGTTAAGTGTTCCAAAATTGAATCAAATGCCTTTATAATTGGGATAATGCACAAGTACTCTCAATCTATGCATAAAATCTTAGAGACACATTTATACTATACTAAGGTCCTACTACCCTCTGAACTTATTTTATAAATAATTTTCTACCTCTTTTGGGCCTACGTGACACTATCTTGTGGGCTCAGCGCGTGTTCACATTTTTTTCCAAGCAAGGTGCCACATAGGGCGAAAAAAAGTAGAAAATTATTCATAAAATAAATTTAGGAGGATAATAAGACCTTAGTATAGTATTAGTATGTCTCTGAAATTTCGGACATAGGTTGAGAGTATATTTTTCATTTATAATTAGATTTTTTTTTTGTGTGTGTGGGGATAAATCACTTAGTACAATAATTATCCAAATGCACATGTGACATATTTCTGACTTCGTAGAAAAATGAACACATCATGACATAAGAGTGTCAATTGCATGTTGAGAGTTCGAATTTAGTATCTAGAGTTATAGCTAGTAAATTTTATACTAGCTTAATTTTATTTTATTAGGTATATAATTTAATATTTTAATATATTTACATAGTTTAAATCGAAAGAGATTGTTCGATTGAAAAAATTAATTAGGATCCAAAGACATGAATTCAATATAATTGTGGTCGTTATATTTTTGTGTCCTTGATCAAATTTAATAAGCAAAATTTATAGTAATTAAGAAAATGTTAAATTAAATTTAAATATGCAAATTACTCACTATATGTGTTCTTTAAGAAATTTGATCCTTTGTTATTGTTTAAAATTTTAGATTAGTTCCTCCAAAAAAAAATAAATAATTAACTATTCACACTTCAAATCATATAACGTTAGTCGAATCAAATTTCAATAAATAAAATTAACTATTCACACTTAATTTATTTTATTAGGTATAGGAAAAATATTTGTAGACGCTCTATTTTCTCTGAACCTCACTTTGTAACTATACTGAATACACTATTGTTATTATAATTAGAGTTGTGTGTTTTTTATTTGTAGAAAATGAATTATAAACATAGAATTGATAATTAAAGCTTAGTTGTTGAATTGTAATCTTTGCATACTTTGTACTTTAACACAAATACGACATTATTTTTAAAGAGTTCAAACAAAATAGAATGAAAATGATAATTAATTAGCCATATTTTTTGTTCTCCAAACTCATATTACTTTTCTCTTCACCATTTTTTTAAATCTCTCTAATAAAATCGATATGTTATCAAAATATAACCTATCTTTTTCGCACTCATCAGTATACAAAATTTTAATTAAGTGTAAGATATATTATTAGTATTTATAGCTGAAATAATACATATGCATATTGTTAGTATACATATTTTTCTATCGTATAATGTATACATTGTATATTAATATATACATATTGATCTGCTTTATATATACATTGAATAATATGTAAGAAGAATTATCTAATTACACAATTATTTCCGCATTTTTATTAATTCTCTGTACATTTTAAAATAATTACATATTGTCTTACTAATTAATAATTTTTCATACCAGATTTCTAATAAGATACACCTAGAAATACGTGTTTTGCTATACCAACAAATATATTGAAATAGAGTGAGAGGCAAGCGAGAAAAAAAGAGAGGCAAGTGAGATAGGAGGGAGGACAACGAGATAGCCTATGTATTCCATATACACGAGAATCACATAAGATACATTATTCTCAAAGACATAAAAATAAGGAGAGAGGCGAGGGAGAGAGATGAGCGAGAGATGCGAGCGAAAGAGTCAAGTACATGCAAATCCACTTTGATAAAATGTATCTAGAACAAACTATACCTTATTTGAACCTCATTTATCCGAGATACATGTATCTGGACGTGTCAACGCCAGATACACTAGCACGTCCATATACATATATTGAAAGTACAAATACTAATAAAATTCATAATATTAAAAACTCGTATTAAAAAAATAATTTACTCCTAAACTAGTGATATTTTTGTTCCCACCTTTATTTCATTATTTGTTTCACTTATATTTCCTTTTACTTCTACACTTGTTGACTCAATTTTTATCTTTAGACCAATAATGTAGGCCATTATTACACTCTATTATTGTACTACTACATCTTACTGTCATAGTACCAAACTTCCTATGAAACTACCATTAATATTATATTATATTTGTTACCAAAAAAAATAATATATTATATTATATTTATGGAATAATGTCACCACACAAAGTTGAAGATTGAGTACTTGTGGATAAATGTCATGATCCAAGTCCGTGAGATGTACGATCCGCTTTAATTTAATTTAATTTCATGTATAATTAATTTTTTCGAATATATCATTATTAAATCTAAGCATATGTATTATGAGATATTATATTATGACTTATGAAGTTTTTTACTTCTGTCTTTCATTTTGATATGAGATTCGTCTAAGATATAGTATGTATCTTTTTTCAAAACTCCATCATGGACATTACATATATCCCTCTCAAAGACTCAAGTTTTCATTGAAGTTCATTTGGTATCATATTTGTCGCAACTAAAACTTTAACGAAAACAAATCAACTAATAGATTTTACCTTTGGGTTATTGCATCGTCAAACCCAAATAATCTACTGTGTATTATATAAACTCGTGATATGTCTTATAATTTATAAAACTATTTTTCTCTCCCATTTCGATGTGCAATTTGCCTAAATTGTAATAAACACAATTAAAAGCATGATAGTCCTGCTTCTTTAACCTACCCTTCAATTCTTCGTCATTAGAGTTACAATAAACGCACATTTCATTGTAATATATTTATTATATTTAAAAAAAAATACTTTTATGTTTATAGAGCATTACTCGGTCAAAAATATACAAAAGATGAAGATAGTAAAAACGGAGATACTCAGATGAATGAGTAGACATACTAGACGAGATAAAATTCCTTTAATTAGTCAAAATTAATCAAGTTAAATTTTATTTTTGCTTTAAATTTGTCTTTCACTCTAACATAATAAATCTCTCAAAATGAACACCAAAACATCCTAATAATGTCAATAATAGCGGATTATGTTATTAAAATCCGTTAATTACTTATTAGAGTCATTAATTAGTAATATATTATCTGTTCACATTATAAACACTTTGATAATTAATCATCTAAATATTTTTTGATTAAAATATCTTTGACTCATGTGCCCTTTAACTTTCACGTTACAATTTTGAATCCTTCCATCATTAGAACGTGCTGACAATTAAAGATTTTGAATTTAAATTTAAAAATAAATATATTTTAGTTAGAAATACATCCTCGTTAAGTAGTGTAATTTGATTAAATTCAGATTCACATAATAATAAATTATTCTTTAAAAAAGATAATTTCATACACACTCAATACATAAATTTAAAATATGCGATAAAAATTTAAAATATTTATCACTTCACGGTAATTCTGCTCGTTAAATTTGAAGTACTTGTGATGATAGTGAATTCTTCATTCTTCTTATCAATTATTATTATTATTATTATTATTATTATTATTATTATTATTATTACTATTAGTTACTTGTTCACCTAGAACATCTTTTTGTTTTTTTTTGGGATTTCACAAAGTCCTCTCAACACAAATACATATATTGACAAGTTAGACTGAATAAAGTCGTGTGGTTATTGTACATCGACAAGGATATATCATGGCACATTAGTTGTTATTTTCTTTTCTTTATCGAGGGATATAGTGAAATAACTCGATTATTTATATAAAATTAAATATTTTAATTTTTAGATATTAATACAGAATTACGATCTAATTAACTTAACTCACGTCATTTAACTAACTTCTCTGCTAAGTTTGAGCTTTGCCATTTACTCACTCCATCCACCTACCTACTTCATAATTCGTAATTTTTTATTCGAATAAAGGGTTTATCCATTGTTTGAGGTATCGGTATTAAATTAAGGGTTTATCTATTGTTTGGGTATCGGTATCAACTTATTCCGAATTGCTTCACATATAGTCCCCGAACCACATCTTTTAAATGAACCAAAACCAAGAGCATTTTCGACAAACATTCAAATTTTTTTTTGTTATTCATAAAAGTATTTTTAATTTTGACCGAAATTATTGTTATGATACATAATTTTATGGAAGACCTTTTATCCCATGAACAATTTAATAGTGTATTTTAAAGATATATATGTACCCACGTGGTGTTTTCTTGACAGAGACGGAGTTAGGTGATGGTTCGTGTTTGGTGAACCCAATAAATATTTCATAGATTCTTTATTTATATTAAAAATAAATAAATATATATGTATATTAATCCGTAAACCTCTAACAAAATTAACGGATAGTTGCACTATCAACAAATCCAAATCATTTAAAAGGAAATTGCCTCTGCTTCTCGATGATTCCAAGAGAGACAGAAGAAAAAAAAACATATAGAAGTTAAAGAATATAAATTTCGAGATAAATTACTATTTTGGGCATGTTACTTATATATATATATATATATATATATATACATTGCTTAAAATAAGTTAAACAAGTTTTATTTTCTTAATTATTTCGTAGTTTTACATAATTAGAATGAACATGCACCAAATAGAAAGAGAAATTAGGCAAATTTCCATTTTAATACTTATGACAATTGACAAATCCAATTATATATGCTTTTATATTTACGTATTCACTTTTAATCGAAGTTTTTCCATTTTGAGCATTTTTGTATGTTAGGATAACAGAATATTTTTTGTTATGTTTGGCCAGAAATGATGTGAAGTCTCAAGAAAAATATTTTTATTTTCCTAAAAAACATTTTCTCCTAAAGTATGAAGGCTTTTTTGTTTTCTATTCGGTGTTTAGAGTTTATATTAGAGCTTCGAATAAATTTGGATCGCGTACTATAGGGCTCATTCAGGGTAACACTCCTAACAGGATTTTCACCATATCCTGAGTTCGAACTCGAGATCTTTAATTAAGGATGAAACACTTTCAACAGTGCATCACAACCCATATTGATTAGATAAGTTATTAAGTTCTTAGGTCGCACAAGTTTAAGCACGCTTAAGAGTTTTTAATTAAGCAATCAACAATTAACTAACTACATGTCTTACAACTTTAATTAAATATCCATGTCTTTAATCACATGACATAATAATAATTGAGAAAAGAATCTCTAATAGTCTCTCTGTTCAATAATAATTGTCCAGTAGTGACTTGACACACCTCTTAAAAAATATTCTCTTTGTCCGATATTATTTGTCGTTGTTTCTATTTTTAGAGTCAAACTATAAAAACTTTACTAATATTTTAAGATGTATTTTTTCATCATTTTAATACACAAAAAATTGCAATTTATAATACATTTCATATAGTTTTAGAATATCTAATTTTTTTGTTTAAAATATCAAATTAATGTAATTTGATTTAACTTTGAAAATTAGTCAAATTGACTTTCGAAAAGCGTAACACGATAAATAATTCCGGACGGAAAGAGTAATAAATAATGGAAGTAATATTACAATATTATTTTTAACTTTATTAAATTTAATACTTAAGAAATATATTAGCTGTAAATAGTATATTTAATCACTAAGAGTAAAATAGACATATAAAATAAATTATCTCTTGATTTTTTGAACTTAGCAAATATTGTTAGATAACTATTTATAGTATAGTGAACAATTATTATTAGACGGAGGGTGTACTTTAATGTAAGAAAAGATTGTTAATTACTTCAAATTTTTGCAACAACCAACTATTTCCCGTCAACGTTTATTTATCTATATTTAACTTGACACATCATTTTAGAGTATAAAGTTAAAATAATAATTTTACCGCATCACTCTAAATTATTTCTATAAGTCAACTAAATGCTAGGAAATCAATATATAGTAAATAACAATAATACAATACGGTGAATATAAAATGATAAATTATCTCTTGATTTTTCAAATTCAATAAACAAAAGTGAATTTATTTTTAATATAGCGGACACGTAAAAGTAAACGGAGGGAGTAACATTTTTCAACAATTATTTAATCACCCACATGGCTATTAATTAAATACTAATGACTTATTATTGATGGAATCTCTCTAATTAAACAATAGCATAGCACATCTAATCAGAATCATACTGCATTTCCTTTCTGTTTTCTTCCTATAATTGCCCTACTTTTTATTTTTTTAAAAGATTTAAATATATGCACGCAAACAAAAGGTAATTTATAAATAATTAATTTTACACTATTATTGCATTTTGAAAAGTTAAACCTAAGTTTTTTTATTTATTTTAGTTTCACATTCGTTATCTGATATTTGTATTATAATGCAATTAATCTGAATTCATATCAAAAAGTTTTATATTGAGAAATAAAATATTAGTACTTTCTATCAAAGGCAATTCGATATTTACAACTCGAACTCAAAATAATAATAGAGAAATACCTACCACTCTAAACGTGTCCTTTAATAATAGTTATACTAAGGTATTGCTCTATATTTTATCATTTATATTATGTTTGATATACACAAATATATATTACATTGTTGTAAGCCTCCCAGAAGAGATGTAGGTAGGATTCGAACACTATATATTAGGTCAGATTCGAAATTCCAATAATTGCCCATTAATTGATTTGCCATGTTTGAAATTTAATATTTCTAAAAAGTTATATTTATAATGTAATAAAAACTTTCAAGAAAAAAAGGGAAAATGCATAAGTCCCTCAATCTATACCCGAAATCTCAGAAACACACTTATACTATACTAAGGTCCTATTACCTCCCGAACTTATTTTATAAATAATTTTCTATTATTTTTCAGCCTACGTGACACTATCTTCTGGGCTCATCTAGTGCGTGTTGACAATTTTTTTAATGATAGTGCCACGTAGGACGAAAAGGGGTAGAAAATTATTTGTAAAATAAGCTCGAGAGGAGGGGGAAGGGGTAATAGGACCTTAGTAAAGTATAATTATCTCTCGAGTTTCGAGCATAGGTTTAGGGGCGAAGTGGGATACTTGTGCATTTTCCCAAAAAAAAATTAAAGATTCATTGATTCAATATAATTCTTGTACATTATACAAACAAATCTATTCACAGAAATCATAAATTATTTTGGAGTCCAGAGCTTAAAGGGTATAAAATTTTAACAAAAATTCCAAAACGGTATATAAATTTTCATTTTAACCAAAATGGCAAAAACGCTGGTAGAGCAGCGATTTTGCTGCCGGAAAAAGCAAAATCGTTGTAATTAATTTTTTTTTAATAAATCGATGCCTAGACAGCGATTTAAGAAATTTTAAAAAATATATATTTAAAGCAAATCGTTGCCTAAGAAGCGATTTGTATCAATTTTTTTCGTAAATTAAATCGCTGCCAAAGCAGCGATTCAAATATTTTTTTTAAAAATTCTTTTTTAGCAAAATCGCTGCTTCTGCAGCGACTTTACATTTTTAAAAATAATATTTAGTAAATCGCTGCTACTGCAACAATTTTTCATTTTGTAAATTTTTTTAAAAAATATTTTTTAGTAAATCACTGTTACTGCAGCGATTTTACATTGTTAATTTTTTTTTTGGTAAATTGCTGTTACTGCAACGATTTACCAAAAAATATTTTTTTAAAAAAATTTAACAATTACTAAAAAATATTTCAAAAAATTTATAAAATGTAAAATCGCTGTTGTAGGTAGTGATTTATTAAAAAAATTTATATTGGAATTTTTTTAAACATAAATATTTAAAATTAGCAAATCGCTGGTATTGCAGTGATTTTGCATTTTTCGGCGAGCAAAATCGTTGGTATCTGCTCTACCAGCGATTTTGCCGTTTTGGTTAAATTTAAAATTTATATACCGTTTTAAAATTTTTGTTAAAATTTTATATCTTTTAGGCTCCGCACTCATTATTTTATTGCCAAAATTTAGAATGATAAATCTTTTTTTTAGTGCAAATTATAAACTTATAGACTAAATATTAAAGTTAAAATTATGAATAAATATTATTTTAATTTTAAATTTGAATCTCAATATCCTATGATCAGACACCAATTTATTCAATTGCTTGTATTACGGGATGAAAGGGAGCATGTCACTATTAGGTGAAGCACTTTATAATATGCATGATATCACTTTATAAATATGCATAGTACTATAGAGTAATTTACAGACAAAATGACATATATATGAAACACAATAATAGACATCGATAGTCAATATACACCTTATCTATCTTTAAGTAGCGTACGCAAGATTTTAAGAAAAAAATATCGATTTATTCTAACAACTTCAAAGTTAATTTCACGCAAAATGACATAAGAAATATAGTAATGGACTTGGGAATGGTCAATTACTAACGTTAGTAACGTATACAAGATCTTTCATAAGTATAATATCAATTTATTATCATGATTCTTGTTACTTATAATTTAATCAGAAACCAAAAAAAAAAAAAAACCTTCAAATTTCACTTATAATTTCAATTATATTATTTTTAAACAATGTCGATTATTTTCAATTTTCATAACTATCAATAATATCAAACATTTCAAAAGCCAATTAAGAGAAATTCCATAACTATCAATGAGTCGATTATCTTTATTATAAATCTAAAGTTCATTTGACATGTTTAAATACAATTACTATAGTACATTTCCTATTGTTCATGAAAGTGAAAATTTTATTTTCGGAGTAAATTAATCAAAATCAAACATACATTTATAATGTTTACGTGAATAATAAAATCTCTCTTTATTTCTTGAATAATTAAATTAAGGGGAAAAGGTTCGAAGTATATCTGAATTTTGATCGAAATGACTATAACTATACCGAGCTTTGGAAATGACTTGTTTTCCCCCTTGCACTATTTAATAGTGTATTTTAAATATATATATATATATATATATATATATATATATATATATATATAATATATATATATATATCATAAATATTGCACCATTGTAAATAGTAACATGTTCACGTGACACATATATAAGTTTATAATATACTATTCCTTTCTAAAATTTAATATTATTACAATAATTTCGATTAAAATTCAAATATATTTCGAATCCTTTTTTCGCTTTAAAGTAACTATGATTCCTATTTACATGTCATAATCAAAATGGGGCAACAAGAACTAGCTTAGTCACTATTTCTTGTTTTAAGTTCTTCATCATATATAAGTACACGTACTTATTGGGGGGTTCTTTATAACTCAAACTCATTAAATTAATTTTATAAATGAATTTTATATGTCAACTTGTATAAAAACTTTGGAATTACACAGGACATGACGTATAAAAAAACAATAATAGTCATTAAACATTTTTATATATAGCTTTTATTAGTGGCATAAGCTAAATTTTCGCAAGTAACATCGACTTGTTTTCGCAATTTTCATTGTATGTACTATTAAAATGTTCCAATTGTATTAAATTGCTATTTTTCTTTGTTTTAATTATTTGTTCTATTTTAATTTAACACTGAATTTGAAAAAATATATAAGACTATAAAATCTTGTGATATTAAATTAAAATTATATCAAATGTATTAAAAATGTGTTTTAATCTTTCAATATCTAACATGTTATATAAAAAGTGGGAATTAAAGAGTTTCTATAAAAAAGAGAAATAGTCATTCAACTTTTTTTTTTTGAATGGAACAAGTATTTATTTTGACAATATTTTCAAATAGGGTTGGTTATAGAGTATTCCTTTCGTCCGAAATTGTTTGTCATGTTGCGCTTATCGAAGTCAATTTGATTAGTTTTTAAAGGTAAATTAGATCCCATTAATTCGATATTTTAAATTAAAAAAATTAGATATTCTAAAACTATATGAAAAGTACTATAAATTATAACTTTTTGCATATTAATATGATGAAAAATTTCATCTTAAAATGTTAGTCAAAGTTTTTATAGTTTGACTCTAAAAATAAAAACCATGACAAACAATACCGGACGGAGGGAGTATTAATTATAACTAATGTGTATCATAAATATTTCCAAAATTAATAATAATTGTGGTGAAGCGGTAATTATATATTCCTTCATTTTTAACTAGAAGTTTTAGGTTCGAGCACTATTATTAAATATGAAGTCATATTTATTAGAGAGCATTTTACCCTCCAACATAAGACTATTCAACACGAATTCAAATTTAATCAGATCAACATAAATATCAAATTTTTTTCTTAATACAAGACAAATTTTTGGGTGGGGAGTAGGTGGGAGGGTGATTACAAGGAGTTATGACCCTTTGTGCATGAGAGGACCATCACTATTAATTAATAATAATGATTAAATTGATGCTTACTTAGTATAATTTTGTATTTTAGGAGTATATCAAAATCAGTCACACATAATAAAGTTAACGTGAATAATAAATAATCTATAGTGTTGTTTTTGGTTAAAATAAAGGTTGTAAATTATTCTTATTTTGAATGACATAATCAAAATGGAGCAATAATGCCTAGTTTTTTTTTTCTCCTATGCATAGAACAAGAAGTGATATATTTTTATGACATACACTAGGCAACAACCCCTTAGTTTAAGGTAGGACTGTTGAAAATCGAACTGAAACTGATAAGTCGAATTGATAAAAAAGTTATTAGTTCATAGTAATGGGTTATTGATTTAGTGGTTTTGATAATAATTTTGATCTTTTTTGTTATCGGGTTATCGGTTCTTAACGGTTTAAAGTTTTTTCTTAACGGATTAATCGATAACACGATAGTAAATTAAATAATTATATTTATACCTTTTTGTATATAAAGTCCTCGACATAGAGTTTGATTTCCTACTTTTATTTTTGATTGTCTCAAACACTTGATTATTCTACAATGTAAAAGTGTTTGCTTTTGAGCAAGATGTAACTTGTGAACTCAAGGGCATGGTTTATTTGATTTGTTACCTTGTTTCTATGTGATTTTCAATGTTTTTTCTTTTGTGTCAAATCTTAATGGTTAAACCGATAACAATAAAAAACCGATAAACCAATAACCGATAAGCCAATATCTTAATGGTTCTATAACAGTTTAGCATCTCTACAAACCGATAATCAATAAGCCAACCTGATAAACTTCAAAACCGAACCGAACCGGCCGATACACAAGTCTTATTTTTAGTAAGTCTTTTGGCCAGATATAAATGAATTATTAACATGTTTTATTGTTCTTTTTTAATAAAAAAAGGTTTAAGAATATATCACTTTTTAAAAGGAAAAAAAAGACTAAATAAGATTTGTATTTATAAGTTCTAAAAACTATTTAGAAAGTCATTATCTAAATTATAGTTGTGTTTAGGCTAAATTAAGATGGTTACTATTGCCTTAAAATAGACGTACATGTGAAGAGTGTATTAATGAAGAAAAATGGAAGATATAATTAGTTGGACTCATAAATAGATTTTCTTTTTTTTTTTAAAAGTATAGAACCAAAAATTTGGGATAAGTTTTTTTTTTTTTAAAAAAACTTAATAATTATAATTTTGCACAAAAAGTATGCTTTTTTTTTGGGGGGGGGGGGGGTGATTTTCCCAAAAAAATTCAAAACTAAACAAATTCTATGGCCAAAAAGATTTTGCCAAAAAATTTCTGAAGAAATATTTAGAGAAAAGATATAAAGTAACAACTGAATTTGTCCCGAATTTTCGAAAAAATACTTTAATTATGTAAGCGTCTGTTGCCTCCTAAATATTCTTGATATTGTTAAATTATTTTTTTGTCCACTTTACATAGTAAGTGTGTGCATCAAGTGTGTGCATCTCTCAAAGAGAGTGACCAACTTAAAATAACTAATATAATTTATTTTTATGAATATTTTTATTATAAATAAATTATTGACATATTTTATAGTTAGGGAAAGAGGGAGCAACTCTCTTGGTCAAATGTAAATGAATTATTGACATTTTTTATAGTTCATTATTTTTTTTAAAAAAAAGGTTCAAGAATATAATATCACTTTTTGAAAGGAAAAAAAAATATGAAATAAGATTTGTATTTATAAGTTTTAAAAATTATCAAAAATATTTATAAATTAAATACAAAATATCTATTTTATTTATAATGAATTACTAGATTATCTAATTATCTCCAATGTTTTATGTCTCATAAATCTAGAGTACAACATAACTAAATAAAAATAATTGCTAGCTCAATTTTTTTTTGTAAATAGTTTAATCATTGAATTTGATTTTTTTCAACTCATACAAACGAATAACTTATAAAAGTTGAGGTTAATCAAGTAATTAAACATGACAGCCGGTAAAAATTGTGTGTTGCCTCATAATAGACGTATATTCCAAGAATGTGTAAGTGAAGGAAATAGAAGATGTATAATTAGTTGGATCCATAAATAGATTTTAAAAAAAATATAGAACATAAAAATTTGGGGTAAGTTTTAGGTTTTAATTTTTAAAAGAACTTAAGAATTATAATTTGGCCTAAAAAATAAGTGTTTTTTTTAATATTAGAAGAACGTGCCTCTCGCGTCGTTGTCGTTCGTTTGGCTTTGTATTTGGATTGGAATTTGACAAATGATTTGATTGATAATATTTTTGGACAAAATTTATTTAATCAATCTCATTAGTTGATTTCCTTTCTCTTATAGATTAATTTAGGATGCTAATTAACTAACAAAGTTAATTTTGCGGAACGAAATTTATTTGAAATTCGTGTGTAGTGGTAATCAACTAGATGCTCGTAGTCATCGAATATTTCAAAGTTTTCAATTTCAATTTTACGAAAAGAGTCAAAATAGTCCTAGCTCTCAAAACGACCTAGCGGGTCGTTACATCAAGGAGAATCTGGTAAGGCCAGTTCTCTACAGTGGTGGATCCAGGATTTAAAGGTTGTGGGTGCTCACTTCCAGGTGTAAAATTTGCTAATGGCGGCATTCGAACCCTCGCCAGTGGCTTCGCGCGCCTCTTAGTGCAGAGGTTTAAACCAGCTCACTCACAGCTGCTTTTGTTCTATGGGTGCTCATTTAAATTATAATAACATATGTATCATATTTTCTATATATATATATACAAAAAATTTCGGAAATCAATGGGTGCTCGAGCACCCGCGTCTGGCTTACTGGGTCCGCCCCTGGTTCTCTAAGCACTTATTAACCTAGATGTGTTCATGGGCGAGTATATCCGATCTATGTTCACCACGAAAAGTTTAAAGGAAAATCTACTTATCCAGATGTGATTAGCCCTTCTTACGAGACACACAACTTTTTGATGTATATGTTTTAACTATAGTCATTCTCCATTAATGTGGGGGATTGTTGGTTTTAACATTGTCTGGATGGGGGATTGTTGGGTTTTAACAAAGTGTGGATGAGAAATAAAAAGAGAAAATGGAAAATGTGGAGGAACCAATTTTGAGGGAGAATGAAAAATCAATGCAAATTGCAAATGAAAAGTAAGTTCTCCCATCTTGGTAGAAGAAAAGAAAATTGTTGTCCTTATATTAGGAAACGTTTCCTTTAGTTCTTAAAGGGATAAGAAAAAGGTGTCCTTTGTACCGTCTGTAATCATTTAAAATTTATTAAATATAAATTTATAAAATGATTCGGATTATATTGAATTCATAAATATATTAATCCAAATAAATATTGTGGATTGATATAATTGAGTTAAATATTTAAGTCCAATAAATATGGATTTAATTAAAGTCTAAATTAATTGATTTGGGCTACATTGGATGAACCCAATTTGTTAAACTCAATCTCATCTCATTCTAGAGCCCATCTTGGCGCCACGTGTACAGATGATGTGGCATGCCAAGTCAAATAAGAAAACCAATAGAATCATGACATGTGTCAAAGATGACAAGCCCGCTCCATCAAGCCCAAATGCCATGTCACTTCAATCTGATTGGCTGAATGGAATCCTATTCCAATCGCAACTCCTCTATTCTAAAACTATAAATAGGGGTCCTCATAATTCAGAAAAGAGATAGAAAATTCTAAACAAGAAGCTAGAGAAGTTCTGTGGTACAAACGCCATTTAATTCTCTACAAAGCTACAAGTTTAAGAATTCAAGCATTCAAGTTCAAGAACGATCAAGATCAAGACCACCGAATTCAAGAACAAGCTCGAAGCCCTTGAGTTCAAATAAAAGTCAAGATCAAGATAAAGTTCAAGTTCAAGTTCATCATAGATTCAAGAACAAGCTTTAAAGCCCTTGAATTTATATTTGAAAAGGCGAATTCAGAGGAATTATAGAGATTGTAACACTCGCATTTGAAATAATAAAATTGATTGTTGCTGTAATTTTCCGTTCTTGATTATTGTTTTCTCGACGAGAATTTTATTGTCTACACCGTCGTCGCCGCTCGCTGGACTTTAGATTTGTATTTGAATTTAGCAAATGATGTGATTGATTGATAATATTTTTGGACAATTTATTTAATCAATTTCATTAATTGATTTTCTTTCTCTTATAAATTAATTCAGGATATTAGTTAATAAACATAATTAATTTCGCGTGTAACGGTAACGTCATTCTGAAGGGACTGTTCCTTCTGAAAAGACGTCATTTTTTCTCAAAAAGACACAACATTCTAAAACGACATGTTTGAATAGAAGCATTCACACCATTGTCGAACAGACGCGTTCCTTGTTGCAAGTTTTTTCATTTTTCAACACAGAAATTTTTTTCTCTTCGCGTACATTTACTTACAAAAACAAAATTGTCGATCGACTATTTGTTTCATCGACTTCTATTTCTCTTTTTGCTAACCTGAATACAGAGAATAACAAGATGTACAAAAGATCGTTCTGATCAATTTTTAAGGTTATCATTATTTTATGTACTTCCAAGCAATAAAAAACAATTATCTTGAGGAGATAAATTCTTTTACAATTCTTCTCTATACAATTAACAGTGGTGTTGCTTTGATACCATGCAAAAATATGAGCTCACAAATTCACAACTCCATTAATTAAATCTAGCTTAGAGGAAAAAATAGAAAGGAAAATGTATTGATCATATTTTTTTTGTACATTCGGTCCTAAAAGAGAATGTGATGCTATTTCTAGTGCAAATCTACAAATATCTTCTAATTGAATTCTAACCAAATTATGTCAATTCATCACAAAGTAACGAACTAATGGAATGATCGTAACTAACTAAAGAACCAAGTTCATTATGTATCATAATCAACAAATGGACCAGATTCATCATGTAGTACATTTGAACATATGTGTCAAGTTAATCGTGAACAATTACTATTGGATTGAGAGAAAACTATATAAGAAAAATGATAAGTCCCTCTAAATATCCCTTTCGATTATTTTTTTGAAAGATAAACCTTTCAACTTTTCTTATATATATTTTTAGATATCAATTGAATTATTTTATGAATTATAATGCCTTATGGTTTTACGTCACCTAGAAGAAGAAAAATAACAATTTTCTAAGTTGTTGATTTTTAAAAGTCTTCAAAGTTTCAGTGTCAATCTGACTATACATACACACATATATACAAAACTTATGTCATCACAATTAATTCATTTCCACAGCTTTTGATGATGTAAATATACCAAGTTATGATCACCTAAATAAAATTATTAGAGGAGCTTGTTAGTTTTTATTTGCGTAATTAGAGGTAAATTCAAAATTTAAAATTTATGCTTATAATTCATAAAGTTTTTAACTACAAGTTGCTTTATATTTTTTTTTTATAAAGAATGATCTGATTTGATTTGATATAAAATAATATAATTTTAAATTAAAATTATGTCAAATATGTTAAATATATCAAAATATCTTTTAAGTATGTCAGATGAAAAACTAAAAATAAGTGTTACGAAATAAATAGGAAACTCATTCTTCTTTAAATTATTTTATCATCATATATACTTTTTACAAGATAAGTAAAATTCTTATCACAACTTAAATTTGAAATCTTCGATTTAAGGTTAAACAGTTTCATCATTACACCACAAGTTACGTAGGTAAGTTAGAACCAATAAGAGTTAGTGACTTGTTTGAGCTACCAAATATAAACACGTGGACAGCTTGGAAAATATAAGAAAAAAATCGACGCAGTATAGAAAATTTGACTTCAATAATGAAGTTGAAGTAGATAACTGTTGCTGACTCAGATTGGATAAATCTAAATTAGATAAAAGGAAAAAATATAATAAAAAATTCTGACTTTATCTTTTAAAAATTTGAAAAATCTTATACGTGCATGATAGTCATTAATAGAGGTAATTTCTCATAAATTTCCATGTTTTAAACTTGGTTTTTTATTGAAATTTAAAGATTCAAATTTGAATATATAACTTTTTTTTCTATACATATCTAAATATAATGGGCATAATCAATCACCATTTCAAAACCTAGTGATGGTCGTAGCGGAAGATAATAGGCGGTTTTTACGATTAAGATTGCGATGTTATGGTCAATAAAATGGTTGAGCATTAAGAGATAATATGCTCAAATTACCTTAGAAATAGAAAACGCTAGTTTTCGACGCTAGTTTTCGTCGGTCCTAGCCTAGTGAACAGAGTTATCTATTACTCCCTCTGTCCACAATTTTTTGTCATGGTAAGGTCATGCCTCTCAAGGAAAATTTAGTACAAAGTATAATTCGACTAATATAACTCTACTATATCAAGAATATCAAAAGTCTACATAATTTTTCAATTGATCAAAATGGAGTAATTATTAAGGGCAGAATTGAAAAAAAATGACTGATTATTTCTTGATTGTTTAAATTGACAATTAATTTTGGACATCTACTTTTAATATACCTGTCAAACAATTATGGACGGAAAAAATATATATTATTGGTGAAAAATGATAAGTATCTAGTGGAATTAGTCGAAACCAGCAAAAGCTAGCCAATAGATGGTGGTTCGTTGGCAATGACGACATTTTGTTTGGTGATGTCTTATAATAATTAGCGTACGATAATAACTAATGATGATAATTAACGATGAAAATAATTATTGATACTGATTAACGATAAATGCTAGTTGTCTTATGGTTGTTGGTGGTCCAAGAATATACCATAATCGGAATACTCAAAGAAGCTAAGGATTCTAACGTATTAATTCATTGTTACTAAACTAAAAAAATTATGTTAGGAATATTATTATTATTATTATTATATATAGAATAATGATGTTGAATTCTGAGTTTTATATACACCGACTGTCTACTTGTTTTTGTTAATTACAAATATAGTTTGAATTTTCAATTCATGATAGTTATTTTTGCTTATCGAAATTTTATTTATTATAGAAATAACCTCATAACATCAAAGGTAAAACCCAAAAATTTAAAATCTATAACTTGAATTTTCAATATATATTTTAAAGTATAGAACTCGTTATATTTTAAAAATTATTTATGTACATAACTTTCATTTATCTCAAATCTTATGCTCTTAATTAAAGGATACATAAAATATATCAAAATAAAGTTTAATTTGATGATTTTAAATATGTCATATGAAAAGATTTAAAATTAAAAAATAACTCTCTCTATTCGTAATTTGTATGAGGTCTTTATTAAAAATTGATGGTTCTTAATATTTATTTTTTCACAAAATTAATAAGACATGTCTCTTTTCCTATTTTACTTTCATGAAAATATACATTTGACCAGCATAGAAAAATTAAGTAAATAATTCCTATTTATCAAATAATGTTCATCAATTAAAAAATTAACTTAAGAAAATATTAAATTAAATAAAGATAAAACATTAAACTTAGTTTTTTAATAATGCACGTTAAATTTAAAATAGTGACATATAAATAAAACAAAAAACATATAAATAGAAACAAAGAAAGTGTAGGCGTAATATAATCCGTTATTCCCTCTATCCACCTGTTAAAGTCAATTTGACTAATTTTTAAAGTTAAATTTGATTACATTAATTCAATAATTTTAAACAAAAAGTTCAAATATTCAAAACGATACGAAAAGTACTATCAATTCTAACTTTTTACATATTAATATGATGAAAAAAATACATCATAATATATTAATTAAAATTATTACTATTTAACTTTAAAAAAAACTATGACAGCCAAAACTTGAGAATTTAGTATAAATTAAACTAAAAAAAGAAAGAAGATAAAAGCGGAAAGAAAAGACTATCAAAAGATATGGTACAGTGGACATGAAATTGTCTCTTCCTTACTTCAAACCATAAATATATATAAAAAAGACATTCATACAAAGCATTTTATACGAATCTAAATTAATCAATCTATAATACGTCGAATCGGGACCAAAATAAAAGAAGCAAAGCAAAACGTCGCCGCTTGAAGAGAATGACGTAGTCTTCTCGAAAACGCCTATAAATTTGTGGGCAATTGGGTCGGTTTATTCACACAATTCCATTTGTACGCAAATTCACTAACAACGTGTTCTTTTTCTCCAAAAATCTTGCATATTTTTCTCTGTTCTGTTTATTATTATCTAGTTTCATTTTGAAATATTTTTATTTACAAAAAAAGAAAAATTTAAAAAATTCGTAAATTTTTTTTTTACTAAACCTTATTTTTTAAAATCGAAAAGTATTTGATCAATAATCATGTGTGGAATTTTGGCTTTGTTGGGCTGTTCGGATGATTCTCAGGCTAAAAGGGTTCGAGTTCTTGAGCTTTCTCGCAGGCAAATTATTTTCCCCTTTCATTTTTCGATAAATTATGTATACATGTTATATGATCTAAATCAAAATTATTAATTTCTGTCGAACTCCTAGTTTTTCACATAGATCTGTGTATGTATTGAAGGGTTATTGACACTTATGTCCTTATTATGGGTTGTGTTTTTTTTTTTAACTCACGAGGCATAAGTATATATTTTTGTATTATAATTCATAGGGCATTAATGTTATTATTAGTGTGATATAAGTAAATAAAATTAATGTTCCTGTAGTTTGTTTGTTTTTTCGCATTGAGCTGGCGATAGAGACATTTAAAATTTTGAGCTTATTTCTTTTAAATATATCTATTTGAAATAAATGAATTCAGTTGAATCCATGAAATTTTATTCTCTAGTAGAGTTTTATGTTGTATATATGTATTTTTGTGCCCTTTGTTCAATGAATATTAAAAAACTCCTGGTAAGCTAAAGTGACATATGCTTACTTTTAATTGTCATTATTTTGAGTCAATCGATAATAGTTTTGATTGTAATTTTTTTAATCATATTCGTATGAAATTTTTTTTGAAATTCATAATATTTTTATAATTTAAAAATTAAATTAATTTAATTTTAAAAATAAGTCAAAATAATTTTTGAAAAACATAACATGACAATAAAAAACGAAGGGAAAAATTTATTCTGACGTGACTAACTTGAGTTGACACCTGGCAGTGATTGTGATAATTATTTATTTCTAACGTGGGATATAAAATCTCTAGATTGATTATTAAATTATTCTTAGACCAACCATCATGTGTTGTTCATGATGTTGATGGGGAACAAAGCCTTAATAGTTTATACAACATAGTATTTTTGTTTCACGAGGTCTTAGCAGTGGCAGATTCAGAATTTATTAGAATCTTTACGTAAATCATTGGAAGTACAATGAGTTTAGAAGTGACGATATTGAACAGAAATTTAATTTTGTAACGATAGGTTGAAGCATCGCGGACCGGATTGGAGTGGAATATTTCAATATGGTGATTTTTATTTAGCACATCAACGTTTAGCAATTATCGATCCTGCTTCTGGTGATCAACCTCTGTTTAATGAAGACAAAAAGATTGTTGTTACTGTGAGTACGCCCTCTGCCGTTGTTCAGACTCTTCAAAAATGTTATCGTGCATGCCTGTGTCATGTCTTACGAAAATGTGTTATTTTTGGAGGATCTGACATGCACTAGTCGATATTTTTGGAGAGTTTGGAAGCAACATATAGTTTTAGACTATATAAAAGATGAACAATTTTGATGATTAATTTTGTGTCGAATTTTGCAGGTTAATGGAGAGATCTACAATCATGAAAAACTTCGAAAGCTTATGCCTAATCACAAGTTTAGGACTGGAAGTGATTGTGATGTTATTGCTCATCTTGTAAGTATAGTCTTACTTTAGGCTAGTGAATTATAATAGAGAATTCGGGTGTTTTAGATACGTTTATAAGCTGGTTAAATTGACTTTTTATATATGTGTTGATCAGTATGAAGAGTATGGAGAAAATTTTGTTGACATGTTGGATGGAGTGTTCTCTTTCGTATTATTGGATACTCGCGATAATAGCTTTCTTGCTGCTCGTGATGCCATTGGAATTACACCCCTCTATATTGGTTGGGGACTTGATGGTAAGATACAAATCTTTCAATATGTTGCTCTTAGTCATCAAAACTGTCGATACAAGTGCATTATTTTTGAAGGGTCTGAGCAGCATAACAAACTAGAAGTGATATATATGTTATTGTGTGTCACAGGGTCTGTGTGGATATCATCTGAGCTGAAGGGCTTGAATGATGATTGTGAACATTTTGAAGTTTTCCCTCCGGGACACTTGTACTCGAGCAAGAACGGAGGGCTTAGGAGATGGTATAATCCCGCTTGGTTCTCTGAGGCTATTCCTTCCACTCCTTACGACACTTTGGTTCTGAGGCGCGCCTTTGAAAATGTGAGTAATTGTTACTATTTGGTATTAGTTTTGTTTGGGATGAAACTGTTTATCTGTCGACTTTGGGTCTTAGTAACCGAGAAGTCTGTCTGTAGAAATGATCTTAATGAGTGGTGGTGATTTTGTAGGCTGTTATCAAACGGTTGATGACTGATGTCCCCTTTGGAGTTCTGCTCTCGGGGGGACTTGATTCGTCTTTGGTTGCTTCTGTAACTGCTCGATACTTGGCTGGAACGAAAGCTGCTAAGCAATGGGGAGCACAACTTCATTCATTCTGTGTTGGTCTCGAGGTGAGTCAGTTCAGAAGCGGATCAAGAATTTAAACTTGATGGTTTCAACTTATACGTGCCCGTTTTTTCACTTGTGCATCTATAAATTTGTGTGTTTTATGATTGAACAGGGTTCACCAGATCTTAAGGCTGCAAAAGAAGTTGCTGACTTTTTAGGAACCGTTCACCACGAGTTTCACTTCACTGTTCAGGTTTGTAAATCGAGGTTTTTGATCAATGTTCTGTTTTTTCATGTTGTCAAATCAACGTGTTTCATTTCTGCAGGACGGGATTGATGCTATTGAAGATGTTATATATCATATCGAAACGTATGATGTAACAACAATAAGAGCAAGCACTCCTATGTTCCTTATGTCGCGTAAGATCAAATCACTAGGAGTGAAGATGGTTATATCAGGGGAAGGCGCTGACGAAATTTTTGGTGGCTACTTGTACTTCCACAAGGCTCCCAACAAGGAAGAGTTTCACACGGAAACATGTCGCAAGGTAATAAATCATTCTTGGAATATTTCCTTGTTAAAAACCTCGTTGAGACGGGACGAGTTGAAAGAAATGCTGATCCTGTTCTTCATGTTTACGCGCAGATAAAAGCTCTGCACCAGTATGACTGTTTAAGAGCAAACAAGGCAACGTCTGCGTGGGGCTTAGAAGCTAGAGTACCATTTCTGGATAAAGAGTTCATCAATGTTGCCATGAGTATCGATCCTGAATGGAAGATGGTAAGAAATTAAACTTGAATTGCCAAACATTTCACTATAACAACTATGGTTTTTGTGGAACAGATCTTTTATATGTTCTCGATAACAACATTTTTCTATAGCAACCAAAAGATATCACATTGTAACGGTGTTGTACTGGGGTTTGACTGTAACTTGTTTCGTCCATTTTAGATTAAACATGATCAAGGAAGGATCGAGAAGTGGGTTCTTAGGAAGGCGTTTGATGATGAGGAGCAACCGTATCTTCCAAAGGTCGAAAGTCATATAATTCGTGCTGATTTGCCAATAGTTATGGATTAAAACTAACATGTCTGTCCTGTTTTTTGTGCCCTGCAGCATATTCTGTACAGGCAGAAAGAACAATTCAGCGATGGCGTAGGCTATAGTTGGATCGATGGGCTCAAAGCACATGCTGAACAACATGTTAGCTCACTATTACAAGCATTATCGTTCATATTCGTTGTTTTTTTTCACTATGTCGAATGATCTTGTATACGATTTTGTGTCTCTTAGGTGACTGATAGGATGATGCTTAATGCTGCTCATATCTTCCCACATAACACTCCTACTACGAAAGAAGGATACTATTACAGAATGATTTTCGACAGGTTCTTCCCACAGGTAATACTAGGCAGGCGAGCTCGTAAAATCAAAACACTAGCACCATATACGAAAGTTTAAAGTTGCAGACTTTGTCTTGAAACACTAATACCATATCGATTGTTGGATTTGCAGAACTCAGCGAGCCTGACAGTTCCTGGAGGACCGAGTATAGCTTGTAGCACGGCTAAAGCAATCGAGTGGGATGCTTCTTGGTCGAACAACCTTGATCCTTCGGGTAGGGCTGCTATCGGTGTACATAACTCTGCTTATGACAACCATCTACCGGGTGTTGCTAATGGGAATTTGGACACCCCGATCATCAATAACATGCCAAGGATGGTAGGCGTTGGCGTGGCTGCAGAGCTCACAATAAGAAGCTAACTAGCACTAGTCTCTTGCTGTCCATTACTTGATGTTTGATATATTAGTATTATTGTTGTTGTTGTTGTTGTTATTATAGGAAGAAGCAGCATGTCTTTTAGATATCCTGCTGCATAGAAGAGCATTGGGTCAATGTTTTAACTAGAATAAAAAAAACCAAAACCATATAGAGGTTTTGAAGATCTTGAGCACCACTATTGTTCCTAGTTGATGCTTGTGTCTAATTGTACTGTTTTCCCTTTTACCCTCAACTCTATTGGCACTATATAGAGTGTCCTTCTGGACTTTGTAATATTGGTATATGTAAAGTTCTGGTTATAGTCATCCTTCTTGTTTCAACTTTCTGAGTCCTTGTACATTGCTTTGTGACCCTATTCTTCTCCCCCCCCCCCCCACCCACACCCGAAACAAAGACAATTATATTCGTGCTTCACATGATCTGGTTAATTCAATATGTGATTTGAAGTAACAGTAAAGTCATCGTACCATGATTTGGCTAATACAATGTTATATGTTTCACTTGGCTAATTCAATATATAATTATTTGAAGGCTTTGAAGGGTGATTTGAAGTAACAGTAAAGTTATCTCCCTATGAATTATCCATTGATGTTTTTGTATTAAGGTAAACGGCTTATATCACATTCCTTGTATGTGATTCTTTCACGAATCGTGTGATATTTCATGCATCTAATTTTCAACCGTAATCTTTAACATATAAAGGCATAAGAGCGAAGATCTATTTAATCAAACATAACAGAAAAGTCAAAATGAGATTGAAATGGATATGGGATCATATAACCAAAGTTCAATAAAATGGACCAACAAAAAGTGAATAATTACAAAATGAACAACATACTTTTTCTTAAAAACACATTTACACCAATAGAAACTAAAACTCTACTCAAGTACATCTTTGATCTTAGTAGATGTGAAATATGTGTTCCCTAAATATAACTTGCACCAATTGCCACCATGTCACATCGAGCGAATTAAGAATTTCGTACTTGCTTAACTGAATCTGATATATAACATGGAATTTGTCGTGATAAATACTAACGGTCTAAAAGAAAAGAGCAGTATAAAATAGTTGATTCCAAGTATCGGGCAATCCAGCTAGACACCAATGACTACAATCAGCAGAGTGATCAGGATTTGCCTTTTGCTCTGAAGTGAGTGCACCACTATAGATAGAAGGGTGTGCATCTTTTCTCATAGCTGATAAAAATGTTATGTCCAAAATAAATGGAGGGTTGTTCATGTCTCCTATTACCTCCTTCAACACCCCCATTTGATCCGGGAACGTGCCCGGATACGCCGTGCCGGTCATCGGCACGGTCTCACCGTAACACGTCCTCGTTGATGACGAGGTCGACGTGCTGGTGGTCCAATCGCTTGGGCTGATATAATTGAAAAAAAGTATTAGTATAAGGTAAAATTTACAAGTAACTTTTATCGTGAAATTTCAAATTTCATAATAGAAGTTACATAACTGAAAAGTGGTTAGCCCACTAAGAGTTGTCGTTGTATGGTTAAAAGGTCAAATTTTCAAGTCATAGAAATAACCTTTTGTTAGAAATATACAATAAAACTATTTACAATAATGGTAAGGCGTAAGTCATCGGTTCAAATTCGATAAGGGGCTTTGTAAAACCCCAATCTAGTATTCATATTTGATGGGAGAATTTTCGAATCCCGTTGAATGGCTGTGGTTCCGGGACTCAAGTCTGGAGTCGCCAGGTGAGACATTCGGTTCACGAACTGGAAACCTATCTCCACAGCAAGCTCCTTATTCCGGTCGTAAAGCAGAAGAAGAGGGAGAATGGTCGACTCTATTTATAAAAACTTAATGTATCGATCTGACTTTTTTACAAAAATTATAATAATATGTTGACAACCTCAATAGAAATTCCTAATCTTTTAAATAGGAAGTTGTTGTTTAGAGTTGCAACATATGTCTAGATTCGATTCTTTTTTATAAATCAAAGCACATGAAATTATGTTATCGATCGAATTATAACATCTTTGCTTATTTTGATACCATGTAAGATTATGTTAACTAGTTTTAAAAGTTTTAATTAATTATTTTTTCACAATAATAATGTTTTTATAGTACATAATCATGATATGTCAATTTTGCTACCAACCAGACAAGTGATAAAACATGTCATTAACTACTCCTACAATAGGGCCAATAATAATGTTTTTTATTATCAAAATTTATTATTATATTATACATCTAACAAACAAAACGGTTTGACAACTAATAATTAATTATATCATCTTGTCTTTAACTAATTACACCAATAAGATGGTTTGATAACTAATACACACTAACATGTGCAATGTTTAAGAAAACATATTTTTTTTAAAAAAAAAAATTAATAATTAATTTATGGTTAGTAAAACTAATGCAATCATTGAAGTCATCGATAATCAACACAAACTCATTGGAGTTTCAATTATTAAGAGACATTATCATGTGAGAGTTACAATAAAATCAATGAAATACTAATGCATCATTGAAGTAATTAATTAGTTTTTCTTATGACAAATATTTTATCCTTTCAACATGTTTGTCATTTTTTATTTTTATTTTTATTTTGTTTAATTCTTTCCTTTTTAACGAACTTTTAATTTTATTTTTCTACGTAGCAATTTAATATATACTTTTTCTAAGATTGTAAAAAATAAGTTAAAAAAATCTTTTTACATTTTATGTAAGTGAAAATAAGACAAATAAATCAAAATAAAAAATAACAATCTTCTTTTAAATTTAATTTCCACTTCACATATTATCCAAAATACTTTTCAAATAATTTAAAGTTGGCTTTGTCCAACATGGAGTGCTACTTAATTTCATATAGCTATGATTATTCATGACAGCTAATGATGGGGCAAGTGGCCTTAAAAAAATTAGTGGTAAAAGTTTTTGTGTTTTTTATCTTGACAATTACACCTTCTATCTTTAAAAATATATCAGCATGTAAGTAAGGCTATATGTTAAATTAATATTTATGTGATTATTATAGTTTTGTCATTAATTAAGGCTAAAATAGAAAAATCACATTAAGTTATTTCTAAATCTAGAAAGAGTGTTTCCTTAGAAAGAGTACTTACTCAGTCCCTATTTAGTTGTTCACTTTACAAATGACACATATATAAAGATAGCAATAATTAGCATAGCAAAGTTACAATTTTACCTTTATTAATTATGGTTTCAAAAAGGATAAATTAAAATTTTAAAATTTTAAAGAAGTTTAAATGAGAGCGTAACAGGAAATTTTTTTTATCCTTTCTTGATTTGTCAAATAGACAAATAAATAAGGATAACTAAAAGAGAAAACATGGACAAGTAGATAGGGACGGAGAGAGTATTAAGTAATATTGTCATTTTCATTTAGATCGAAGGAATAACGTAACTAAAGTGAGCCGACAAGCAATTTTAAAACCTAAATTTTTACTTTGTCTCAACCTTTCAAGAATGAAAAACCTTTAAATAGAGAGAGAATTTTAGATACTCTATTAATATACCTACTCAACACGACTCTGAATTAATCGATCAATAAGTTACAGATATATAAAGATGATTAAATTTGGAAAGAGAGATAGAGTTGACATACTTGTAATGTGTAGGTGAAATGCCCTGAAAGAAGAGTTTTGTTCTACTTTTGTCAATATTGGCATCAATCCATCTTGCCCATGTCCTCAAGCCTCTCTCTAATGCTTCTAGCCTATCCATATCTTGATACAATTTGCCTCCTAAATCCATGTAGTCCCACCTACATATAAATATATTTTTACAATAAATTCAAATTTAATTAAATCCTTTGATAAAGTGCAATTTTTTATCGTGAATTTTGAATTTAATTAAATTATATTATAATGTGAATTTTTTTTCTTCATATAGTTCTAGAATATCTAATTTTTTAATTTAAAATATCAAATTAATGTAATCTAATTACCTTTGAAAATTAGTTAAATTGGCTTTCAATAAGCGCAATATGACAAACAATTCCAGACGGAGAGAGTACCAATAATAATTAAGAAAATATATACTCTCTCGTACACAAATTTTTAAGAAAGTATATAATTTTTTTGAATCTTGTGATCATAAATTAAAAGTATATAAAATGTATTATAATTTTTTTTTAATCATGTATTCATAAATATGGTGCGTGGAAAGATAAAATTAAAAAGTTACAAAAAAAGAAGAAGATGCGTTTTACAAACTAAAAAAAAGTAAAATAATAATTTTTTTAAAAGATAATATCAAAATGGGGTAAGGCACAAGAGCCCCCTGCACTATGATCGAAATTTTAGATATACATTTAAATAAACTAAGGTCCTATTATTCTCTTGAATTTATTTTTTTAAAATAATTTTTGTACCCTTTTATCTTACGTGACACACTCCGTGACGACTCCACGCAATTAAAGCGTGTGAATAAGCCAAAAAATGCACAAAATTACAAAAAAAATATGAATCCAAAAAAATAATATGACCTTAGTTTAATTAAAATATGTCTCTGATATTTCAATTATAATCTAGAGAATTACTCGTACATTTTCCTTATAAAAAATAAAGAGAGTGAAAATTTCAATTATGGCTAGGAACGAAAGACTAAATGACATTCAAACACGTAAATATATTAAAAATGAAAGCAAGAATATTAAAATTAAAACTAAAAATAAAACACACACAAAAAAAATATGAAACATAAAATGTGACCGACAAAGTTAATTCCTATATAAATTCTAACGAAAAAGACAAAGTTGAGCAATAATAAATGTCAAAAAAGTGAAGGTAGGGCATGTGTATTACCCTTGGAGAGAGCCTTTTTAGTCCACCAATGACAAATAATATTGAAATAGACAACGTATAACATGATATGGCGAAAGATAACAGATATCTGATAAAATATTTAAAATATGTATAAATAAATTAAAATATAAAAGTAAGATACGTAAATTGATAAGAAAGAATGTGTATAATTACCCTTGAAGAGCCCCTTTGTGAGTCCACCAATGGCCAGTATTGAAAGACAAGACATCAACACCTCTCCAAGCATTTGAATTCTTAGTTATATCATCTAATTTCAGAATTCTCTTGCCTTGTACTGAATCTATGTCTACTAAATATGGTGTTCTATAGAATGACACTGACACTCCATAATCCTGTAAAATGATACACATTCAGATTATATCACATAAATTAAAACGAACGAATTAGATATATACTGATAATGTATATATTTTCTCTTATACTATTACGGGTTGTTTGGTTTGTTAGGCAACATTAGTCTGAAATTATAAACTTGAGACTAACTTATCTCGATTTTTAGGTTGGATAAATATCAAGTGTAAGGTATAAGATGTGAAATTATAAACCTAAACTATTGTAAATGACAAAACGCAGAAATCGTTTGTCATACTTTTAGGATATTGATGTTCCTGTCATCCAAAAACTAGAACATATATATCCTGTATACAAACGAACATACACGTGTCATAATCTTGTCCATCAACACTACATTTATTAAATATCAGTTCGATGGATAAGATTGTGTCACGTGTCCCTGTTTAATCTTTCTTTAAAGTAAAATACATATATGCTCTAGTTTTTGAATGGTAGGAGCACCGATGTTCCAGAAGTATGACAGAGGGTATCTGCATATAATTTACAATAGTTCGAGAATATATTTTTTATCTTTTATCCTAATAATATTTATATAATCAAATCACTTATAAAACTCATTTATACAACACATGTTAATAATTAAATTCAATTACATTTATTATCTCATCGATGCATAAAACTTAAACTCGATATATATAATAAGAGGTAGACTAACCAAGAATTTGTAAGTAGATAGAGGGTCACCCGTGATGTATTGTGTTTGAGCTCCACGTGGGACAGCTGCTGAAATCATACAAATCAATGACTGCCATTGGTTTCTTCCTAATGAATCTCCAACATACATTATTGTCTTCCCTCTCATTCTCAACAAAAAATCTAGACCATTGAACCTTGAAAAAATAAAATTAAAAAATAATAATTAAAAAATCTAGACCATTGAACCTTAAAAAAATTAAAATTAAAAAATAATAATTAAAAAATCTAGACCATTGAACCTTAAAAAAATAAATTAAAAAATAATAATTAAAAAAAATCTAGACCATTGAACCTTAAAAAAATTAAAATTAAAAAATAATAATTAAAAAATCAAGTATAAATACAAGTATGATTTAGTAATAAGTAATATACGAAATGTAAGTATATAATCAATTGGTTCAACTGAATACAATATTTCGACACTAGTTATAAAAATAGTTGTGAGTTAAATTTTTCTTAATTTTTAAAGTAGAATGAGTTCAATTATAAATATCTAATAATTAAACTTACTAGGTTTATATTTAAAAACTTAAATAAAGAACTAAAGATCGAACATATAAATTTTGAATTTTACTTTTAACTAGTAATATGAAAAAATGTAACTATGCTAAAACATACCATTAAATTACATTTAACATCATAAAAAGCTGGTGATGCATATAACTTACATTTAAAGTTACACAAAATGCATTCAAATATTGAAACTTTTATTAAAGAAAAAACAGAGTTGCAAGTACCTAAACCTTTATTCAAAGAAATAAACCTCTCAAACAAATCAAATTTATATTCTGAATCCATTTCTAATAAAAATAATATAAAAATAACGTCTAGTACCCAACATAATCATGTTAAATTACACTAATATAGTAAAAAGTCATTTTACCATCAATACAGCAACAATAACAATATATTTAGTATAGTCCCACACACAATGGAGTCAACAATAACAATATATTCAGTATAGTCCCACACACAATGGAGTCAACAATAACAATATATTCAGTATAGTTCCATACACAATGGAATCTGTAAAAAAAGTACAAGAAACGACAAATAGTAATAGAAAATTGTAAAGAGTTTTGCAAGGCTACCTTGGAATTTCACAATTTGTTGGTTTCCATCTATATTTGAGGTAATCAGTGTCTGGTCTTCCATACATTTGACAATTAAATTGTGAATCAATAATTGGGCAAGATGAAGATTGATATAATGGATAAGTTTCATCATAAACCCAACTACCCATAAACAAAGAACATGATGTTAAATTTGCCAAAATCATATTTGTTTTTTTATGATTTTGTTGATATTGATGGTTCCTTAGACTTGCAAATGTAAGTACATAAAAAAGATTTAGTAAAAGAAGACATAATAGAAATCTAAAAGAAAATGATTTAGTTGAAGAAGAATAAGATGAAAATTTTAGAGAAGAGAAGAGATTCATTGGAAGTAATTGAAAACAACAAAGAGAAGAAAAGAAAAGAGCAAAAGTGAAAGAAAGAATATTACTTACTATTAATGCATGTACCATATTATATAAAGGGATATGGGGAAGGGAGGGAATGGGAATTTTTGTTGCTTAGTGTGCATGTGAAGATAACTTTGATTCTAGTAAAATAATGGAGTCGGATTTAGAATTTTAAATGATAATATCATTATATACATTACTAGCAATCAGTAATGACGAATACAAGAATTTTGTCATGAAAAGTTGTAGAATTAAAGAAAAAAACATGCGAAGAGCCAAAACCATTACAAGAAAGTGTGATTAGTAGGAAATGAACGAGTACATCTGTCGTCTAAGAGAATTTCAATCCTGTGTGTTATTGAATCAAACTTTTAATTTGTGTTAAGATAATTTATCTTATATACATAATATTATTTTTCAACTAAACTGAATTGAATCCCTTTCGATTTGCTTAGATTGGCTATGACAACAAGAAATATATAATTTTTTTATTATGTAATTGTGTTTAATTATATACGAAAAATTTTAAAATAGAATTTCTTTTGGCAACATTTCAAAGGTTAATAAGTGCATGTTTTTATTTATTACAAAGGCACCTTTACATTTATTTGGGTTAATATTTGGAAATCTATGGCCAAACGCTAGCTAAGTGTGTCTCTGAGATTTCGAAGGTTGAGGAGGTACTTGGGCATTATCCCTTTTAAAAAAGACAGTTTAAGAAAAAAAAAGTTTCATATTTATCCTCACTATTACATACTTATTTTCAAATTATTTCCAAAGCATTATTTAATAAGAGATAGTTTAATCCATAATTATACTATTAATTATTTTCTTTAATAAATATATTGTCAAATCGAATTGTGAGAAGTAAAAATAAATCGAACAGGCACATTATTGATATTACAAAAAATGATTTACATGGTTCACGTGTGTTACTACCCTAGAGGCGGCTCGTGACTACAATTTATTTCACCACAATTATTAAATCTTTAAAATTTTGGACCTTTTATTGTCATTATTTTAGCCAATTGGATTTGATTTAACCTCTAAATAATTATAATTAATAGTCTCTACTTTAATTACTCGTGATTCGTCTTTTTTTTGTCTTTATTATCTGTATCAATGTGTAGGTTTATGACTATATTAATACTCTTTCTCAAAATATAAGCCATATATTTTGGACACACATTTCTTAAAAAATAATTCTAAGAAATTAAGGAATATTTTTACTAACTTATTCTTAATGTAAAATAAGGGTAATTTTATAGAGAATAACTAAATTTTTTGGTGAAATTCGTAAATATCACTTATTTTAAAATGAAACAATAGTATATTACCATTTCCAAATTTAACTATTTTTTTTTTTAAAATTTAAGTTAGCTAAGCTGACAGAGATACTCAAAAAAAAAGTGGAGTTATTAATTAAAAAGTAGATAAATTATTAGCGCAGTAGATAGAAATATATTAATGATTTTAAAAAAATATATTAATTGGTGTATAAAATCAAATCATTCACTAAAAAAGCAGTTAGCTGTCTTGCCAACTGTTTTCTATAGACAAACCACAACTTGCAAAAGCTAAGTGTATTTATTTAGTGATTTTTTTGATCGGAAATGATTTTTCTATTTTTATAAGGTAAAAGTTAAAATTAACTATTAATTTTACTTTTTATCCATTCGTAAAATTTTCCATCCTTTTCCTTATGTTTAATTATAAATAAATAAAAATAAACGAAAAGAGTACAATGATGAAGTTCTTTTTTTCTCTTTGTGGATAATTGATTGCTATAACTATATTATAAACTCTTGAAGTTATAGTCTAATAAAGCCTTTTAATATGTTAGGACAAGTGTTACATCAATACAAGTTTTTGCTTCAAAACTTAATTACTAGTCTTGTTATGAAAAATCGTGTAATATCATAAGTCTAATTTAATATGATATTATGAAAAAAATTATACATTTTATATACTGTCAGCGTACAAAATTTAAATTTTAATTAATTAGGGTTCTTACCAAGAGAGATAGGGATGGGTAGGTAAAAAGCAAAGGACTAAAAAGTTTAAAGTGTGACCACTTATTGTCTCAACAACTTGCAACTAAGCATGGGGTCTCAAATTTGGACAAAATTTCAATGTTTTGAGGCCCCTCAAAAAAAGAAGGGGAAAAAAAAGATTACAAATAAAGAAAAAGTTGGATTTTTCATTTAATTATTATGATAAAATAATAACTTATAAGTGGTATTTGTATGAATAAATAAAACTTTATGTTTGTGCTTTAAGATATGTAATTGATTTAGAATTATGATTTTGAGTTATTATGATATGTGAATTGTTATCTCAAATTCTTGAAAAAGTATGATTTGAGATTGTAAATCGTGATTTTAATTTTTTAAAGATGTATATTAAAGAAAAAGATTCATTTTTTTAAAAATTTGTAAGATATAAAAGTAATACTCGATCAATGTGAAGATATTATATATACATAGTTCGAAGTTTGCAAGTTTAAACATTTATTTATAAAATGAATATGAGTAGGTATATGTAATTTATTAATGTAGTGCCTTATTATATTAATTCGAACTCTTATTTATGAACTATTATTTGTTAATTTGATAAAATTAAATATTAATTTGTTAAAACATTGAATTTTCTTTACCCCACCCCTTTAAAAAATAAAATTAGGATAAAGAGAAAGACCAAAGGAAACTTGTAAATGATTAATGTTCTTTGCTTTCTTTCTACAAAACATTGAAAACTTTTTTAAGTATTAGTATTGAATGGAGTCGGTGTTTGGTATTTGATTTTGGATTTTTAAAATTTTGAGTTTGGTAATTTGATAATTGATAGTTAAAAATAGATATCAAGTATCAAAATTTTAAATTTTGATTCAGTATACGGTAAATCAAACTTTTGTTTGGTACATATTCGGTAATACGACCTTCATTAAATAATAATTTGGTATAAAAAAATATTGATTATCAAATGGTACTATTACTAATATCTCGTACTAAACCTAAACTCAAATACCATAATTTTAAAATTTTACTCCCAAATATCAATTATCAAAAATTTTCGATTCAATTTTCGATATTTTATACACATTCCTCGAATATCTCCATTTCGAAGTTTTGAATGTATGCGTGGTAACGTTTGATAAGAACACAAATAAATATGGAGAATATATAATACATAAATTAATTTTTATTGGATATTTGCTTCATTACACTATAACTGAATATACAAATAATTATATATAATATAAAAAAATATCAAAAATACCCTTAACATTTGTGATCTATGCATTATTAATTAATGGAATAATGCACAAGTACCCCTCTACATATGCCCTAAATATCATAGACACATTTATACTATACTAAGGTCCTATTACCCCCTGAACTTATTTTATTAATAATTTTCTATCCCTTTTCGACCTACGTGACACTATCTTGTGGGCTCAACGTTGGTTGACTTTTTTTTTCAAACTATTGCCACGTAGGACGAAAAGGGGTAGAAAATTACTTATAAAATAAGTTTAAAAGGTAATAGGACCTTAGTATAGTCTAAGCGTATCTCTGAGATTTCGAGCATAGATTGAGGGCGTACTTGTGCATTTAACCTTAATTAATTATTGTGTTGTGTCCTAACTTGTTTTAAGAACAAATGAATCATACGATAAATAGTTCATTCATTTTTCAGATAGTCACTAAATTCTAATCATTACCTCATATAGTTAATTTTTTTTAAAAAAAATTGAAATAATTTAAAAATAATAAAATATAACTCTAAAATAATAATAAATCATATTAGAAATCTGACCCTATTAATGGAGTATATGCAATAATAGACACATTCCTAGTTATTAATGGACCCCTAAACTCTTAATAAATGCTCAATTATTGGAATGTCTTGGACCTCAATGATTTTGAAAGACATACTATTAGAAAACATGAAATAAGCAACTTAATTTATAAGTAATTTTCTAGTTAATTTATCGTTAAATAGCTTTTATATCTTGAATTTATTTATAACCTGTCACTAATATATAGCAAAAAGAAATTAGCATAAGATATTTCTTTGTTTAACTATAAAATTTTATCCAATGCTAATTACTTTGTTTCTTATAATATATATAGGATATTTTACTGTATTGCTACACTTATTGTAAAAATTTTAATGGTTGATTATAAGGACAGAAAAATGCTAGACACAAGAAGATTTTTGGTTTTGCAACAGTGGCACGATGACCCATATTTGTTATTTTGTAGGCATTTGCAACTCTTTTGTTGCTTTTTGCCCTTTTTAGTTGGGATATGTGTATGTTATTCTAATCGGGTTTGTTCGGGTTTTTCAAATATTAAATCAAATTATTTGTGTTGAGTTTTTGAATTTATAAATCAAATTAAATTAATAATACTCGGATTTTTCAATTTTGGGTTTTTTTCGGATTTTCAGATTTTTTCGGTAAAGTATTCATACAAACATATAATTTTACTTGTACATCAAATATTTCTTTAGTCCTACCAAAATGCAACTATCTAAGTTATTTCTCAAGAAAATAACAAAACCTATGATCTGATTAATGACACTAAAATATCCAAAAATAATAATAATAATAATAATAATAATAATAATAATAATAATAATAATAATAATAATAATAATAATAAAATCGCGTAAAAAATATTGCAAATTGATCAGTCATAATGAAATTGGTCATAATTTAAAGTATTAAATCATGCTAAAATAAGTTTAGCAAGTATTAATTACATGACTAAACATTAAAAGAAAGTAGAATTAGATCATGTATTTTAATTGTCTAAATCTATGTAAAACTAAAAAACAAATATTCAATATTATTGTTATTCTTAGTGTTGAATTGATTTTCTTTTTGCATTAATATTAGTTTGATTTTTATTTAAACTTTATTATAATTACCAACATGTATTATGAACTATAATCTTTATTAGATCATTAAGAATTCTAACTTTCAAACATGAAATAAATATATTAAAAGATAAAACTATGAAAAAGTATAAGAGATATTTAAAAATTATATCAAAATAAGTATTTTTACGTACAAAAATAAAAATTTAAAATTATATATATAATGTCGGGTTGGTTTGATCTCGAGTTGATTTTTTTAGTTGAAACTAAACTAACCCAAATATATTCGGGTTTTTTTTCCAACACCAAACCAAGTCAAACCAAACCACTAATCGAGTTTTTTTCCGATTTGACTCGATTTTTTATTCGATTGTATACACCCCTAGTCGTAGGTAGGACGTTGGTTTTATATAATAATATTAATCTTCGGCCTTCTCAACACCACATATCACATGCAATATGTTGATTTTGGAAATCTAATTCTGAATCTCGATTCTAGCATCATCACTTGTTATTATCAAGCATTTACTATTATGTCAAAAGTTATAGTTAATATCAAAGATATAACCTTATTTCTTAATCACGTCTATCGAACAAGCATCACGATCATGACTTCGGCTCATATCATTTCCGACCATCACTTGAATTTTTCCATAAATAGGATATTAATCGTCTTCTAGTTTACACGTTCCCTAAGAAAATATAAATAAGAAAATTGTTATTGTTAATTTATCCTTTAGTTCTTTTTAACATACTCTACTATAATTAATTGCCTTATCCAGACTATTAATGCACTCTTTTGACTAAATGTCTTTTACGGGTAAAATGAAAAGAAAATAAATTAATTTAATCATAATTTTGTAAATTGACAATAATTTGTTTAATAGAGGGCGTAACAAATTTTGAATTTGTACATATTTGACAATAATTCAATTCATTTTGGCAACAATTAAAATGCCATGTGGTGTAGATATAATTTAATATTATTGCTATTTTAAATAGCTCATATAAAATTTGGAAAATATATAATACAAGTGTTTGTCATAAATGAAAAATTGGAGTATTAATTAGTGGTCAAAGTCAGCAAAAACTAACATTATCAGCAAATAATTAACAGAAAAATGAATAAATGAGGCTGTCTCACATGACATATATTTGTAATAATTGATCTCTTTGCATGTGAAAACAAATTAAACCATCAATTGTTCACATGATTTTAGTTTTAGAAATGATATCATCTATCAAACTTTTTAGTTTATTTCATTTATTTTGTAAGTCAAATAATGTAATTTTTAAATTATAACGTCGAAAAGCAAGTATTTATAAACTAAGATCTTACTTGTCTTATAATCGATATACAAAGTATACAAAATATTTACAAATATGACTCCAAGATCTATTAATAATAAAACTAATATTCGAGCTAAACTACTACTCTCTCCAATAATGATAATCAAACAACTTAAAAAAACAATTTATCGATAAAAATATATGTTAGAACTTTACTAGAACAATCATATATATTCTTACATGAATTTTATTAAAATAAAAGTAAAAAAAATAAATATAAACTATTTTTTTTATTTTCGTTAGATGAATATGTGAATTATTTGTATAACAACAGGGGTATATATATGTGAGTCATTTGTACAACATTAGGGATATACATGATTTGTTTTCATAACGAGAGACATATCAACTCTAAATAATAAAGTTGAGGGGTATATTAGATCTTTTTACCTATATTATACATACAATGTGTATATATCTTATACATTTAGTGTATATATATTGTATATAATGCATAAGTGATGTGAAACCGAACTGAGAATGCGATTAGGTCTTCTTATTAAGCTTCCTACAAAATTCAGAAAAAAAATCATGTCTAAAGTCATTTACTTGTATGATATACGTAAACCTTACTTCTACTTCTAAGGCAGATAAATTATTTTCAATAGACTCCTAACTTAAAGAAAAAAATCATCTGAAGCCGTTCAAAAAAAGTAAATGACAGAAGTATAGAAAATAACAGATAACGACAAAACTAACCTTTAGTAACAAGACGATATCTATAATAAAATAATATGATAATCGAAGTACAAATAACAAACAAATAATAACTATAAAAAACTATCAGAATAGTACTACCAACACTAGATAGGCTAAATATTTAAGTGTGTCATTACTAAATGAGTTAATAAAAAATGATGTATATATATATATATATATATATATATATATATATATATATATATATATATATTATCTAATTGGAATTATTAGTGTTATTTTAGGGATCTATTAATGCATGTTCAAGTTTGGAACATATTGGGATGGGTAATTATCTGATCACTACTAATTTTAGGAAGCCTAATCTCTTTTAATATTTTATTTTAGTGACTTACATAAATTTCACTAGTTTATAATTTAATTACTTAAATACATTTTACTTTACAATATTACGTATCTAATTACTAGATTTTGGTCCATCCGAATACAGCTAGAGATATGTATCTGAGATATACGAGATCAAATTTAGGTGTAATTTCTTTTAAATAAATTATCTGAGACATGTAGCATATCTCGCTCACCTCTCTCACATGTATTCTAGATACATGTGAATCACTCCATATACATATATACATATAAATGTATCTAACGTGTATTTAGTATGATTCGCCTGTATCTGGGATATATATGAATCTCGCTCACCTCTATCTCTAATTTTGTATATCTGATAGCAAAAATATATGTAAATAAATGCAAGATACATAGGAAACTCTTAATTAATGGATATGTTAAGTAATATTTTGAAAATATAAATAATAGTAGTATATATGATAATGAAATATGTCTAATTAGATATTAGTTTTTTTCTTTCTTTTATCTTCTCCCCCAAAGATACTACAAAAACCCTTTTAATCATTTCTTCATTATCCCATTTTAATAATCTATACAACAAAATGAGTTATAGTGTATAAATGTTTTATACATAGTTATACACTACATGTACACTATATATATATATATATATATATATATATATATATATATATATATATATATATATATATATGAGTTTTTCCCCTATAGATACAAAATTACCTGCTTTAGCTAGGTTTTAAGTTTTCAAAAGTACCTAGAGTGTTTTTTTACAAAACATCTACAAATCCAGTCAAAGCATATATTTTATATATAAGTTTTTACTTATATAGAATTCAATCAAAATATACCACTTACATATAAGTTGTATACAACTTTTGTTGTAAAGAAACACATCAAACTTGCATGCAATTATGCAAGTTTTATGTAATTGCGTCTGGTAGACACTAATATTAACGTGACACATAAATTTCGAAAGTGTCTACATGATTATTTTATAAGTTAAAGTGTTTAACTGATACAATAAAAACAAATTGAGATATCTAAAAGTGCATCCGTAAAATTGTAGTATTAAGTTATTAGTTAATGTCAAATTAAAATATCTATTATTCCAAAAGATATTATCTCAAATAAAATATTTTTATTTCAAAAAATAAAAAATAAAAAATTAAACTTCCAAAGGTACAACACCTTTTGCTCAAGGGTACTCCTTATCTACAATGGGGACCCCACTTGATCCCTCCACTTGTGGTATATATGTTATATGCCACCTATTCTCTATCCGTTAATTTGCACCAAATTAAACTTTTAAAAGTCATAAAATTAGAATATTATTATGATAGTATTTTAAGAAAGTTTATTCTAATAGTTTGTTGAAAATAATTTAAACATTACTACAATAATACAATAACAAAACTTGAAATCGTATCGGATATTGTCTAAGAATTATTTCAGTCGCGATAGGTGTTATCTAAGAATTATTTAAGTCGCGCAAAATATTTTTTCAAAATTAAATAACACCTATCTAGTTAACTAGCGAATATAAGAATCAACGAAGTTAAATAAAATTAATCTCTTTTCATTTATTAGAAGAATCAACAAAATTAAGAAAATTTACTTAAAAGTAAATAATTCTTATCTAATTAATAGAGGATACATAAATCAGCAAACTAAACCAAGGAAAATAAATAAAAGAACATATTACATATTTTGATTTGATAGAAAAATAAGAGATTGTCATTGTTGAAGAATGATTGTCATTGTTACTATTACTTGAGCTAAAACTTTGTTTGTGACATAAAAATAAATATTTTGCCAACAAAAACTAGAAGTTCATTTTATTTTATTTTTTTTGTGACACAATGCCATGGTTCAAGAATCTCATCAAAATCTCCAAAACAATTACAAAGCAATCATCATCTTACAAATCTATAACTCCATTAGCCTCACCTTTACTAACACAATTTCTACAATTCACTAAACACTATTCAACTAATCATCATGTTGTTGGTTTGGAAGCAACAAAGAGTGACCAAAAGCCAAGAATTGTTGTGTTAGGTTCTGGATGGGCAGGATGTAGGCTAATGAAAGACATTGATACAAATATTTATGATGTTGTGTGTGTGTCACCTAGGAATCATATGGTGTTCACTCCATTATTAGCATCTACTTGTGTTGGTACTCTTGAGTTTAGGTCTGTTGCTGAACCTATTGGAAGGATTCAACCTGCTGTTTCAACACAACCAACTTCTTATTTCTTTCTTGCTAATTGCAATGCCATTGATTTTGATAATCATATGGTATGTGCCTACTTTGCTCCCCCTTTTTTTTTTCTTTTTTCATAATCGTGGTGTTCATACCAGTTTGTGCACATTTAGTTTCTTTACCGTGTACCTATTACCTCCCACCAGCACATAGTAACTCTATCCATATGAGGACTCGTGATTTTTTTTATCCACTTTATTGACCACTACGATAAGTCCTTTGGTGCAATGACATTGATTTTGATAAACATGTGGTATATATGCCTAGTTTTCTCCTTTTATTGTTTATTCATAATCGTGATGTTCAGACCCTAGTTTCTGTACTGTATACCTATTACCTTCCATTAGCACAGTTATCGAGTAACTCTATTCAGATGAAGCCTCGTGATTTTATATCCACTTTATTGACCATTAGGACACGCCCTTTGGTGCAATGACATTGATTTTGATAAACATGTGGTGTTCCTAGTTTTCTCCTTTTATTGTTTATTCATAATCGTGATGTTCAGACCCTAGTTTCTGTACTGTATACCTATTGCCTTCCATTAGCACAGTTATCGAGTATCTCTATTCAGATGAAGTCTCGTGATTTTTTATCCACTTTACTGACCATTAGGACACGTCCTTTGGTGCAATGACATTGATTTTGATAAACATGTGGTTTTCCTAGTTTTCTCCTTCTTTTTTTTTTTTTTTTTTTTATAATCGTGATGTTCAGTCCAATTTGTGCACTTCTAGTTTCTTTACCGTCTATCTATTACCTCCCACCAACACAATTACCAAGTAACTCTATCCATATGAGGCCTCATGATTTTTTCATCTACTTTATTGATCACTAGCTAGGATACGTGGTGCAATGACATTGATTTTGATAAGCATGTGGTATGCATAGTTTGCTTCTTTTATTGTTTTTCCCCTTTTTTAAAAAATAATTATTGCATTCAAGTAAGCTACCTATTTCTACATGATACCTACTACTACTCTCATCAGTACAGTTGTCGAGTAACTCTATACATATGAGGCCTCATAGTTTCATTGACCACTAGGTCGTAACCTTGAATGCTATTGTTCTTTTGTCTTCTACATGCTATGTTGTCCTATAATTGTACACTTTTATGTTTCTTTAGCAACTTGTGTGGTACTTGTAGATACAATGCCAAACTGTGACAGAGGGAGTTGAAACCTTGGAGCCATGGAACTTTAATGTTTCATATGACAAGTTAGTCATTGCATCTGGAGCTCATGCTTTGACATTTGGAATTAAGGGTGTAAACGAGCACGCTACATTTCTTCGTGAAGTTCATCATGCTCAGGAAATACGGAGGAAACTACTTCTAAATCTCATGTTGTCTGATGTGCCTGGTATTTTTTGTTTTCGTTATAATGTTAAATTTCACGTATGGTCACTAAACTTCCCCTGTTATAACAGTAAACTCATACCAACTATACAAACTATGTGTGAAGTGCTTAAAAAAAAATACAAATGATCAGAACATACATATGCAAATTAGCCTCATGTGGCAAGTGATAATCGTGTCGTTTGTATGTTATGAGCAATGCACACATAGTTTTGTGACTTTACTGTTATATTGGATGATGAAGTTAAGTCATGATCGGGGACAACGTTGATTTCTTCTCACTTTTGGTTATGGATGAGGCAGGAGTTAGTGAGGAAGAAAAGCGTAGACTCTTACATTGCGTTGTAGTTGGAGGTGGTCCGACAGGAGTTGAGTTTAGTGGCGAACTTAGTGATTTTATCTTGAAGGATGTTCATCAAAGATATGCTCATGTCAAAGACTACATTCACGTCACGTTGATTGAGGCAAGCTTGTTTCAATTTCTATATTCATTGTGTCTGTAGCAGTGTTTTGAGTCTTGAAATAACATGTGTGTCCTTTAATTGACAGGCAAATGAGATATTATCCTCCTTTGATGATCGTTTACGTGTATATGCAACTAAACAGTTGACTAAGGTGAGATATATACTGATCGAATGTATATGTGATTCTCTGTTTGTTGTGCTATATATGTTTGAACTCTGAACTCAACATTGTACTGTTGGATTGTGTTGTGATTAATTTGTTCAGTTTTCAGTCAGGAGTTCGTCTTGTGCGAGGCCTTGTCCAAGATGTGCAACCAGAGAAGATAATTCTTAGCGATGGCACAAACGTCCCCTATGGTCTGTTAGTGTGGTCTACTGGTGTTGGCCCTTCACCTTTTGTTAACTCACTTGATATACCAAAAGCTAAAGGGAGGTAAGTACACGTTTTCTTAAGATTCATCGACCTTTGTTCACATCGTGAGGTTTAAAGAAAATCACGGTGACTCTAAGATAAGGGGCGAAGGATATTCATGATATGTGTTGTACTGATAACTCTCCATGAATTAATAGGATTGGAATTGATGAATGGTTACGCGTCCCATCGGTACAAGATGTATACTCAATTGGTGATTGCAGTGGTTTTCTTGAAAGTACAGGCAGACAAGTTCTTCCAGCTCTGGCCCAAGTAAGTATGAGTTGTGAATCAAAATTCATTTGCTTGATTATTTATACATTTAAAAACAATTGTTTGTAACACAAACATAAGGTTTGAGCCTAATGTCATGGACTTAGAGTCTCACTAAAGCTCCGTGCAACACTTGACAACTTACTCACTAATCTTTAGTCATGACACTAAGCTACTGAGTTCAATCGAACCTCACAACCACAATGTTGGTTCCTCCGCCCATGTGTGTGACACAAAATTTTAAGGTAAATAATGTGTTTAAATTGTCTTAGGATGTTTGTTGTGTTTGATGAGGTTGCAGAGAGGCAGGGAAAATATTTGGCAAGTTTGTTGAACAAGGTGGGTAAAGAAGGTGGAGGACATGCCAATTGTGCACAAGACATTAACTTGGGAGATCCATTTGTCTATAAACATTTGGGAAGCATGGCTACTATTGGAAGATACAAGGCCCTTGTGGACCTTAGAGAGAGCAAGGTTTTTCTCTTTCTTTTTTTACATCTATATTCCTTTTCTTTATTATTGTGGTGTCTAGTTTGAACGTACTTTACATAAATTTCAAGTTATTTGTTATTGATATCTCCTACCAACATAAATATCGAGTAATTATATCGACCAAGAGCTTAGACACAATAGAATGCATGCATCACTTCAGTATTTTTTTTTGTCTCTGGTGAATTTTGAACCCTAACTTTTCATGTTTTTTAAGCGCATTTTGTACCTTAATTGTAAATCTATTTAACGTTCTTTTTTTTAAAAGAAATGTGTTCATTAATTATCCGATAAAATTAACTTGTGTTTGCAGGAAGCAAAAGGTGTATCTCTAGCAGGATTCACAAGTTTTTTTGTTTGGCGTTCAGCATATTTAACTCGTGTAGTGAGTTGGAGGAACAAATTTTATGTTCTAATTAATTGGTTGACAACTTTAGTATTTGGTCGTGATATAAGTAGGATATAGACCAAAAAACACCGTCTTGTGACGGATTTTATGCAAGCAGTGTCACTTTATTATCACGATTCAAATTTGGACTTGTAGAGATCACGGGGATGTATTTCACGTCCAGAAATGTATTTTATTTTCGTATTGTCTTCATATGATGTCGGCGTATTTGTATATATATACACTTTAATATTTTCTTTAAAAAATATTTACATATTTATCTAGTGAATTCATGTCCTTAACATTGTTGTCGTTGTTATTGTTGCGGTTGTTTTCTCGTTAATTTAGTTTATGTTATGGGGTGTCAAAAAAATATGAAAAATTAGTCGAACTAATCAAATCTAACTGGATCGAACCGATTTATAATTATTTTTTCGATAAAACTGTGGACTTTTATTTTATCTAGTGAATTCATGTCTTTTACATTACAATCGTTGTTATTAAAGTGATGTATCTAAGAGTAGGGACTTTTTTCAAACGGTAGAAAATTTTAGAGGATATGGTAATATTTGAATACTATTTTTTTTGAGGAAAATTGTATGAAATAACAAATTATTAGTTCAAATTAAACACTATAGCCACAATTTATTTTATTTGTAATTCGCATCAAATACTCCATTCTTTTGTCGTCTGATTCGGTATATAATTAGTCATTTTTGGTATACAGATAGTCATTTTATATATTTCGGTATAAAATGTATAAGATGCGTTTATGTTTGTATAAAAGCGAGAAAAAAGTGTATATACTAATACAAATAAAAATACATATACATTCGTCATATACACTTATAATTATACAAATACAGATTTTATTATACAATGAATTTATACAAAACTGAACAATTTGTATAAAATTGGACGTATCTAGCGAATTATAAAAATCAAAAACTCCACAGCAAACATAAATTTTGTTGTGGAGCTCAATTATGCAAACTATAGTTATAACATATACGAATATGATTTTTATGTTTGTTATTATATGTGAAAGTTGCTCATTTTTTTCCGAATAACTAAGGGCCAGACCAACATAACCTTTTGGGCCTAAGTCTGAAATTTAGCTGGTCTGAATTCAGGGCCCAAAATACGTTAAAAAGGGCACAGAACAAATAGTTAGCCATTTTCATCTTCTTCTTCTTCTTCTTCTTCATCGAGCTTCTGCAATTCATCACCATTTTCAACAGAAAAAATGAATGGCAAGTCTGGGATTTTTGTTCGGAAAAGGAAGAAAGTTTTTCCTCAACGAGATATGGAAAGTAAAGTAACTATTGGAACTTCTCATAGAAGAAAACCAGAACGTAAAATGGATTCGGAGACGCAAGAAAAGTTTTCTAATTCTAGAAAAAATACTGTACATGGAGAACGTAGAAAGCTCAAAAATACTGAGGGAAAAGTGAAATGCGTTAAAATGGGAGAAGAAAATGTTACGGTGAGAAAACAGAGTGGGAGCAAGCAAAAAACTGAATTATTTTCGAGGAAGAAGGTTCAGGACAAGAAGAATTTGGGATTAACTGAAGAAAGGCCTAAGAAGAAGAAAAAGCGAGGTATTCGATTAGATCGTCATGATACCTCCAATAAGAGGCTTGATGATGGAGTAACAAGTATAGGTAAGTCTCAAAAATCATCTAAGCTCAATTGCATTGATTAGTAGTATCTATTTTCAGCTATTGTGTTGTTTGTTGTACTACTTGTTCTCTTCTTAATAGATATACTTAGATTTTTGATATGCTTTGGCTAAGCGGAGGGTCTATCAGAAATAACCTCTCTATATTCATAAAGGTAGAGGGCTATGGCTACATACACATCACACTTCCTAGACTACTAGTAGTGGGATTATACTTGGTTTGTTGTTGTTGTGTAAAGTTCAAATCTTTTGCTTGGATTATTACCAATTCTTTCTTTGATTATCTGAAAGATTAAGAACGGGGCTTGTACTAGTTTGGAAGTTAAAGACCACTCTTTACGTGCTATAATGAATAATCTGTGGCGTTTTCTTTCATCAGTGATCAACATAGCACTATTTAAACAACTGCTACTAGTATGCATTAATCCTAAGCAAGTTGGTTTTGCTATATGAGTTCTCTCTATCCATGATGCTCCATTTAATCATGTTTAAGTTTAATATTATTCATTATGAATCGGCTAGTATTATGCTGTGTGCCAACCTATTGCAAATTCTCCTCCTTTTTATTTGGTCTAAGACGGTGGATGTGAGCCAGCTCACACAGTTCTATATCTTTTATTGATGTGTGACTTTATATTGTAAATTGATTTTATAGAAGGCCTTATAGCTAAGTTGCTCGGTCTCGGTATGGGTTTCTGATATGGGTGGTATGTAGAGATCTGATCCTTCATGATCTAATTTTAAGATACAGATACAGATTTGACAATTCGGTTACAGAAAATTTCAATATCTAAAATTAGAGTTATATGTCTAAATTATGATATACATTATGTGGAAAACTTACAAGGTGTTATGATTATAAAATATTGATCAAGAGGTGAACCTTGAAAGGAGGTGATATAAAGAAAAGGACCTGACATAGAAATTTCTATGTATAAGGTACTCCATTTTCTTCAGTTTCACCTTAGTTTTGTTTTGATTAAAAAATCATTGAATTTGTCCAAAGATTCTCTGTTGATTTTGGTCAATGTACCCAAAATCGGTTGACCAAATCCAGTATGGATCCACACCCACAACTGTGTCGTTGCAACATGGTTGTGGCGCTGTAAGTGAAGAGTTCAAGCAACTTAGCTTTCTAGTATAAAGTTTTGTTCAAGGAATTACATTACATGGTCCATCCATTTCTATTCATGTGTCTTGATTTCCTAAACACATTTCCTGTTTAGTCTATAAAAAAAACTTAAGTGTTTAATTCCAACATTCCCATTCACCCTTAATAACTCTCTTGTAGAAATGACATGTTTAAGGCAACAAGATACAAAAGTTGTTTTCATACTTATAGTTTAAACCCCAAGATTCAAAAGTTGTTTTCCTACTTATAGTTTAAACCCCAAGATTCAAAAGTCTTATTTAATTTTTAAAATTATGTGCCTAGTCAAATACTCAAATTAAGCATATTAAATGAAACGGATGGAGTACTTTTTATTTAACAAATAAATTGGCAGGTCTGTAAGAATATGGCCTGTGATTCTTTGAATACTTGCTTTTTTGATAAGTGGTAGAGGATTTACTTATTGTCCTGGAGCAATTGTGTTCCAAAGAGATGAACTATTTTTGCTTTTAACGGGCGTTCCTAGTGTTCGTGTTTATGCAATCATTTATCCGTGCTATTTTCATGTCATGTAATCTACTTAATCATCTGTGGTTAAGTAGATTAAGACTTTTCCTCTGAACTCATTTCCATTGCTTTCAGATAACAATAAGGAAAAGCAAGAAGATTCAGCAAAAACGAAAAATGTTGAACTGTCGAAGAATGCACAATTTCGTGCGATATGCCCCAGTCCATCTATTCTTTCTTTTGTGGAAGACAACGTAATCACTTTGACTAGGATTTGTTTGTTTGATTGCCAATATTAGTGCAGACATCTCAGTGTTCAGTATTTTTGTCTAAAGTCTTAATTCCTCGAATTTGTATTGCAGTTGTTGGGTCGTAGACGTGATATTCAGATAAAGAGGGCAGGCTATAACATTGAACTCTCTGCTCCTTTAGATAACATTCCTTTCTCAACAAGCTCAGAAAGGGAGCGGATTGAAGAACCGGTACAATAATTTACATTTTAATTGATATCTAAACCTTGGCATGTCTTTAGGTCGATGTTTCATCATAGTATGAAGCCACATATGATGGCCATATTCTTTTTTCAGTATACTGTACTTAATTATAACTTACTCTTTCTATAGGTGTTCAGGAATAGGTTGGAATTTTTCGCTGCAGCTAAGGTTTCCTCGTCCTTTCCCCCTGCAGACCTTCCAGAGATTGCATTTGCAGGTTTACTGATCGGTCCCTTCTCTTTTTTAAGTTCCTTTATGCTTGGCATGAATGCTTGATTTTCCTTTTCTCCTCCTTTTATGGCTTTCTAATGAGCTTTTGTTTTGTAAGAAATGACATCAGCATCTCTTCATCAAAAAAATAATATCACCATCTTCTTATCGACTATGGATGCTTGTGTCAGGATAGGCTGCCTATATTACGCCCCTTGGAGTACGGTCCTTACTGGGCCTGCATGAATGATGCAACGGGCTACCCCTTTCTTTTCTTTTTTTGACATTCAATTTACGTTAAATATTCTTCCTCTTGAAAGCTGCAGTCATGAGCTTGTTACTGGAAAGCACACCATTTAATGAGTGATATCCTTATAATGTATGTTCCACAGAGTTAACTGTCAAAGCTTACACATTTGGGAGTCTTGACGTAAAACTGTCATTATGATACATCTTGATGTGTTGGTTTACGAAACATTTCTGTAATTAAAATACAAAAATTCACAACAGTTTCTGCTATCCTAGTTATCTGATGTTTGATTCTCATCTTTTCCCCTTTGATGTCACATTCTTTTTGGAGGACTGGTTTGTTATACAAGCTTTTGGTGTGCTAGAATCAATTGATTACAAGTTAAACATAAAGAATTCAAGTGATTGGGAATTAGGAAACTGCTTTTATGATATTTGTTCCTTGGAATAGGAAGGTCAAACGTGGGAAAGTCATCTTTACTAAATGCGTTGACCAGGCAATGGGGTGTTGTACGGACATCAGATAAGCCTGGCCTCACTCAGGTGACACTTGTTTCCTGAACAGAAGTTGGTTTCCTGCTATACATGTAAGATAACAATATGCACATCTGCAGACTATAAACTTCTTCACGCTTGGTTCAAAAATGTGCATGGTTGATTTGCCGGGATATGGTTTTGCTTATGCAAAAGAAGAAGTGAAAGAAGCTTGGGAGGATCTTGTGAGTAGGCGATTAGTTTGACCTTTCGGGGCTTTACTCGTGTTACTTCTTGCATTTGTTGGTACTAACAAAATGTTCAGGTTTCTTTGTATTAGTTTTGAACATGTGCCCTCTTTGAATGCTCCAATTTGCAGGTGAAAGAGTATGTTTCTACACGTATTGGTCTAAAGAGAGTCTGCCTTTTGATTGATACAAAGTGGGGCATGAAACAAACGGATCATGAGCTTGTTGATTTAATGGAGAGGTACAAAGAAATTACTTTCCTACCTATTAAAAGATAAAAAGGTCATCTGTCCAATATTGGAGTTAGCTAGATAGAATTGTCGCCTATTCTCTGGCCTATATAGTACATTTCGTCATCACATGCCTATGTAAGTGTTGATTGTGTTAAATAATTAGCATTATTTTAGGAGACTTTATTTTCCTAGAGTAAGAAATAGAATGTTATCTTTCAAAATTTGTCTTTTCTCAATTAGTTATAGTATATATTATACACCCCCTTCTCACAGGATGGAAAGATATTTAAAAAATTCAAGAAAACTCTTTCTTCTTTGCGTAGTTGTTAGCTTGCTGCTGATTTGAGGTTATAATGTTCTGTCGTAATGTACAGAGCTCAAACGAAATACCAGATCATTTTAACCAAGACAGACACGGTTTTCCCAATAGATGTGGCACGACGAGCCATGCAAATTGAAGAGGTGAACTTAGAAAAATGTCATGTCCCTTTAATCTAAATTCTAACCTATTTCAAGTATCCCCATAACTTGATCATTGTACATGCACTATCTTGCAGAAACTCAAGGCAAACAAGTCTGTTGTTCAGCCTGCGGTAAGAAGTGCACATCTTTTAGCTTTAGTTTAAGTTTTGGTGTATTTTTGGTTACAAAAATGATACCTTTTGTTTTTGGCTTTTATTCAGGTGATGGTAAGCTCAAAATCTGGAGCTGGTATCCGAAGTTTAAGAACAGTGCTTTCCAAGATTGCTCGGTTTGTGAAACCATAAATGGTAATCCTCTGCCTTTATGTTTTCAGTGATACAGTCTAGAATTTTTTAGTGTTGTTTGATTTCGATTTGGTTTTAATATGCTTCAATCTTCTAAGTTGGCTTGTTTTATTAATAGGAGAGGGACGTTTCATGCTTATTACTATGTAGTTTAGTCACTAGTTGCAATATGGAGGGTGTTTCGTTTCATGAGTTTTGACTGATCTATGCGTTTGAATGTAGTGTTTCCGCACATTTTTTCTGTGTTATATTTGTTGTATAGCTATGCAAATCCATTGACATTGTTGAAGTCTGGATTGGATGAACTTGGTTGTCTTTTATTTTAAGGGTTTTCCATCTGGTGTCTGGTTACTTGCTTTGGAGCTCGATTAATCTGGATTCTCGCTGCGTAGAGCTCATTCGGGGGAAGCGTTTCCTACCAATGACTTTTTTCATACCCAGGACTCGAAACGGAAACCTCAAGTGATGAGAGGAACCATCCGCTGCACTGCATCCTTATTCCTTGGTGATTGATGGTTGATGAAATTGGTTGTTATTGAATATTTTGAAGTACTCCAAAAATGTCAAATCTTGTGTATTTATTAAAAAAAAAAGGTAACTTTCACATATAGCAAACATAAAATTCATATTTGTATGCTATAGCAACGTTTGCATAATTACGCTTCATAGCAAACATATATATGTATAATTCGCTATACATATACAATTGAAGCGAATTGTATAAAACAAGAAAGAGAGAGAATTGGGCAAAGAATTGTAGAAGTGTATAAAACGAAGTATATAAAACAAATTGTATAAGTATAAGTGTATAGGACGATTATATACAATTTGAATTTGTATAAAACAAGAAAGGGAGAAAGGCAAAAGAGACTTGGGCAGGAAATATAAAATTAAATCGAATTGTATAAAACGAGAAAGAGAGAAATTATATATAATTTGAATTTGTATAAAACGAGAAAGAGAGAAAGACAAAAGAGACTTGAGCAGGAAAGTACATGTATAAGATGGAGATATATGTTTTTGCATGTTTATATATAATTTTTTCTCGCTTTAGACAATTGAAAACACAATTTTATTGTATGAAGCGAGACATGCGAGCGAAAGAAGCGATCGAGAGAGGGAGAGTGGGGAGCGAGAAAATGAAGGAGAGAAAGACTGACAAACAGTTTGTTATGAGACACAAATAAATCAAATGGTAGCTACTAAATCAAATGGTAGTTTGTCATTTTATACAATTATCTCTAAAAAAAAGGTTATTCAAAATTTGTATGGTTTACCTTCTTCATTTATAAGGTTTGTGTATATTTTATCTTCTTTGGACCTCACTTATATAATTATGCTAATTATATTATTATTATCTAGCTTACATATGTCAATTAGAAAGAGAGAGTACAATCTTTTTATAAAGTTGATTATAAACGTTCAATCTTGTTGAAACAATCCTGTTTAAGAATAAAAATAGAAAAATATATAGTGATTAGGATATCAATTCCATTTATTTGATTAGGTAATTTATTTATTTTATTTGTTCACTATTTTTAGGATTCATTAACCTTTACTTGTGCCTTTTAACTTATCAAGAAAAAATAATTGTTTTCTTTATAGTTTAATCTTAATATTTTTTATTTATTTTCAAGACTTAATAGTAAAGATCAATTAATAAGAATAATATGATAAAAATAATTCTTTTGGAAAAATCCTTTTGATCAGAATATTTACTAGAACTTTTACCTATATTAATTTTACTTTTTTTTGGGGAAAATGCACAAGTACCCCCTCAACCTATGTCCGAAATCTCAGACACACTTATACTATACTAAGGTTCTATTACCCCTGAACTTATTTTATAAGTAATTTTTTACCTCTTTTTGGCCTACGTGGTATTAGCTCTAATACCATGGGATTATTCTAGGTAAAGACCAAAATATCCTCTCAAATCCTTTTAAAATTTTATTTATTTTATATTTATATTTATATTAATATATTTATTTAAATAAATTAGCTTACAAATTTTATTATTTAGATATAACTTTTTGTTTCTAAAATATGAGTTATTTAATCTATTTATTATTAATATAAAATATTATAATCCGACTAATATGCTAATGTTGATGTATGAATTTAAGAACAATTCATAAGTTAAATATTGCCTCTTAACGAAAGTCCATGAAATATTACACAAATAATCTAAAACAAGAGCATATGTGTGTGTGTGTGTACACACACACACACCTCGAGTATAAAAATAATTTAATTTATTTTGCTATATTTATTTTGTATTTTTTTTATGATAAAGAGTTTTTTTAAAATTTATTGATAAAAATTTATTGATACAAAAAAAAAGTTCGATAAATTTTCTCTATAAATCATTATAGTTGTGTGACCTTTTGAAATATTAACTCCAATTTATTAAGATAAAAATTACTTACTCTCAAATAATTTAAGTGAGAAAATAGTGAAAATGACAATAAAATTTTTATTCTCCTAGCTAGTTAAAAATGTTATAAAAAATAATATTCTCCGTTAATTATCTATCTTGATTCAATTACATAAAATAGAAAATTTCATATAACTCTAGGTATAATTGAAAAGAATATTTTGTGTAACCATTTAAACCACACATAAAATTAGATAAAAACAAGGGACAATTACCAAACAGTTGATAAAAATAATTCATGCATTAGTAACCCCTGCATTAGTAACCCCTGCATTACTAATTCCTATATTATTGATCTTCGTACAAAACGGCCCCTTAAAAGTGATCTTACAACAACATTGAACTAGTATTGTACTATTGTTGAAGTCCCACCAACCATAAAAATAAATAAAGACTATTTTCTTACACATTAATGACATTTACTTTCATTTGCCCCATCAATCATTTATTCAAAAATTATTTCCAAATTTATTATAAATATTATTTATGTGACATTTACTTTCATTTGCCCCATGCAAAAGACGTCTTTCTGTGATTTTGTTTCACTTTCTCCGATCTCGTTTCAGCTTCGTCTCAAATTATTTATTGTAACTTTTAAAATAATTATTTTTGTTATTTTTTTATTTCTTTTTCTTTGTTTATTTTCAAACTTTGCATGTTATTTAAGAAAGAATTATTTGTTGGTGGATTGTTTTAGATTCTAAAAAATACTTAAATATAAGTAATTAATATTAATGTTAAAATAAAAAAGAATAATATTTCTTTTCCCTAGGGTTTGGATTATATTAAAAAACATGATATTAGTCATTGAAATCATGGAAAGATTACAGATGATGTTATGGAAGTGTGAGGAGTAGTGTATTTAATTTGTGTGATGTAATGGACATGTATATATTGTGTTTCATAATATACTCCTTCGGATGTCTATAGATGACGTGTCTCGTTAAAATATTATTATAAAAATTTCAATGATGAAAAAAGATAATAAATTTAATAATATGCATTACTTGTTGACTCATTAGAAATCTTGCTAGAAAAACTCAGTGAAACAGAATCCCAACTTAATAAAAAGTGTATAATATGTATTATACTCCCCTGATTCAATTTCGTATAAATATTATTCTAAAATGTGCAAGAAAATATTTTTTCTTCAATTCTTCTAGTTAAATAAGATTAAAGAGAATGTAATAATAAGTTTTTACAAAATATATATACTTTTATTATAAACAAATTTTTTTCTATAAAAAATTAACACATAAATTTAATCCTAATCAATAATGGAAAAATTAGCAAACTAGTCATGATCTCTAACTTAATTAGTAAAAACATCTACACTTTAAAATAATTATTGAAAATATCAAAATGTCAATATTTAGAAAGTAATTTTTGTATTAAAATTTTATTTCTCAAAACAGTCTAACTTTCAATGAAATTCTACATCCATTACTCATTTACACTTTTTTAATACCATTAAATTTATTATTCATCTTTCACTTTTCAATTTTTTTTCTGTTTCATTAACTTTTCAGTTTTTACTAAAGAAAGAATAGCGTGTGTGCATTGCAAATAGTGAAATACATCTATTTTCACGGAATTATTCTTTATTGAGTACTCCACAATTTTAGATTCAACTTTTATTTGAATATTTTCGTAGTGATAATATTCAAAGTTATCTTTCAAATTTTTTATTTATAGAGTTGGAGACATTATTTATTGGCAACATCGAACAATTAAAGAGTCAATCTATTCCCTTTAAGCCCAAGCAAAATTTGACACATTCGAACTCTATCTCTAAATTTAAGGCACGGAAAATAAAAAGAAGATTTGTATGAATAAAATTAAAGTTATTGAAACTAGCATAATAAAAGATCAATCGGTCAAAATAAGCATGAGCAGTTACGATATTGTAAGTTTTTTCTGCTAATTGGAGACGGTGATTATGAACATTTATTTAATGATTACCAAGATATGAAAAAACAATACGACATAATCCTTTTCAATTTCAATAAGAAGAATTAAACCTATAGATAATTTTATTTTCAATTTTCTTAGCTTTTACGCGTGAAAACAAAAAAATCTAATATAAAATCTAAAGAAAGTGTAATTAACCTCAAATCCAGCAATAACTAATTGAAATTCAAAATTATGGTTTCACGTTAGCACATAAGGTGCAAAGACATAGAAAAATAAGTTTAATGGAATAATAGAAATTTCGTAAAGAAAAAATGTGTTCTTAAAATTTTTATCATAGTTCAATGGAATGGTTATGTATTTTCTTTATAATAAATATGGATGTGTTAGGAGTATATTATAATAAATATTATTTCATCTATTTCAATTTGCTTATCTTGTTTTTTTTTATCATTCCATTTAAAAAAATGTTTTTTTCCTCCTTTGACAATAGTTTAGTTTCAATTTCTGTAAAATTATATGACATTTTAATTTATTTTATATACTCCCTCCGTTTCAAAATAAGTGAATTCTTAAAATTAAAAAAAAAATAAAACTTCAAATCACGCAAATTGCTCAAAGTTTAAGAGAGTTGTTTGAACTTTTTTCTATTTTTGCCCCTCATTTACATAGGAATCTTGTATGTGATAATTTTAATAGAGTTAATTGCTCATATATATATAATTTTATTTTGACTTGTTTATATTTTAAAGATCAGTTTCAAAATATTTAAAAGAATAAAAGTGAAAAATAATAATTTTTTTTCTTAATAAATATGCATTGACTAGACAATTTAATTATTTTAAAATAGAGGAAATAATATACAAAAGTATAAATACTCATATACCAACAATTTTTACATCAATGTTTTGCATGATTAGATGGTGAATTAAATGACTTAAAAATGTAAAAACAAGGCCTAAGAAATTGCGACAAAATCATAGCAAGAGTCAGTATCACATAAATAATTTATTTATGATAAATTTGGAAATAATTTCTGAATAAATGATTAATGGGGCAAATGATATTAAATGTCATTAATATGTAAAGAAAAACAGTCTCAAATATTTATAGTTTGTGGGGACTTTAAGTACACCAAGTTGGAAATTAAAAAAGGTATACCCTCTTTTATATTTACTATATTTTCTTTTGTCTTTATTTTTTGTTATTGATTATTTCTAATTACTTATTTATTTTGAAAGATAAAAAGAAATTTTATTATATCCTCGATTAATTATTTTTAAAAAGATATATTTTTTAAAAAAAATTATTTTTAATTTGTCTATATTTTTAATTAATAGATGTGTCAATTTAAAAGTGGATAAGTAATTGGGGACAGATGAAATACTTATTTATGATATTTTAAAAAAAATTGTTCTTTTAAATTATTTATTAATTTATAAAATTAAAAGAGAATTAATTTTTTAAAAAATTATATATCACTTTTTTGAATTTTATTTTCTTTAAAGAAAAAAGATTTTTAAAGAGGACTATAAAGGCATGTAAAGGAAAAAAGACAATTAATATGAGACGAAAGATATATTGGAGTTGTGAAGTCTCCTTTAAATGTCTTTGCCAGAAAGATAGGTACATGAATTTAAATAGGTACTTCCAATATTTATTTATATACAGGAGCATATTATTTTAGCAATTCAACCATATAGGTATGTGCAAGTCTGTATTTTGGGATCCACATTATATGTAATAATAATAATAATATATTTAGCGTAGTTTTACATGTTCGGTTTTGGGAGGATGGAATGTAATTAATCTTATTCTTACTTTAGAGATGAGGTAGAAATACAATATTTTATAAACCTTCGATCATGATAAAAATAGTCTAAAAAAAGAGATAATGAAAAAATACAGTAGACAATAGATAATAGATAGTAACAAATAACAATTAGGAATACAATAATACCACGACAAAATAATCGTGTGAATAAATTAAACTAGATGATAAATAGTGATAAAAATTGATGAACAAGAGAGTAGTCATACGACTACAAGTAAGGGCAACAAAAAAGCATTTCTACTTGCTAGTTGGGATGCTCCTACTCACTAACTTTCTACCTTAATTTGTGCCCTCAGTAAATTGTAACTGCATATTATTATGTTTAATAACCTCTGCGCAATACTTTTTTGATTTGCAACTATCTCTCTTGAATCCATCCAAAATTAACCGCTCACACCCTGCTTTGGGGCATTCGTGCATCCCCTTATCACATGCATGCCCAAATCATCTCAACCTTTCTTCTCGCATCTTGTCTTCCATCAAAGTCACGCCAACATTGTCTCAGATACCTCATTTTTAATTTTATCTCTTCAAGTATATCCACGCATCCATCATAATATCTTCATCTTTGTCACTTTCATCTTCTGAATGCGAGAGTTCTTAAATAGCCAACAGTCCTTCCCATACAACATAGTTGGTTTAACTCACTGTGTAGAATTTGTCTTTGAGTCTAAATGATGCATTCTTATCGCAAAAGACTCCGAATACAAGCCTCAATTTCATCCAACATACATCAATCCGGTGGCTGAAATCCTCGTCAATCTCTCCATTTTTTTTGGATAATCGGTCTAACATTTTTTAAATTACATCTTTTGGATGACATGTGTATTAAGCCGTACTTCCACATCAGCCTCATATGTCACATCACAAAACTTGCACTCCAAGTATTCAGTCTCAATCCTGCTCAATCGAAACTCATTATACTCTAAGGCTTGTCTTCAAACCTCTTACTTCGCGTTAACTCTATTGTGAATCTCGTCTAATTAGAACTATATCATCGACAAATAACATATACCATAACATTTCACCTTGATTATGTTGTGTCAATACATCCATCGCCAAGGTAAATAAAAATAGGATAAAAGTCGAACCCTGACGCAACCCTATCAACACAGAGAAGTGTTTCAAGTTTTCACTTGCTACTTGTACTCGGTTCTTAGCTCCATCAAACATGTCCTTTATCAATCTAATGCATGCACAATATATATTTCTAGCCTCCAAGCACCTTCATAATAACTTTGTTGTAAGTTTTTTGTAAGTCGATAAGCATCATATGTGTAAGTCTTTCTTTCTCTCCCTATACTTCTACACCATTTTCTTATAAGATGAATGACTTTTATAATCAAGCTTCCTGATATAAATTTAAACTAATTTTCGAAGATACTCACAACTTTCCCCACTCATATTTACCACATTCTCTCATATCTTTATATTGTGTCTTAGCAACTTGATGCCTCTATAGTTATTTCAAGTCTGAGCAAAACAAAACTCTTACTCACAAAGGATGATACCAAGCAATTACAAAGTTAAATGAACTCTTCAAATTAATTGAAAATTATCGATATTGATTTTGGTGCAACATTTATTTTTAATTATCACCAAGAAAGGAATCACATTATTGAAAAATTTGAGAAAAAAAGGGAACAAATAGAGAGTCCCATATCGAAATACAAACAGTAAAAGTTCAAACTACTTGTTGTGTATAAAATAGCATCTCCCAATTTAGAACAAAATCACGCAGCCACGCAGTGACCACACAGCGAACTATTCATTCGCCTTTTACTAAAGAATACCGTGTGTGCGCTGCAATTAGTGGCATACGCCTATTTCTGGAGGAGTTGCTCTTTATTGAGTTACTCCTACAATTCTAGTTTTAAACTTTTAATTGAAGTGTTTTGTGTTTCCACTTAATTTATCACTAACTTCTCTATTATCAAAAATACACTTCGATTAATATCTTATGGTGCGTGATGTACACACTTTTTTTTATATGTATATGGTAATAGTTTTGATAGAAAGTTAAAGCATCTAATAATTATATATATAGTATCTAATAATTATATATATGAAATTCGCAAAAATAATATGAAAAGTCAAGGTAAAAGGATAAATATACTTTTCAAATTATCGTAAATGGTATATAGATTTCCTTCGACATATTTTTGGGATATTGATGTCCTTGCAGTTCAAAAATTAGAATGTATATACCCTTTAACACAAACGGTTATACACGTGTCATAATCTTATCCACCGATTTAATATCGGATTGACGAATAAGATTACGCCACATGTCCCTATTTAGTCTTTTATGCTAGAGTGAGTGTCATATATATATATATATGCTCTAGTTTTCAGACAACTGGGGCATTAATGTCCCAATAGTATTATAACAGATGGTATCTGCATACTATTTACAATAATTAGGGGGTATATTTGTTATTTTTTCCTAAATTAATTCAACAGTTCCTCTTATTTTTTAATGTTATGTTTGTAATTCTTGTTTCTAACTATTATTAAGTTCCTAGCTAGCTTCTGAGAACAATAACATAAATACAAATTTACATTTTTTTTTTTACTATTGTTTGGAATTTGGAAGTTACTTTTTAGTGAGAATCTATAATTGTGATTTATGGGGACTCCAATTCCAGCAAGTAAAAAAAATAAAATTAAATGTCATAATAATGTTTCACCAAATATTGTTGTAAAATTACATTTAAATGCCTTTGTCAGAAGTTAGGTAATGAATTTTGCAATATTTAATTTTTGAATCTACATTACCATGTGCCCTTTTAAATAAATTTTCCTAAGAATTTAACTTCACTTTGAAATTGAGTACATAATTTTAATGATATTCGAGTGTATTATTATTATTTTTTCAACATCTAGTGATGTGCAAATTATTAATAATTCAACTATAGCTATGCAAGTTGGGAAAAGATTTTTATTTTCAAATGAGATAAAGTATTAAAAATTATTCACTTTTTTTAAAAACACACCTCACGTGGGGCGTGTAATGTAGTCTCTCTTTTATATGAAAAAAATATTGATACATGACATTTTACATAGATAAATTATTTTATCTAAATAAAAATGAAATGATTAAAAATTAAAGATTGCTATCCATATAGAAAATTAAATTATTTTTCTTATCTCACTCCACCTCCTCCACTATCCCCCCCTCCTCCGCGACAATCCCATCTTTTTTTAAAAAAAAAAATCATTTATAAAATATTTTTAAAATTTTCATATTTCATCCTCCCCTCTCCTCCCCCCCCCCCCCTCCCAAGAGAAATTGATATTATTTATTATTTTATTCAAAAAAATATATCCCCATCATATTTAATTTTCCACTCCTATTATTTTTTTTACATTTTTCTTATTTTGTGTTAGATATGCATGTACATATATTTTTAGAAATTTTTTTTTACTAGTGTAACAAATATAACATAAACAACTAAAAAATACAAAAAGTTTTGTGGCGGCAAGTAAAAAATATTTTGGATATGTATATCTAAACACTGGAAAAAAAATTGAAAGTGGAGGGTTAAGTGGATGGATAGAATTATATTTTTTTAAAATAAAATAATATCTAAATTAGTATTTGATGAGGGATGAGATGAAGTAAAAACTGAAATACATTTATAAAAGAAATTTAAACAAAATAAAAAAACATTAAAAATGGTGTGGGGTAAAAAAAATATTTTACATTTTATTTTATAAAGAAAATATTATTTTTTTATAATAGTTTTTTATTTTTTATTTTTTATTTTAACTAATACTAATGATTTATATATTTATTGTCAAGGTTAAATATTTTGTCCATGTGGAGTGTGATGTGGAAACTCTTTAAAATAAAAGAGAGAGCGTATGACACATACCATGATGAGAGTGGTATAAAAGAGAGAGGTGTATTTCTCAACCTAAAAAACGATAGTTTAGTTATGAAACTCAAACTTTTAATAATTTAGGTATAATAATAAAAAAAAAAAAGGGATAGTTTAAGTGTGTTTTTGACACTCATCTTTTTTCAAAGTCATATACATTTGAACCGTTAAAGTAATAATTATTTTTTATAATAATTTTTTTAGAAATAATTTTCATTTCATGTAATACTTATATTATTTTATAACTTTAAAGTAACAGTAAAATTTGTATATATGTTATTATTTTCAAAGGCAACTTTATGAGATTACATGTACTGTTATTGTTGTAATATAATGTTTTTTCTACAGAAAAAAAATAGAAATATCCTTAAAGAAAATTCACTTATTTTTTATAATGAATATGTTATGTTTAAAAAAATAATCTTATAACATAATTAATAACAATCAACAAAAATAAAATATCAATACAAACAAGACAATATATTAATTGTGTACTCGAACTTGTCACTGATTCAGTTAAAATTAAAATTATTGAGCATATACAAATTGTTCTATTTTTTTCAATTTTATCACTCAAATTAGAACTCAAACTTTTCTGAAGATATAGTAAGAAATGTTAGTTGAAATTAATAAATTGATGAGTAATTTTTTAAAATATGAAAGTTCGGGATGAAAATGTTATGTTTAAAAAATAATCTTATAACATAATTAATAACAATCAACAAAAAATAAAATATTAATATAGACAAGATAATATATTAATTGCGTACTCGAACTTGTCACTGATTTAGTTATAATTAAAATTATTGAGCATATACAAATTGTTCTATTTTTTTCAATTTTATCACTCAAACTAGAACTCAAACTTTTCTAAAGATATAGTAAGAAATGTTAGTTGAAATTAATAAATTGATGAGTAATTTTTTTTATAAAATATGAAAGTTCGGGGTGATTTTTTCAAAATTCTCAAATATTAGACCTCGATCCAAATACTAATTTTTTTTCTAGCATTTATGGCAGGCATATTTGAACCTACGCACATAGTATAAGGGCATATTTGGTTCCTAATTACAATTATAAAATAATTTCATTAATCACATTCTGAAACATTTTAAAGCAATTTAACATGTTATTTTGTAAAATCCAAAATTTTAAATTTTTTAGGAAAAGAAACAATAATCATGATATCACAAAATAAGAAAATTCACTACATTACTTCAAATCACCACATATATAATAATACAGTATCAAATTTATTAATCTTAAATCTAAATTTGTAACAACATTTTTTGACTTAAAATTATAGAACTTTTTTTCATTTATTTGCGTGTATCACACCTAATAAACTTTGTCTGACCGTCATAATTTGACTTAAAAAAAAACTTTGATTATTTAAAATAATTTGATTGAAATATGTAATCAAGAATTTAAAATAATTTGATTGAAATATGGAATCACATTCTTGACTTTCTTTTATTGCCCTTTGAAAAAAAAAAAAAGCACAATCATATTCTTAATCAAAATAAACGTTTTAAACTTGCCTACATGTAATTGAATCTGTTTATTATTTTCTAGTAAAATTTCATTTTAAATTTATTGTTTTCGAAAATTAATTAAGGTTAAAGCACATAAAATGTGTATTGGTGCATGTATCTCCTTCCGTTAATTTTTTTTCCTTTTTCAATATTTGATATTAAAATTTGACTAATTAAAATTCGTACAAAGTGAAGCTCATTTGGGGAAAATACACCCTATCAATTATTTTTTATATATATTTTAAAACTAAAACTCAAAACCTGTAATTAAATAAAGCTTTTTTTTCATTTATTTGTGTATGAAAGGACGTTTTAACAGGAGCGGATCCAGTAAGTGAGTTTTGGGTGCTCGAGCACTCATTGACTCACATATATATATATATATATATATATATATATATATATATATATATATATATATATATATATATATATATATATAATCCGTAATTAAAAATTAAATGAGCACCCATAATATGAAAGCAGTCATGAGCGCACTGGTTTACACATGGAAACAAGAGGCCCGCAAAGCACACTGGCAATGTTCGGATCCCACCCGCCCCATTTTTTTTCTTTTTTTTTTTACAGCAAATTTTACACCATTTTTTTCTTTTCTTTTTTATTTTTTTTCCTTTTCTATCTAATTAAGGGCTTCTTTTTTTAACTTTTTTTTTTCTTACACTTTTTTCTTCTTTTTTTTGAGCTAATTTTGCACCTTTTTTTTCTATACTTTTTTTTTCCCTTTTTCTTTCTAATTAAGGGCTTTATTTTTTAACCTTTCTTTCTTACACTTTTTCCTTTTTCTAATTAAGGAGTTTTTTTTTATTGAAGAGTTTCAGTTAGTATAGTTTATACTATGTGATTGCTAAAAGGTTTATGTTAAAGGAAGTGAGTACCCACAACCTTTAATCCTGGATCCGCCACTGCGTGTTAAGATTTTTTTAAATCTTCCTTCTAATCCTATTTTGTATATTGTGTTTGTTTTTTAACAAGATAAGAAAATTAGCTAATTATTTTGTCCTAATATACCCTTTTCGTCTCATTTTAGTTGTCAACCAACGTTGGACCCTGAAAATAGTGCCGCGTAGGGAAAAAAAGGGTAGAAAATTATTAATAAAATAAGTTCAGAGGGTAATAGGACCTTAGTATAGTATAAGTGTGTCTCTATGATTTCGCGCATAGGTTGAGAGTGTACTTGTGCATTATTCCCTTTTTAAAATTATTATGTTTAAATAAAATTAAACTATATAATTTAATTATTTTAAAATGTAATTTATAAAATATTGAGACAAGGACAACTCAAAACACATTACACTTAGTTAATATCAATAGTTATAGAAATCATGCATATAGTTCATATATGTCGAACCAAAGAGAGTCAGATATTGATATTATTAATCATATAAGTTATATCTCCTTATTAAGTCGATTTGATAAATTATGGATCGTTACTTATGCTTGTTGCTAAATTGACCTCCAACTATGTAATTTGTTTAATTATTAAGTTTCAATAAAATTGATCTGTATAAATAAATATTTTTTAAATGTAATTTATAAAATATTAGGATGATGACAACTCAAAATACATTAGACCTAATAATTGTCAATAGTTATAGAATCATGCGTATAGCTCATACATGTCGAACCAACGAGAGTCATATATTAATAGTATTGTAGATCCACCCATTAAATTCACAACCCAAATTTAAAACACCCATCTAAACTAAGGTGGGTCTTTTTAATTCGAATTGTAGATTTATAATTTGGTGAAAAATAAAGATAGATGCATAGGATACCCACACGTGTCCATCTTAGAGAGAAAGGCATAAATGCTTCACTTTTTGAACGACAAGAATTCTAGTATCTCAATAGTATAACGAATCGTACTTCTATATCATTTTTTTAATAGTTCAAAAATACATTTATCATTTTTTCCATATATATAAATAGACAATAGAGTTAAAAAAAATTATTCTGCTAAATTACTTCGTTATAGACTACCATTAGCTGATATATTCCATCAGTATTTTTTACTTTACTTAAAAAAAAATATATATATATATATATATATATATATTACCTTCTTTATTTTCATTTTCTAAACAATTTTCAAATTTTTAGGATTTGATAAATTTGTCTCTCTTTTATTAATTTCTTCATATAATTCATACTATAAAAAACAATTTATTTAAGAAATTTTTAAAAAATAAATCAACACGTAGAAATAAGTATTTTTGTTTGGTAAAAAAGAAGACAAGAAACTAGTATTAATTTATTTGTGTTGCTTTATTTTTAAAGTATTTATTAAATAAGTTGCATTAATAGAAAAAATTAATATAAAGAATGAAAATTTATCAAGTCATAATTAATTTATATTTATTTTAGAGGTATCTTTAAAATAGCTACTAAATAATCAAAAAAAAAAGAAGAAGGAAGGATGAGTAATATTATAGAGGAAAACCTAAAGAGAGGTCTCTAAAATTATTCCTTAGTACTTTTTCGCTTCAAATTATCTATTGTAATTCTTAAAAAATAATTATCTCAAATTATTTGTCATTTTAAAAATTGAAGATAAAACTAAAGGAAAATCCATAACTTATAATTGTTAAAAAAAATATTATTGGTCAATTCATTTTTATTTGTCTAATTAACTTGACACACCCTTTTTTTAAAATAAACAATTAATATTAAGATAAAATATCAAAAATAAAGAATTTGAATGGTGGACAAACAAAAGTACATAAAGAAAATGACTTGTATTTTTGGAGTAACTTGAAAAAGGAGTAAATGCATTTTAAAATGGAATAGTAGTAACTTCAGACTTTAGTGGTTGGGTGATGAGCTAATCTTAAGTTTATTATAAATGAGGTTAATTAAGCACTAACACATTATTTGGATCATTTTTACACACTGTTTCATAATATATAGTATTATATTATATTATACGGTAAATTAATACAATGTTTAATTAGATTGTGTTACTTTTTATTGTTTAATAACATTTTTATTCTTTAATTTAATTGCATCATAATGTATTGTAATTTATACATATATTAAAATGTTGTTAATTATTCTAACCACTAAATTTATCGAAAATTACTAATAAAATAATAATACTATCATGCATATCTTTTTTATGTCATATGAGCATAACATAAAACTATATCATCAATTATAATTATATTATCGAACATTATCATCACGTTTGTATCTAGATTGGTTTAATTATATTTTTTAAAAAAATCAAACAACACAATATGTTTGAAAGAGATAAAAATATGGGAAAATAGGAGATTTAAGTGATATTAAATAATGCAGAGTAAAAGGTGAAATGAAATATTAAGTAAGGATATAATTAGAAAATGAAATTAAGTAACAATATGAATACGTCAAATCGATTATTTCATAAAATAGAGATTTTCATTGTTACCTAACAATGACGTATAACAGTGATCCAAACAAAGCGTTTATCATTTCCTAAAAACTTTCTAAAAAACATTACCTAATTAATTAGGAATGCCTTATATATTTCCCTAAAAGACTTGCTGAAATTATGAACTAACTATGCTTAGCATCTATTAATCGTACAAGAAATGTGTAACATTGCTTGACTTAAATATTCCCTAAAAGACTTGCTGAAATTATGAACTAATTATGCATTAGCATATATTAACCGTACAAGAAAAGTGGAACATTGCTTTTTAATTAAAACTATTTTCATGTTGAGAAAATACGTGAAAGAATTAGCATCAAATTTAATGGTAGAAAAATGACTTACATATTTCACTAAAAAACTTGCTGAAATTATCAATTAACTATGCATTAGCATATATCAATAGTATAAGAAAGGTGTAACTTTGCTTTTAATTAAGGTGGAATGATCTGGAAGATCCTTGTATTTAGCTTCGTTTATCACTTGGATCCTTTTATTTACGATTTTATCAATTAGACACTCAAAGTTATTAAAACGTATTTGTGAACACCTAATTTTTTACCAAAATATAAAGAGTCAAACACCAATTTTTAAAAAAGGGTTATATTTAAAATAAATAAAAAATAAATAAATTGTGTAAATTACTTTTATGATAAAAATTATGAATTTATGGTATTTGTTTTAAATCTTCAACTTTTAATTAGTTTAAAAATAATGGTAGAAGAAGAAAAAAAAGGGAGTCCTAAATAATCAAAATTACCTTCCCCTTATCCTAATTATTCCCAACTTCCTAACCTATTTTACTAAAAAATATCATCCTATTTATTTTTTATTTATTTTATTTATTTATTTTTTCTTCTCTCTCTTTGACGTTAATTTCACTTTTTTTTATATATATTTTTTAATTTTCTATTATTATTATTTATTTATTTTATATCCATCCTTATCTCAACCCCAATTCCCTCAACAATATTTTAAATAAAATCCTAATCCAACTCTATTAGGTTCCTTTTAAATTAGCACCAAACTCTCAACCAAAAAGATTATAAAAAAACACGTTCAGTCGAGAAGAAAAAATATAGACGAATACACACAAACATACAAATACACAAACAGACAGAGAAAAAAAAACGAGTTATTTCTTTTGAGAATTAGGCTAGAGTTAGAGATTTGATCGTGATTCCGAATTCGTGGATAACAGCTCACTTTGTGGTATCAATTTTCGCAGCGAGGTAACTATAAATTCTCGCATGATTTAAATAATATTACTTCTATGAAAAGTTGATTTCAATATCATGAAATACTTCAAATCACATGTATCATATTGATTATTGTTACGTTGTTATTATTATTATGTTTTTTTAGATACATTTTGCAATTTATGTCGCTTCATGATATTGAATTGTTGAATTTGAATAGATTAATATATCTTTCCGTCTATTTTCACTTTAGAAGTTTTTTTTGTTGAATTTATTATAGACTTGTTAGATTAGGATATAAAAATAATAATTAATAAATATTTTTTTTTAGAATAAATAAATAAATAAATTATCTAAGTAGAATTCTCATTTAAAAGAGAAATAAATTTTATTTAGAGATTATTATTATAAAATAATAATAATAATAATAATAATAATAATAAAAGAAGTAAAATTTGAGAAATTATATAAAGATAACAAAAGAATAAAAAAAAAAAGCATAAAACAACAACAACAAAAAAAAAAAAGCAGAACTTTTTAAAACAAAAACAGAAACAGAAAATTAAAAAAAAAAAAAAAAAAAACGTGAAAAAATGAAAAAATCAAAAAAAAAAAAAAAAGAAGAGAGAGAGAAGCAGAAAGAAAAATAAATAAATAAAACAAAAGTGGAATAAGAAACTTATAAAAATATACAATTATTAAAGAAAGGGTAAAAATAAAAAATAAAAAAAAAAGAACGTAAAAAAAGAAAGATTTATATAAACTTTCTAAAAGAAAGTAAAACAAATATTATAAATAAACAGAAAAAAAAAAAAAGAAAAACAGAGCTAATTAAAAAATAAAAACAAAAATTAAAAAATAGAAAAAAAAATAAATAAAAAAAAAAGAACCAGAATGTTGTTGAAAAAAATAATTTTTTTTAAAAAAAAAAAGAAAGAAGAAGACAAAAACTATAAAATAATAATATAATAAAAATAATGATAAAATAAAATAACTAAAAAAAAAAAAAAAGGAGAAACAAATTTTACAGAAAAAAAAAAAAAAAATTATAAAATTTAAAATCAAACAAGAAACGTGCAAAAAAAAAAGATTTTTTTTTTAAAAAAAAAAGAGTAGCAGAATAAAAAAAATATATAAATAAAACCAAAAAAAAAAATGGAAAGAACGTAAAAAAAAAAAAGGGCGAAGAAACACAAAATTTATAAAAATAATAATAAAAATTAAAATAATGATATAATAAAATAAAAAAAATGAGAAACAGATTTTACAGAAAAAATAAATAATATACATATAAAATTTAAAATAAAACATTCCTAATTTATTTAGGATTTCTTGGTAAAACTAATTGTAAATTTCTTAAAATTTTACCTCTTATTTAAAATGTAACTAAAAAAAATAATCCTAAAATTACTCAAACACTAAAATCTCTTTCCTATATAAATTCTACTTTCAAAATATTATATATTTATATACATTCATTAATATATATATATAGACACACAAAAATACACATAAATGTTAATAAAAATAAACTAAGATAAACGGATTTCAAATAAATTAGTCAGTTTAAAAATTAAGTTAAACAATAAATTTGGGTAAATAAAAATTCATTATTAAGTTTAAATAATATAATATCCAAAATTAAGTCAAGTCATATCAAAGTTAATAAAGCGACCGTGCTAGAACCACGGGATTCGAGGGGTGCCTAACACCTTCCCCTCGGTCAACAGAATTCCTTACCCGGATTTCTAGTTCGCAGACCAATTAAAAAAATAGAGTCAAATATCCTTTTGATTAGGGATTCAAATAAGGTGACTTGGAACACCAAAACTCAATTCCAAGTGGCGACTCTGAATAATAATTATCCCTTTTCAAAATGTCACTTTAATTGGAAAAACTCTTTTTTCTTTCAAAATAAAAATCAAAAAATATTGAGAGAAAAAAAAAAGGGGTGTGACAGATGGCGACTCCGCTGGGGATTAACTAGAATTCGAGCTTTAAATATTGATTTATGTATGACTATGATTTATTAATTTATGTTTTTGGATATAGTATTTATTTGTTTTAATTTGCTAATTGTCTATTTATTTAATGTTTGATATTAGTTGAACTGTATATAAATTGTCTTCTCTAGCGAATTTTACTGAGTCTTCAATAACAATATCATGGGAATTGCAACTATGCACCCCACTTTTGTTAAGATAGCCAGTGGATCTTCGGTCCATGGTGAAGGATATTTAGTCACACCATTTTAGGATGGGGAGCACCCATGCACAAAGCCGGAAAGCGCTGCTACCGGTACGTTGCTACTCCCTGACTCGAGTTGTCCGCTCGTTTTACAGTCTGAATAGATTTCTCCATCAAGTTTAACGTTGGTAGATATGAAATTAGATATGGTTATCCTCACTAGATTTCAATTATTTGGTAGATATTTGACTTAATGAGACTCGACATATAATCAAATTCATTTAGGATAAATACCCTAATTTTATTTAATAACCTAAATTATTTCATATGCTATACAAAAAAAATGTATCTATATAAAACAAATCTATGGTGACCAATGAAATGTAAGAGAATTTTTTTTTTCTTCTAAACAAAAATTATAATTGAAGAAAAGTTCGTCTTTTATTATGTATAGTTTACAAAAAGAAACTTGAAAAGTTTTTATATTACCCCAAGTGAAGAATATAGTTGCATTTGTTAATAAATTTTTTAAGCAACTGTTTAATTTGAACGAACTACGCACACCTGATTCTCACCTTGATGAGATACGTAGGCAACCTTCCTTGGGTTCGGTGATCCTTATTTAAAAATTATAAAATTAAAAAAATATCTTAATTATTATTTAGTAATTTAAAAAAAGAAATAATATATGTATATATGAAAAAGGGAATTTGTCCTTAAGAAAAAACATATTTTTACTTATATTTTGGAACTACGTTAGACCTGATTCTTGTTTTAACAAGATACGTAGGCAACCTTATTGTAAGGTTCGGTCCAACCGAGAAAAAATCTAAAAATCCTAGTCACATAAACTGGGGCAAAAAAAATATATAATTTTTTTTTCTTTGACTTAGTTGGTGACAACATGCTTAGGATTATGCATAAGAAAAAAAATAAAGTGTTAAACTATTTGGTAAGACAGATCAACTTTGTTGTGACTTATAGACTTCTATTGACATCTCTCAATATATTTTTGTCATACTTGAAAAATTATCTTGTTTAAAGTTATGGATAAAATAAATTTGACCTCTTTGTTTCAAATGCGTTGTGTGGTGAGCTTTAGATGTAAAATTCAAAGACATGATTTTGCTGATCTAGAACTTGGCCCGAATGTTGGTTGAGACGAAATTTTGAGCAACATTTAACTTGAGAAAGGATTATAGGCTTTCTTTGAATCGATTGTGCCTTTCAAGCCTACCGAATGACATGTTATCCACAGAACTCCCATCTTGACCCTGAAAGCTTTTTATTTGAATAACCGCATCTTAGCATATACCTTTTGAGTGTATAATTGCACTACTCCCTTTATCTCACCTCCTTGAGCGCACAACTAAATATCTACATAACATCAAAGACCTAAGTTGGGTTACAATGTGAAAAGACCAAATATGTCAAAAAAAAAAAAAAGATAGAATGAAAAATGAAAAAAAATTCTCCAACAAAAAGGAGATGAAATCAAAAAATAAAGAGAAAAAAAAATATGAAAAAGACCTTACAAGAAAACAAAGGTCAAACGCAAAAATGAAAAAAAAAATATCAAAAGCATCTTGCAAAATCTAAGGAGGAATAGTCACTTTATCCCAAATGAATATCCTACCTTTCCCTAAGATTACATTACAAGCCAATGACAAGTCCTATTTGATCTCATTTTTGTATGTTCTCATATTAGTGGATGTTTACATGAGGGCCAAGCATATGGTATCTTAATCTCATTCATTGAATATCTTTCTGAGTGTGAGTGACTTTCAAAAATGTCCTACGATCTAAATTATTATATTGTGTGAAGTAGGACTTTCAAATATTGAGAGTGCATTTGAAACATGAGGATACGAATAATTCTATCTCTTAATTTTGACAAGATTAATTGATCTTATAATTACTTAAATATATTTGAGATACAATTTGAAACTATATAAATTACTCAAAGTTGACCTCAAATTTATTTGAAAGTCCTTGAATGTAGTTCATATGCATAATACTAATTGTTGGTACTAACTAAAGTCAAAGCATTATCAAACATGAACTAATTCTTTTTCCAATTTTCCATTATATTTTTAAAAATAAATTTAAAAAAAAAGAAAAGTATTTTTATTGAACTACGTTCGACCTGATTCCTAAGAAGATACGTAGGCAGCCTTTCATTGAGGTTCGGTCCAATCATTCAATAAAATAATGATCATGCTATTTTAAATCTTCAAAGGTTGAAACATGACATTGTAGCCTATAGTATGTTAAAAAAATAAAAAAATAAGAGGGTCTTATGAGTGAAAACTCTCACGAGAACCATAAGACGACAATAAAAAGATAAGAATGTCTACTTGGAAAAAGATCACGAATGACACCATTTATCAAATGATGACATTCCTTCTTGGCATGAGCAGAATAAAGATAGAAATAAAGTTATAGGCTGAAAGAGTTATAAAGACAAATCGTGCAAAGTAATTTGCTAGAGACAAACGCCGCGATGGTAAGTTTTTGAATCCTTATCTCTCATATAATATGCAACAAAAAAAAGATTTTTTTTCTTAATAAAATCTGGGGCATTTTATTTTATTTTTATATTGGTCAATGTACTAATAAAAATAAAATAAAATAAAATAATATTAAATAATAATAATATAAGAAAAGAAAAAAAATAACCCTATTCTATTTTTCATGTCTTCACAGGGCACAATAACCCCTGGATTGCATATAGGGCACAATAACCCCTATCATTTTTTTTATGTCTTCACAGGGCACAATAACCCCTGGTTGCATATAGGGCACAATAACCCCTATCATTTTTTTTCATGTCTTCACAGGGCACAATAACCCCTGGTTGCATATAGGGCACAATAACCCCTGTTCTATTTTTCATGTCTTCACAGGGCACAATAACCCCTGGATTGCATATAGGGCACAATAACCCCTATTCTATTTTTCATGTCTTCACAGGGCACAATAACCCCTGGATTGCATATAGGGCACAATAACCCCTATCATTTTTTTTTATGTCTTCACAGGGCACAATAACCCCTTGTTGCATATAGGGCACAATAACCCTATCATTTTTTTTCATGTCTTCACAGGGCACAATAACCCCTGGTTGCATATAGGGCACAATAACCCCTATTCTATTTTTCATGTCTTCACAGGGCACAATAACCCCTGGTTGCATATAGGGCACAATAACCCCTATCATTTGTTTATGTCTTCACAGGGCAAAATAACCCCTGGATTGCATATAGGGCACAATAACCCCTATCATTTTTTTTCATGTCTTCACAGGGCACAATAACCCCTGGATTGCATATAGGGCACAATAACCCCTACCATTTTTTTTCATGTCTTCACAGGGCACAATAACCCCTGGATTGCATATAGGGCACAATAACCCCTATCATTTTTTTTTATGTCTTCACAGGGCACAATAACCCCTGGATTGCATATAGGGCACAATAACCCCTATCATTATTTTTCATGTATTCACAGGGCACAATAACCCCTGGTTGCATATAGGGCACAATAACCCCTATTTTATTTTTTCATGTCTTCACAGGGCACAATAACCCCTGGATTGCATATAGGGCACAATAACCCCTATCATTTTTTCATGTCTTCACAGGGCACAATAACCCCTGGTTGCATAAAGGGCACAATAACCCCTATTTTACTTTTCATATTGTCACAGGGCACAATAACCCCTGGTTGCATATAGGGCACAATAACCCCTATCATTTTTTTTTCATGTCTTCACAGGGCACAATAACCCCTGGTTGCATATAGGGCACAATAACCCCTATCATTTTTTTTCATGTCTTCACAGGGCACAATAACCCCTAGTTGCATATAGGGCACAATAACCCCTATCATTTTTTTTCATGTCTTCACAGGGCACAATAACCCCTGGATTGCATATAGGGCACAATAACCCCTATCATTTTCTTTCATGTCTTCACAGGGCACAATAACCCCTGGTTGCATATAGGGCACAATAACCCCTATTTTACTTTTCATATTGTCACAGGGCACAATAACCCCTGCGTTGCATATAGGGCACAATAACCCCTATTTTATTTTTCATGTCTTCACAGGGCACAATAACCCCTGATTGCAATTTGGGTACAAAACTCCCTTTTGTCTTATTTTTTTTCACATTCTGTACTAGGCTATAAAAACATTATTTTTATTATTAGTATAGACTTTTATAGCTTTCATCAATAACTCACAAAATTTCCTAGTGCAAACTAGGTAGAAAATTTTGTTTTGTGTGCAGGTTTCTACATAGTACACAAATTTGCAAGTAATAGAATTCATCCTTTCAAGAAAATAAGCTTTCAAGAATATCATGCGGAAGAACGTCAGTAGCTGAAGTCAAGTCATGAAGTTTCAAGTCTTAAACTCAGAAGTCCAGAGCAAAGTTCGGAATAGATGAACCTACCCAAAGAGGGTGAAGCGATATCTGAGGATCCAAAATGAAGACTTAGCACTATCGGAATAGATATGATTTCATATCTTTCCTTCTGCATTTTGTTTTTTTATGTAATAGCTGGAGCTACGCACCGGAATCTCGACAAAACCTCACTCGACTACCTAACTCATTGGAACTACGCCTGACTCCTTATCATCTCAACATAGGATAGGTAGTTTTTAAAAGTAAGGACACAGTCAAACCTCTTCTCTACTATAAATTTTTCACATAAATATTTCAGTAAAAAATTAGTCACATTGTTCACGTCTTTGCATGAAAACTCTTCATGTTTTCAAGCAAAGAGGGGCATACTGTGAACACCTAATTTTTTACCAAAATATAAAGAGTCAAACACCAATTTTTAAAAAAGGGTTATATTTAAAATAAATAAAAAATAAATAAATTGTGTAAATTACTTTTATGATAAAAATTATGAATTTATGGTATTTGTTTTAAATCTTCAACTTTTAATTAGTTTAAAAATAATGGTAGAAGAAGAAAAAAAAGGGAGTCCTAAATAATCAAAATTACCTTCCCCTTATCCTAATTATTCCCAACTGACAAAAACTATAAAATAATAATATAATAAAAATAATGATAAAATAAAATAATTAAAAAAAAAAAAAAGAGAAACAAATTTTACAGAAAACAAAAAAAAAAAATTATAAAATTTAAAATCAAACAAGAAACGTGCAAAAAAAAAAAAGATTTTTTTTTTTAAAAAAAAGAGTAGCAGAATAAAAAAAATATATAAATAAAACCAAAAAAAAAAATGAAAAGAACGTAAAAAAAAAAAAAGGGCGAAGAAACACAAAATTTATAAAAATAATAATAAAATTAAAATAATGATACAATTAAAAAAAAATGAGAAACAGATTTTACAGAAAAAATAAATAATATACATAGAAAATTTAAAATAAAACATTCCTAATTTATTTAGGATTTCTTGGTAAAACTAATTGTAAATTTCTTAAAATTTTACCTCTTATTTAAAATGTAACTAAAAAAAATAATCCTAAAATTACTCAAACACTAAAATCTCTTTCCTATATAAATTCTACTTTCAAAATATTATATATTTATATACATTCATTAATATATATATATAGACACACAAAAATACACATAAATGTTAATAAAAATAAACTAAGATAAACGGATTTCAAATAAATTAGTCAGTTTAAAAATTAAGTTAAACAATAAATTTGGGTAAATAAAAATTCATTATTAAGTTTAAATAATATAATATCCAAAATTAAGTCAAGTCATATCAAAGTTAATAAAGCGACCGTGCTAGAACCACGGGATTCGAGGGGTGCCTAACACCTTCCCCTCGGTCAACAGAATTCCTTACCCGGATTTCTAGTTCGCAGACCAATTAAAAAAATAGAGTCAAATATCCTTTTGATTAGGGATTCAAATAAGGTGACTTGGAACACCAAAACTCAATTCCAAGTGGCGACTCTGAATAATAATTATCCCTTTTCAAAATGTCACTTTAATTGGAAAAACTCTTTTTTCTTTCAAAATAAAAATCAAAAAATATTGAGAGAGAAAAAAAAGGGGTGTGACAGTATTATTTTAAATCTCTTTGATCGTGACACTCAGAGTTATTTAAACGTATTATTTTAAATCTCTTTGATCGTTGACTAAGCTTATGTGGTATTTTTTTTGCTGAATCAGATAAAAAAAGTAATTACACGCGTTTAAACACATTTGAAGACAATTTAATTTTTTGTAAAAAAAAAAAACTAAAGAAAAACATAGCAATTTTTAAAAAATTAAAAAAAAAAAAGGATCCATACTCTTACAATTCTTTTTCTTTCTCTTCTCATACGCTACCTATCATTTCGTTCAATAATGATTGAAAAAAAGATATTTATTTAGATATAGGTAAAAGAGAGGGGAAAAAAGAGGTTCTAAATTGTGAATTAGATGCGAATTTATGGGTTTTTTAAAAATATATGTTTGATTCGTTTTAAATGTTAGACAATTTTATTGAGAGCGTATTTGAAGAATTTTCTATAATCACCTATTTTTGATCTCCTTCTCTTTTTGTCTCTCATCCTGCATTTTAGTTATTTTATTTCTCACCAACATTAAAATAGCAGAATTTATAATTAAAAAAAACATAACATAGCTTTGCTTATATCTAATTCCTCTTTAAGGTAAAAAATTAACTAGGAAAGACGAAAAAATGAATGTTTAGTAGTAAAATAGATTTAAAAAATGGAAAAAGAAAAAATAGAAAGAAAGTTTTTGGAGATTAGTTTGAGATTTCTTTTAAAAAAATATTATTTGTAATAAAAAAAATAATGCGGAAATATATTTCTGATGTGGATAGTGAGGTGTTATTTATATCAGCGCGATTGAGAGACACATGATCAGAGGGTTCAAAATACAGTGTCTTAATAACTTTAAGGCATCATTTGTTTTCATTAAAATTAAGAGGTATGAATCTGAATACATATTTGAATATTATGATTTATTAGGATTTGTATTAAGATTTGAGTGTGTTGATCTGAATACACATCTGAATATTAAAATGTGGTCTCTAAATTTAAAAACTAAGTAATTAATGTTATTTGTTTTCAATATATGAATGTGCAAGTAAAATTGAACATTATATCAATAAAACATTATAAAAAATTTATTTCGACAAAATATAACACTTTTGATTAAAAAAAAGCATTAAAAGTTTTAATAATCATGATCTCGAGTACTATTTTTTCATTCAAAAAACTTGATCAACAACAATACATCAAAAATATTATTGCAACAAATGTTCTTGACACATGTCGATAAAAGAGAATTATTAATATAAAAAAAGGCTTGAAAGGACTTATGAAAACTTACAGGCTCAAGAGGGAAAAAATGATGTTTGATTGAGAAAAGAGAGAAAGAAAGTTTTTAGTTATGAGATAAAAAGGCACACCCAAAGCAGAGAAGTGCTAATTTATCATTTGAGAACTTATCAATAAGTCTGAATGTTGTTACAAGTCTTTTACGGATCTAATTCGTTCAGACTTCTTCAAACCCAATAAGATGTTTTTTAAAAAATAAAACAAATAAACTCAATGAGTTGAATCTGAATGATTCAGATTAAGATCTAAAAACCAAACATATTAAATGGGTTGAATCTGAATGATTAAAAATTCATACCTCTATTAAGTGCAAACAAATGAGGTTTATGTGTTCAATTGGCAAAATCGTGAGTAGAATGGTCCAAGTGACAAACATACCTAAGTACAAGGATTTCTCAGGTCATTCCGCCTTTAATGAGACCTATTTTCATGTTAAGAAAATAAATTAGCATCAAATTTGGTGGTACAACATCTCTTTTTTTTCAAATTTAAATTCCTGTTGAAACAAAAACACTTGGTGATTTCTTCTTATTTGTCATAATATTGATGGATAAAATTTACCTTGTATAGTTGTATATATTATCAGTGCTGAGAGATATCTATGTCATATTTCATGAAATTAGTTAAGATGTTAATTTGAACACTACGATCATCTAAAATAAACGTGAAAGAAATGAAATGTGTAGAGAAGATTTGAGCGATCTTTCCGAGATTTAGCTTCATGATATTAAGGTTAATTATATCGACAACTTCTATAAATTTGTACGTAAGCTTCATATGAACACTTAAACTATGACTTGTTCCAATTAAACATATTCTCAATTGTACATTATATTGTCACGTTAAATATTTCACATCTTTTTAACTATATACATCATCATCGATTGCTCAAAAATGAAATTATCTCAAAATAATGTATTAAAATTCAAGATTAAAGCTGGTAATGATTTTCAACTATATTTCTTAGTTCTAAAGGAATAATTCTTTTTAATACTGTT